>CM061541.1:117845398-118412898 GCA_030864215.1 Capsicum pubescens
TTCATCACACTTATCACCTTGGTATCAATCAACTTCTGAATCATGTTTTTAAGGAAAAACATGCCTTAGTAGGATGTCCTTTCATCCCAGAATGATAAGAACAAATTTGATCCGAACGGTACCATCGAGACTTAATATCACATGGTACGGTAGCAACGGGTGCGATGTAGCCCGCTTTTTTGAGTCATTCATACAACTATTCTATGGGTTTACCTAGAGAAGTGTATTATTTTGGTGGATTTTTCTTAAGCTCATGTTGAGGTTTGTTGGATTGGCCGAATCATTGATTTGTTGGTGGATTTTGGTAAGATATTGAAAGGTAGTTTGATGTTGGAGAAACAAATGGAGGTGGGTACCAAATAGTCTGTGGAGGAGATTTTCTGAAGGATTGGGGATACTAGGCTTGGACATAATTGTATATTGGAATGATTTTTGGAGTTGGGTACCATATCAGTTGAGGTTGGAGTATGCTTACTTCAGTATTTGGAGGTTTTGAGGTCTCATCGACGATCGTATTTCCCATATTCAAATTGGTCTCAGTTGTGGGCTTTTTTTTAGCTTATTGTCGAAATGCCTAAGAAAGTCAGTTGCCAAATGGTCCCAAGAGATCCACTTGATAGTATCATTTCTAACGTACCACATTAATATTGGACCCTTAAGTGAACTAACAAAGAGTTTCGTCTTAAGGCTATCACTTTTCCCTATAACCGTTAGATTGTCAAGGTACTCCGTCAAATGGAAATGAGGGTTTCTAGACCCATCATATAATGGAAAGTTCAAGTCCTTAATTTTATCCTTGTCTTATTCCTTAGCTTTGGGAGACTTATTCATCCCAGGCTGTTGAAATGATCCTGCCTTATGGTTAGGAATTTGTCCTTCCGTTTCTTTCTCCTTGCCCATAGTTTTTAACCCATTGAGTGCTTTCAGCAGTGTAACTGAGTACCGACTTGAAGATACTTGCACCCTACAATAAGGTGTGTGTGAGGTCACAATATAGGAGACAACATAGTGTAGGTGGGAGCAATGAAGTCAGTTTCATATTATGGCTCTGTAAAATTTGGTGGCATCTCAACTGAACCTCGGAGATCGGTCATTATTCCCCTAATTCTCTCTATTCATCTTCCATCCTTATGATGCTCAAAATAACTTTGTTTTGATACGACCCCAAAATCTCATTCTCAGCTTTGCTATTGACAAGATTGGTAAACTTTGCTTAACTGGCCATTTCTGATGTTCAACTTTAGTCAACCTTAGAAGAAAGGACTTACGATTAGAAACAAAAAGTACGCACAAGAGTCTAGATAAATATTCTACTCATTTGAAAATAATGAGTTATGCTAATTCAGAGTGAATAGAAGCTATGAGAGCTCTATGTAACTTAGATGTTGTGAAAGTTAGAGTATGACAACATCAAAAGGATCATGGCGGGACAAAAGTATGTAAACATTGGAAGCATTAGGAAGAGGATATCCTAAAATGATAAGTTGTACTAAAAGATTATGAATGAAACTAAAAACTTTTATCAGTGCAAGAGTTGAGCCTAGAGATGATTAATATACCGACAGATGAGTTAGGAGGATGAATTGAAGAGAAGTTTTGAATAGGCTTTAAGAGTAAAGAGATCTTAAGGTGAGGGACACTAAAGGTAAGGAGCGGCTAAGAAAATAATGAAAATAACAAGATAGGCAAGATATCAATACATACATAGAAATGCAACATAGCACATAATATTATGCATCCTATTGGGGTAGTGAACCCCTTTGGACTTTGAATGAGACTAACATTCAACGCATCAAGGGTGCCAAGGCATCCTAGGTTGAATGAGACACATATTCCTTAGTAAAATAAATATGTAGCCAAGACCTAAAGGACAAGAGTGGGTTTATGACATGGTTCCCTGGAGTGGACAACTCGAGAGTGGGAAAGCTTGTGACTGTCAACGCACCGCTGATCGACCGATCCACAAGGCATTTTCTGAAGGGTGTTTTAGGAAAGAATGTCTGTGTACCCACGCAACCGTTCATGAAAAAAATAAAGGAGGTTCCAAATGGAGAAAAATATGACCGGAATAACAGTTATATAAAACAGTAACACATAGTACATAACAATAATACAATAACATGCTTAGCAACATAAAAGAAAATAAACATTGAAACATATAGCCAACAAAAGGGAGAAGAAATGAGGGGATAGGCATGGAGAAATATTAAAATTACATAAAAGGGGAAGGAGAAGGACTTATATGTAGAAAATAAATCAAGATGTCAAACAAACGATAATCACAAAAAATCACAATCATCAAAATAAAATTCAGACAAACAATAGAATACAACATAAAATACAAACTCGTAATGGTTAGAAACTAAGATCCCCAGCAGAGTAGCCATTCTGTCGCGCCCTATTTTTCTCACGAAAAGTAAGATTTGATGTGACCACTTTTTTGGAATTATTTTGAAAGAGTGTGAAAAGTCGCCACCTAATGAATTAAGGTGCGTTAGGGAACTGGTCTAGACTAACTACGAACCTATTTTGTTATTTAGTCTTAGTTCACTAGAAATTTAGGTAAAGATTCAAATTACCTCTAAAGGAAGGTGTTAGGCAGCTTTCGAGGTCCACAAAGGTGGTTCCATCATATTTTACATGGGGATTCTATGTGATAAGCAAAGGTCAATTATTTTATTAACTTAATGTTAACTAAGTGATAAACTAATTAATAAACAAACATGTTATTTGGTTATTCATATTTGATAATTACCTATGTAGTAAACAACACAAGAATTAATAAAAGAACAACAAAAGCTAAAAATAAGAATGGCATAAATTATAGCAAAGGAGACTGCTTAAATAAACTAACTACCCCAAATATTTGAGCAAATAAAAATAAAAGAAGAAAATTGAAAAGTCAAACCAAGGAAATGATTTTGGTTTCATTCGGATCAGAATCCCAACTTGTTTAATTATTATCCGACCCATTAGCCGACAATCAGATTCTTAGATAAGTGACAATGTCATGTGTCGTGTAATATATGTTGGATATCACCACTTTCGAATGACTACCCATCCCCTCTCCCCCCACCCAGGCTTGTTGTCTAACCTAAAAGCGTTCTAAAAAGAAAGGGTAAAACTAACACCTTTAGAATTTCTATCGTCTCACTTATCGTCCAAGAGGCATTGAGCTTTGATATTTTGGATTTGTGGTCTAGACAAACAAAGCTATGTTTCCTAGTAGGACTCAGAGCGCGAAACAGATAGGACATCACGTAGCACATAATTGTCCCAAGTTAGCCTCTTGGTTATTAAAGAATGGTTAGGGTGATTAACATGCTAAGACAAGTAATGCAATTACTTGCTTTTGTTTATTTAAGCTTATAGACATGGTATCTAGATGTCACATAATCATTTGTTGACTAGAGATCATTGTTAAGCCATTTCAAAACAGTGTCATAAATTTATTAAAAACATGTCAAAGTAAATATGTTGGAGTGATAGACATTAATTATGCCAAAACATGTTGTAAATTAGTGAAAATATTGAGTGTTAATTTAGTGAGAGAGCTAGAAAACGTATTCACTTGCCGAAAATAATTAATATATTGGAAATTCCTTTTAAGAGTTAAAAGAACATTGCTGTAAATTTATTTTATGTTCTGAAAATGTATTTTAATGTACTGAAAAGTCAGATTCATTTTTTATGCATTGGAAATCAAATTTATATGCTGGACAATATTTTCGAATGCTGAAAATGATTCTTAGCTGCTAGAAAAAGTAAATTAATGTGTTGAAAAGTGACATAAAATGCTGAAAATTTATTACAGTGTGCTAAACATATTATTTAAAAGGATGAAAATATCATGTTGAATGCTGAAAATTAAAATTTGCTTGTTGAGAACGTTATTTAAAATGCAGAAAATGTCATCATAATATATCCAAGATTTTGTTAAACATTCCAAAATACGTTATAAATTAACTTGAAATATTCAAATGTATTTTAATAAGGAAAAAGTTAATAACTTCTAAAAGCATGATTTCTAGGTGACAAAATGAATTTATTGTTGATCCTATGATAAGATTTGCCTAGATAATCACATAGCATATAAAGCACATATACCTAACTTGTGTTTGTTTACGTGATTCATAGAGTACATAGATCCCCATCCCCCGAGCAGTTCCCTAATTTTATTATTACACAGATGTTTATACATGACATTATTACGGGCCACATGAATAAAATAAACTAAAAGGAATAAGCCGTCCTCTCCAAATTCCCGAGGCAACTCTTTCGATCCCAAAACATATAGTTGTACCTATTAGACATGAACGAAACAACAAATTCAGACAAGGACACCACACATGGATCAAAACACAGTCATAGCATCACAAATCAAATAACTCCTATAGGCATGTTCTCTAGCATTATAGAGGTATCGCATAACATATGAAAATTACATCAATAGAAAACTTACCTATAAGCCTTAAAGAAAATAATAAATTTTTTTAAGCAAACCAGTTTGAAGCAGTAGGATAAAATCATACGCCTTCTTTAAAATTCACAATGCAAAAGAACATTAAAATATTTATTAGCTTTTTGTATAGAGAGAAATGTCACTAGTAGTCAGGAATAGCCGATGAAGAGTGTGTCCTAAAGAAAAAAATGGATGTTTATATAGGAAAAGGGTAGTGGACAGTCCTAATAGTAAAAGGAAAGAAAATATTTTGTATCCCTCAGTCAAGGGAAAATTGCTGAATCAGTTAGATCAGTAAATCATGCAAAATTCAATGGAAGTAAAGGAAAACGGATATTCAGAATCTATCAAAAATTTTATCAACCTTGAATGGATAAATACCATAATTAGCCGAGAATAATCTATTCCCATATTAATTTGGCACGACATGATGAATTTTGATAAATAAGCAAGTAAAATAATGCCGAACAATGGATAGTCAAAACATTTCCATATTAACATTACAGATTGCCAATCAAGTAGAAAATAACGACTAATCATGCTACGAATCACAAGGGTATAAAATGACACATATAAGGAAATAAAACTAGTACTTAACTTCCATGTCCCATATTTTGAATTTGCGCATAATTCCTATGTTTCAATGATAAGGGCCGTTCATAATTTACGAAAACACTAAATAAAACCAAGTAATCAACAAACAATTAATAAGCTTTTTTTCCTTTTTAAAAAAATGAGTGACATAGTCTAAAGGTTAGAAAAAACACGAACTTGAATGAATTAGGTCAAGAGCATAATCAAGTTTCACACTATTTCACATTTGTAAATTTATTCAATAGAAAGAGGAGTAGGAGAATGTGGCTAAAGTAAATTGACACAAATTATACAAAAGAAAACTTGGGATGGATCTCTGAGAATCCATTATGTATTTAAGAGTATTTTTTATGATATTTAGCTGGAAGTGGTGGTAACAATTGCATGTGATTGAGAGGAGAGGGTGGCACCCGTTTGTTGTAGGTTGCTGGTTACATGGCTATCAATGACGGTAGATCTCATCGGAGGAGGAAAAAGAGAGAGGTGGCAACGCTTGATGGTTGTTGGTGGTTGCGTCGCTGGTTTGATTTTGCCGGTGAGGGTGATTCGCCGACCGTGGCTGGTTTGACAGTGGAGGGGCCATTTGGTCGCACCCCCGCCGGTCAGTGATGGCTGGGGTTCGTAGAGGTGGTGTTTGGAGAGAGAAATCCGATGGTGGCACTAGTTTCGTTGGTGGAGGTTCAAGCGAGAGGAAGAGAAGGGCGGTGGCTGCTCTGGCAGTGGCAGCCATGGCTATTGGTAGAGAGAGAAAGAAGAGAAATGTAGAGAGAGGAGGTGCTACTTGTTTTGGCAAGAATGGGGGATTAGGGTTTTATGTTTTGTTTGAAAGAAAAGAGTGGGTGCTTTGGCTCTCAGCCTTTGGATCATTTTTTATCAACGACTGAGACAAAACATGATTAAAAAAAAAGGGTTAAAAATTGCAATTTAATTTATGGCCAAATTGAGGTCAATTTTGATGTAATTGACACCAATTGAGTATACAATTAAAAATTAAACATCAAAAGAAAATTGAATGAAATTGACTGCTATTTTAGCAATAATAATATTAATATTAATAATAATAATAGTAATAATAAAAATTATATCAATAATAATAGTGATAGTCAATGCATTTAAAAATTGTTAGTGTACATATTTGCGAAATAATTGAAATAAAATTATGTAAAATATTATACTCCCTCCGTTTCAAAAAGAACGACCTACTTTCCTTTTTAGTTCATTTAAAAAAGAATGACCCCTTTCCCCTTTTAGCAACTTTTTAATTTTAACTTTCCACATGGCATGTTTAAGACCACAAGATTGAAGGGCATTTTGGTACATTTGATATATCTTTAATTTAACACCACAAGATTCAAAAGTCTTCTTTATTTTCTTAAACTCCATGTCAAGTCAAACTAGGTCATTCTTTTTAAAACGGAGGGAGTATTTGAATTAATAAAGTGTAAAAAATGATAACTAAAAGTAATAAAAACTATTTATTTATTGTAAAATCATGGATGTGACACGTCGTTATTTATATAACCCAAGAATATTGTGTAAGAAAGACTAATATTTGAAATTAGATGATTTTGATAAAATAACAGCCTAAAAGAATAATCGAACGATCAAAATTGGGTGTCAACATTACCCATCAGTTTTCATACGTGAAAACCCTTCCCCTTTCCCAAGAACAAAAATTCACGTTTGTCCTCAAGGATTCAAGCATACAAGGTTACAATTCCAAGCTTATTCTCTAAGACTTCAAGTTATATAGGTATGTGGGGTATTAATCAATAGGTTGCTTCCACCCATTGAGTCCCCAAATCCCTTTTGGTTCAAGTCTAAATTTTACCCTCTTTTATGAACAAAATCAATGTTAATTATGAAATTTATCCTTGTTTCCTCAGTAGTTTTAAATTCAAGCCATGGTAATAAGCTTTCCCATGCGAATTATGCTCTTATATGATTTGAGTTCCAGCCACCATGTCATGATCATTAATACCATGTCAAAATATTATGTTATGAATTAAACCACGTGAGCATGTTGCCCTCCCAAGTTTAACACATCCCCATGTTCAAATTCATGTAATTCATCACTTTAGGGAAATGTATTATGTTATGGGTCTCTGAATTATGACTTTCTCTTCCTGTTTTAAATAATGTTATTGTGTTTAAAGTGTCATTCAGTGTGGTGGGTTATGAAGACTCGATACCTATGTGTTTACTCTTGTTTCATATTTTCAAGTAATAAGTTAGTCAAATCATGATTTCATTATTATACTTAGTTTGTTATGATCATGTTGAACACTAACAGTTGTGATGTCCAGTTGACCTTAGTCAGAACTAGTGTTAGTTCAGTAGAAAATAGACTTTAGCATCGAGTGAGCCTAGGGATGGGGGATCAACTGCCAGTAGAAGGTGTTACCTTTAGTAGCAATCCCTGAAATTCAAAACTACGCAGCCAGCGTAGGTTTTAAGAGGTCTTCCTGCTAGTTGAGGACAGACACTCTCTTAGGGGAACCTGCCAGTAGAGGGTGACTCCCTAGTCCTTCGGGACACTAGTTTAGTGGATCCACACAACCATTTTTAATATCCATGTCAAGGTAGTTATAGCCATTCAACTGGGGTTACAGGTTGGAACCCGATTAGCTTAGATTGTGGCATGTCGGTTACATGATAGCTCCAACAATTTTAGTTAGTACTTAGTCAATATCAGTTCAGGTTTGCTTCATAAAGTAATCAGATTACCAGTTATTCAGTCGGTCAGTTTTACAAATTATTTTAGTACATGCTTTACTTGATCTTGCATTCTTATTTTTACATGTTCATGCATTCGTGTTCAGTTTCCATATGTATTTCAGTTAGTCCTTACCTCACGTACCAATACAGTTAAAGTACTGATCACATACTCTTCTTTTGCACTATGTTGTCTTATAACATAAGTTCGGATGCTCAGTTCCCTGATCATCCTTAGAAAGCTCAGTACCTCTCAGTAGTAGTAGTGGTGAGTACTCATTCATCGAGGACAAGATATCTTTCTTCAGTTATCTTTAGAACTTTCTTTCTCTTAGATAGTTGGAGTTAGTTGGGGGTTTGTCCCATCAACTCCTTATATTTTTAGAGGCTTTCAGACAACCATTCTAGTTTCCAGCTTTATCAGTGTTTAGACATGTTGACTTATATTTCAGTATTACATCCTATTAGACTTTATTAGTTTTTCTTCCGCACATGATGTTTCATTATTATTTTATTCAGTGCTCACAATAGGTACCGAATCACGGGTTAGCTTGGGGTCACTTGTGGCTTTAAGCATAGTGTCATGAGTAGGGGGTAGCCTCAGGTCATGACATATGGCCACTAGTTGGGCATCACAATAACAATGAGGAAAATAAATGATCATATAAGGCCTATAATATTATGTCAAGTCCTCGCCCAGGTACCACAACAACGATAATCTTTCAAGTCAACAATAATATTCACTTAAGTCCCTACACGAGCTACACGATAATAATACTAATCTTAAAGTATTAATTTAATGACTAAATCTCCAACCCATATCATGCTTTACATGAGAAGTTAACTACCCATCCTAGTCTGAAGAAAGTTATGACGCAACATACCTTAAAAAGCTGAAATATTAGCCTAAATGCTTCAATGAGGAGCCTTTACTTCACAAGAGGTCTTAGAACATAATCTATCAAAAATATAATCTACATATCAAAAGGATTTCAACGACACCCATATTAGCTATATTTATTTTGAGTCCAAAAATAGTTCAAAAATCGACTCAAAATCATAAAGAGTAAATAAATTTTATTTAAGAATCATGTTTCCTATCTCAAGAGAAGTCTAAACTTGAAAACCCAACTAAAATGAGAAGAAATCGGACCTAAAATCAAAGAAAAACCAATTTTATAATTTATCAGATAAAATCCCTAAAATTCAAGTTCGAAATAAAGATTTGAAGTTTTTTTGAAGATGAAAATGATAGGAATTGATGAAAATAGGAGTTTACAGATTACCAAAGGAAGATTGATGAAAAAACCCTTGGAAATCATCAAAATTAATAATGATGAAAATGGGTTTTGGAAGAGAAAAATGATTAACATTTGTCATGCAAGCTCCAGGCTGCAAAATAATGACCAAACCTACTCGAGTCCCACAATAGTGGTCAGACCTTCACAATTGCGATGAAGGTCGACCTAGACCCGGACCCAAAATATCCTTCAAGAACACAACCAATGCTCTATGATCATGATGAACAACAACTATGACCCTTTGCAAATGCATTCCCACCATAGCATTCATGATGACGAATATTTTCCTTCTCCGTGATAGTGATCAGGGGTCCACAAATGCAAATAAAGATCCATCCTTTCACCAGAAACAATAGTTCAACTGTTTTTACTTGAAAAAATAGTCCCGATTGAATCTTTAAAACTTGTTTGGACCCTATAGAAGTAATCTGAATTTTGATATTTCAAACTCAATGAAACCATCATATTTTCAAAAGGATATCATTTATGACAATTTAACCACCGAGAATCTTTTTAGATAATTTTACTAGTTTTCATCTAAATGCTTAAAACATGACGTAAAGGCTCAATACCTAAACTAACTACACTATTAATCTAAAATCAACATTCAGATCTAATGTAATTGACTATATAACTATCCAATGCTCAAATCACAAAGTGTTGACCGAAGTTAACTAATCACCTTTAAAGCTTCTAATGACCTCAAACTCACTCAAATATCGAACATTCCATGGACTATGACAACCAACCCTAAAACTTGAAAGTAACATTATAACAACTACGGGGAAGGAAAAAATTGTCAAAATAAAGAAAAGCTAAAAAATCAAAACTATGGTTGTTACATTATCCACCATTAAAACACAAGTTCGTGCTTGAACTAAAAACAAATAAAGTACTTAAGGCTGTAGAAAGATGGAGGTATCTACACCTCATATCAAACTAAACCTCCACGTAGCCTCTTCAATTGGGCATTTTCTCCATTGGACCTTCACTAAATCAATATGTTTAGAACTCAACTTCCTTGTTTGCCTATCTAAGATGGCAATGGTATCCACCTCAAATGACAGTCATCGTTAATGCAACAGAATCCCACTAGATAACATGTGAATCATATGAACAATACCCCTTTATTATGAAAACATAGAATATTGGATGGACAACTGAAAGATGTGAGGCAAAGCTAGCCTATACTCCACATCTCAATGCTTCTCAAGAATCTAAAAAATGCCAATGAAACTAGGACAAAGCTTCTCTTTTATCCCAAATCTCATTACGCCCTTCATGGGTGAAACTTTTAACAAAACTCATTCTCTAATCATCAATGCAACATCACAAGTTTGATGGTCTCCATAATTTATTTTCCTACTCTAGACAACTACAAGCCTCTTCTAAATCAATCTCACTCGATCAATCGAGTCTTTCAACAAATTTGTGCCCCAAGGTCTCACCTCAAATAATCAAACCATCTTATGTGGTATCTACACCTTCACCTATATAAAGCCTCAAAAAGAGCCATTTAAATGCTATAATGGTAGCTATTATTGTAATAGAACAAACTATGTCACGGGCAAGAACTGATTCCAATGGACATCAAAATCCATAACACACGCTCAAAGCATGTCCTTTAATACCTAAATAGTCCTTTAAGATTATCCATCTTTATAAGGATGAAAATCTATGCTCAAATCAAGTTGAGTATCTAACTCACGCTTCATAACACTCCAAAAATTTAAGGTAAACTGAGTACCTCTATCAGAAATAATGGAAAGAGGTACTCCATGCAATCAAACAACCTCTCTGATTTAGAATTTGACCAACTTTTTTGCATTGTAATTTGCCCTCACATGATACACTGATTTGGTCAATCTATCAACAATCACCTAAATAGAATCAAACTTCCCCAAAGTTAGGGTTGGCCAACTATAAAATCTATGGTGGTCCAGTCCCACTTCCTCAAGAATGGGCATACTCTACATCATACCACCTGGTTACTAATGCTCATACATTACTTGCTAGCAATTTAGACACTTGGACATACACTCCACAATGTATTTCTTCATACCACCCCACTGATAGTGTTACTTTAAGTCATGGTACATCCTAGTTTCTCCTGGGTGAATAGAATACCTCAAACATTGAGCCTCCACTAAGATTAGTCTTAAACAAACTCTAACTTTTTACTCACAAACATGACTACTAATCCTGAAACACCTTTGGGATCAAGATATGCCGTCTTTGTCTTACCACTCAACACTTTATCATGAATCACCATCCATCTCTCATCATTAAATTAATAAGCTCAAATTTGCTTCATCAATAAAGACCAAGCCTTAACAAAGGTAAAACATGCTTGGGTGCAAGAATATCAAGCCTAACTAGATAGTTATCTAATGATTGAACCTCATAGGCCAAAGGCCACTCCTGAGTCAAAATATGAGCCAAACTTTGCGTACTCATTACCTTTCAGATCAAGTCATCCTCTACCACATTAGCCTTACCTGGATTACGAAGAATAGTAATATCATAATCCTTAATAAGTCAAGCCATCGACGCTGTCACTTATTAAGATCTCGCTGGGTTAAGAAGTACTGAAGGCTATGATGTTCAGAGAAAATCTCTTAATGGACTCCATAAAAGTAGTCACACCATTATTTCACACAAGCACAACTACAGACAACTCTAAATCATGAGTAGGGTAATTCTTCTCATGAGTCTTCAACTGTCTAGAAGAATAAGCAACACCTTACTCTCCTATATTAACACACTACCAAGCCAACTATGGAAGCATAAAAAAACATGGTGAAACCCATGCCCTCCTTGGGCATGGTCAAGATATGAGCTGAAGCCAATAAATCCTTAAGCTTTTGAAAGATCTCCTCACAAGAATTCAACCACTGTAAAATAATCTTCTTCTAGGCCAGCTTGGTCAAATGAGTTGCAATGGAAGCAAAACTTTGCACAAAGCTAATAATAGTGCGCTAAGACAACAAACTCTGATCTTAGTAGAAAAAATAGGTCTATACCAATCATGAACCATTGATATGTTGGACGGTTGACCGTAATGCCAACCTTGATCACTATATGACCAAAAAAGAAATAGGATCCAACCAAAACTCATATTTAGAGAACTTGGCATACAACTTCTCATCTCAAATCTTTAAAGTACAACCCTTAGATATCGCACATGGTCAACCTCATTCTTGGAATAAACCAATGCTATCATCAATTAACACAATCATAAAGGAATCACTATAAGGATAAAATACTCTGTTAATCAACTCCGTGGATACTGTCGGGGCATTAATCAACCCCAAATACATGACCAAGGACTTATAATGACCATACAACATCTATAAATCTATATTTGGAACCATCGAAGCTCTAGTCCTCAATTGATAGTAACCAAACCTCAAGTAAATTCTATAAAACATGAAGGCATCTTAAAGCTGGTTGAATAAATCATTAATGCAAAGAAAATGATACTTGTTCTTGACAGTCACTTTATTCAATTGTCGATAGCCAATACACATGCACATTGATCCATCTTTATTTTTCATAAATCAGATAGGATCACCCTAAATAAACACATTTGGTCTAATGAAACCCTTACTCAACATATCTAGTAATTACTATTTTAATTTCTTCAACTCAACTAGGGCTATCCTATAAGGGGGAATGAAAATAGACTTGGTACCCGACTCAACATTAATGTCAAAATCAATATCGTGGTTTGGAGGAATACTAGGTTAGTCCATAGAAAATGTGTCATAGAACTCTCTAATAACTTAATTAGAATACAAAAGAGGTGGTGAAACAACACTAGTATCACGGACATAGGCCAAATAGAAAAGACACTCTTTTTCTACCATGAAATGAACATGTAGAAAAGATATAACCCCTTTTGGACACGAACTAGGAATACTGTCCGTGCAAGTCTTGTTATACACAAAGTCGCAAAAGTCCTGGTGTGGGAAAAAAATTCAATACTGATGAGGAGCTAACCAATCTATATCCAAGATAGCATCAAAATTATTTATATCTAGGATAATCAAGTCTACCTAAGTCTCACACCCTACAATGGTCACTAAACATGATTGGTATGCCCGATCTACTACTAAAAAATGGCCTATGGGAATTGATAGCTAAATAGGCATAGCAAGGGCTCGCATGGAACATCAAAACTAGTAGAAAAATATGTAGACATATAAGAGAATATGGTCCCCAAATCAAATAACAAAAAAAATGATGATGAAAAATTAGAATAATACCGTGATAACTATATTAGAGGCCTCAACCTTAGTTTTCATAGGAATAACATACAGTGACCACGCCTGCTCCCAGACTAACCAAACCTGCATCTACTACCATGAGATCTCTAAGCTCTACCTTAAACACCTTTAAAACCACTCCTTATACCTTGTAAACCATCTCTAAGAACAGATATATGAATAGGGAAAAGTTGAAGCTAAAAACTCTGCTGGGAAGGACCCAATGCATACTAAGGGAAATCTCTCGTATATGGCCAGGATAATGACATATGAAATACTCCCCACTGCCTGAATCACACCGGGAGGGCCCAAAAGTACCAAAACAACCTCCATATCTCAAAAAACTTAAATAGGAATCTCTACTTAAATGACATAACCTCTTGCTTCTTAAAGACTAAAAACCTGCATACCCACTAACCAAACTCCATAAATCTTTCTAAACTAGTCTATTGTGATAACTATAAGAAACTTTGCCAGTAAAATCTGTACCTCAAGATGCATGACCAATGAACTCACCTTATTGGTGATTCTATTGGAACCACTACTCTAGGTCTCTGATGAATAAACTTAATAAACCTAACATGCTCTTTAATACTAAAAAACCCCACCTAAAATCATAAGTCGAGCTATTTCAAACTATAAAATATCTTACTAAACCCTTAAAAAACTTTCTAATTCCCTAAAGCATATGGAGATACTGCGAGTGATATATCTAGATAATGTATGAAAGCATGCCTCATACTCTACAATAGTTATAGAGCCCTGATCCAATTTATTAATTAGTCTCTTATCTGATCCCACAACCTGTAGGGCATGGACATTTTTCAAAAATCCTTAAAAAATTAAATCCATGCTAAAGTAGGAGAAACCAATGGTGTACAAATAGCGAGAGACATCCACCATTTCCTAGACACATTAGACAACTAGTAGGTAGTCTAGGCAAACCATGGGACTCAAGGGATCTTATGCAACCTCTCCTAAAAATCAAGTAGAAGCTCATAAGTGTCCTCACCTATAAAATAACTAAATTTGGGAGGATCTAACTAGGTAAACTCTCAAATCTTTTCTGATCATTAGAAGACATCATATGACCAAAATCAGTAGGAGAAATAATAAGTCTAGGAAGAAAAGTGTCAATACATAGGGTACCATAACAGTTGGCTATACCACTAGAGTTAGAGAACCATTAGTAGGATCCTGGTCTGGAGGCTGAATATATCTTAAAGTCTAGGAAATACCTGATGAACCTGGTAGAATACTATAATTCCCTAGGTTTTGAAATCTAAATTTTTCTTTTTGATTATGCTTACCTCTCAGGTTATGACTCAGTCGATAGTTGTAAGGACTCATTACGAGTCATATAGATTGCTAATCATGGTCTAACCAGTAAGAAATCAGGGTCAAAATTGGGACCATATGAGTCATTAGGTAATTTCACAAGTCGTGGTGATGGACTTATGACCTTAACAATGAGATGACCCTAGGTTGTTGTCTAAATAACGACTAGACTCCACGAGTCGTAGGGTGAGGTTATGAATCGTAGGGTAGGACTCATGAACAAACTAATATGGAGGCCCTGAGTTTTTTTTTGAGCTACAATTCTTGGTGATGACTCATGATCAGTGACTATGAGTTGTGAGGTGACCCATATTCACTGATAATAGTTTTTTGTGTATTTTAATATGGGGAACTTTGGTCATTTCCTTCCATTCCAAATTATAATCCATGACTATAAATCACCCTAAGGGTCTATTTTCTATTATTTCAAAAAGTCAAATTCACTCTCTTCTCTCTCAACTTCCCAAGTCAAGAACAAATCTAGAGTTTCTAAGGGTTGGTCATCCAGGGCTCAAAGTGTGGTTTCTTCTCTAAATTCTTGATATTATCAGGTATGTATATCTTCCCTAAACTTGTATTTTATCATGGCGTGGAATGGTTTGATACTCATGTGGTTTTAATATTTGGTTTGGAATTTGGGTTGAGGGTTTTGGATGGTTATTATTTAAATGATATTCCCATGGTTTATATGAATTTGTTTATGCTTTATTGATAGATTTTGGAACTCATTGGGTGTGTGGGCATGGTAAATTGAATGGAGGTTAGTGATTCCCCCAAAATTATGGACAATAGAATAGGGGCCATGAATTTCTCTAATTTTATGCATTTTGGTATTGGAATTGGTAATAACCTCAACCCACCTTGTGAAGTTGTATTTGGCACATAACATGGCAATATGCATATTCGAACCATTTTGAAAATATTGAATTGCATAAAAGGTTAATGGAATATAAATAGTTTTGAAAGGCCTTATTGGCCATAAATTTGTTTTAAATTGGAGCTTGGGTTCGTGGATTCCACCAAGTTGGTGGATGATTGAGTTCGTGGATTCCACCAAGTTGGTAAATTCATGAAGTTAAATCCCCAAACCTTTACTAGATCTAAAGTTGTAGAGGGTCCTTAAGGATTTATTAATGAGATGGAGAAAATATTTATAGTGATGCATGCTTTCGATTCTGATGGTGTGGAGTTTGTTGCATATCAGTTAAAAGATGAGGTGTATCAGTGGTATGGAGAGCGGGAGTACTTGAGAGGTGATGATGCTGAGCAGGCAATGTGGGATGAGTTTTTTGGTCCCTTTATTGATTATTTCTTTCTTCAGGAGTTGAGGGAATCGAAGGTAGAGGAGTTTGTGAATCTAAAGAAAGGCAAGATGAGTGTGAAAAATCATGCCTTTAAAATTTCATTAGTTGTCTCTCTATGCTCCATAGTTAGTGTCTAGTATGCGTGATAAAATGATGAAGTTATCTTTAGGTTTATCTCATGACTTGGTATTGGAGTGTAAGGTTGCGATGTTGAAAAATGATATGGATATCTCCAGGCTTGTATTTTATATTCAACAAGTTGATGATGAGAAAAAGAAATAGGCAGAGATGGGAGAAAAACAAAATAAGAGGTTTAGGTATTTAGAGCAGGGTAGAGGTTACCAAGCTAGTGTGAGAGATGGTAGATAGTAGAGGAAGAAGAAGTCTTGGGGTAACCTTGGTTCATATTCTTCAACTAGTCCTCCTTATCTTAAGCCATCTGGTGATCATTATTTTCAGGCTAGTATTGGTCCAAGGCACAGGGTGCCCAGTCTCAGGCTAGTGGACCTCAGTCAACCCCAACATAACCTCTTTGTAGATTTTGCAGTCAGCATCACCTGGGTTATTATGATGAGGGATGAAATTGATACTTTAATTATGGTCAATTGGGGCATATGCAGTGACACTACCCTTTACCTAAGATTGCTCTGGGAGCTAAAAAGGTCCCAATTTCTCCCTCATCAACTTCCATACTAAAGGGTGTTACTTATGGTACCGGTACTAGCAAAAATTATCTCTATGCTCTTTTAACTTGTCAAGAGTCTGAGGCATCTCCCGATGTTGTCACTGGTATTTAAAACTATTTTCTTGTGATGTGTATTGTTTGCTTATTTTGGGGTCTACTCTTTCTTATGTGACCTCTTATATAGCTGTGCATTTTGGTTTTAGTCCTCAAACCATTTTTAAACCTTTATCTGTGTCTACCTTTATGGGTGATTTTATTATGGTTAGAAAGGTCTATAGGGGTTGTGTAGTGTCCATCTTTCCTAGGGAGACCTTGGTGGATTTGATAAAGTAGGACATGGTGGATTTTTATGTCATTTTAGGGATGGATTGGCTTCACTCGTACTACACTTCATTGGATTGTAGGACTCTAAAAGTTAGTTTACAATTCCTTAATGAATCGATAATCGAACGGGAGGGGAGTTCCTTAGTGCCTAAAAGAGGGTTTATTTCTTATCTTAGAGCCAGGAAGTTAATTTCCAAGGGCTGTCTTTATTATTTGGTCCAGGTTAAAGATTTTAGTTCTGAGATATCCTCTTTATAATCTATCCCTGTGGTGAACGGGTTTCCTGAAGTGCTTTTTGATAATATTCTTGGCATTCCTCCTGGTAGGGAAATATATTATGGGTTTGATATTCTTCCATAAACCCATCCTATCTTTGTTCCTCCATATAGAATGGCTCCAATGGAGTTGAAGGAGATAAAAGAGCATTTAAAAGATCTCATTGATAAGTGTTTTATTTGTCCAAGTGTTTCCTCGTAGGGTGCTCCAATTTTTTTTTTGTGAAAGAAAAATGATTCTCTTCGGATTTGTATAGATTATCAGTAGTTGAATAAGGTTATGTGAAGAATAAGAATCCTCTTCTTAGAATACATGATCTTTTTGACCATCTTTATGGTGCTAGATGTTTTTCTAGGATTAATCTCTGTTCGAGCTATCATCAGTTGAGAATTAGGGATGGTGATATTCCCAAAACTTCTTTCCAAACCCGGTGTGGTAACTATGAGTTTTTGGATGTCATTTGGTTTGACTAATGCTTCGAATACTTTTATGGATCTCAGGAATTGGGTGTTCAGAAAGGTTTTGGAATTGTTTGTTATTATCTTCATTAATGACATTTTAGTATATTCTAAGAGCGAGGAGGATCATGACAATCACTTCCAAATTGTTTTGCAGACTCTTAAGGATTAGAAGGTGTATGCTAAATTTTCTGTAAGTTTTGGATGAATGCTATGAATTTTCTTGGGAATGTGGTTTCTAGTGAGGGGATCAAGGTAGATCCACAAAAAGTTGAGGTGGTTAAGAGGTGGCCTAGGCCTATAACTCCAATCAATATTCGGAGCTTCTTGGGCTTGGCTAGGTATTATAGATGGTTTGTGCAGATTTTTTATTCTATTACTGCTTCATTGATAAAGTTGACTCAGAATAAGGTTAAGTTTTTATAGTCTGATGTTTATGAAGGTTGTTCTAAGAAGTTGAAATATAAGTTTACTTTTGCGCCAATTCTGACCTTTCTCGAGGGTATTGATGGATTTGTGGTGTATTGTCATGCATCCCATGTGGGACTGGGTTGTGTCTTAATACAACATAACAAGGTTGTGACCTATGCTTCTAGGTAGCTAAAGGAATTATTCGACTCATAATCTAGAGTTGGCGGCTGTGGTATTTACTTTGAAAATTTGGCACCATTATTTTATGTGGTTCATGTAGAATTTTATTCTAATTATAAGAGCTTGCAGTATGTGTTTACTTAAAAAGTGTTGAATCTTTGGAAGAGGCGATGGTTTGAGTTGCTAAAGGAATATGTAAGAGTCTTCACTACCATCTTGGTAGAACTAATGTGGTGGTTGCTGCTCTTAGCAAGTTTTTCATGGTGAGCTTATCTCATATGGATGATAATAAAAGAGGGTTGGTGAAATACATTCAACCACTAGCTAATTTAGGAGTTTGTCTTTTGGACTTTGAGTATGGAGGGGTGATTGTTCAAAAAATGGGTAAACCATCTCTCGATGCTGAAGTGAAGGAGAAACAAGCTTTGGATCCCATTCTTACACAGATCAAGGATGATATGGGTCAGCAAAAGGTTATGGCCTTTGAGATTAGTGGTGATGGTATTCTTAGGTGTCAAGGTAGGTTGTATGTTACTGATGTTGATAGGCTACAAGAGAGGATTTTGATCGAGGGTCATGAGTTATGGTATACAGTTCGTACAATTTCAACAAAGATGTATCATGATTTGAAGGAGATCTATTGGTAGAATAATATAAAAAGGGATGTGGCTAACTTTATGGATAAGTGTATAGTCTGTCAGCAAGTGAAGGTTGAGCACTTGAGGCTCAGTGGTATGTCTCAAGAGATAGAGTTTCCTATGTAGAAGTGGGAGATACTTAATATGGATTTCTTTTTGGGTCTTCCGCGGTCTTGTAATTTGTATGATTCAATTTGGGTCATTGTGGATCGGTTGACTAAATCTGCTTACTTCTTGCCTGTGAGAACTATTTACTTAGGAGAGAATTATTCCATTTTGTTTATTGAAGAGATAGTTAGATTGCATGGAGCACTAGTGTCCATTATTTCAGACCGAGGTTCGCAATTGTCTTCTTACTTTTGTCATTCTTTTAGAGAGGTTTGGGAACTAGGGTGAACCTTAGCACTGTTTTCTACACTCATCAAGATGGACAAGTAGAATAGACTATTCAGACTTTGGAGGATATGCTAGGGGATTATGTGATTGATTTTGTAGGTAGTTGGATTGATCACTTACCTCTTATTGAGTTTGCGTATAATAATAGTTATCATTCAAATATTCAGATAGCTCCTTTTGAGGCTCTTTATGGTAGAAGGTGTAGGTCTCCTATTGGGTCATTCATGGGTGGTAAGACTAGGTTGTTTGGTCTGGACATAGTTCACCAAGCTATAGATAAGGTAATGGTGATTATGGAAAGACTTAAGACTACTCAAAGTTACCAAAAGTCTTATGTTAGAGTTTAATGTAGGTAATTGGGTGTTTTTGAAAGTTTCTCCTATGAAAGGAGTGATGCAATTTGGAAAGAAGAGGAAGCTCAATCCTCAATATATGGGTTCATTTTAAATTTTAAGGAGAGTAGGGAATGTTGCTTATGAGTTGGATTTCCCTGTGAGTTTGGGTTCCACTCATCCAGTTTTCCATGTGTCGATATTCAAGAAGTGTGTGGGTGATCCTTCTTTGATTATGACTTTTGAGAATTTTGGTATTTCAGTTTCCTTGTCATATGAGAAAGTCCTGGTAGAGATATTGGATAGGGAAATAAGTACGTTAAGGACTAAGGATGTGACTTTGGTGAAGGTTCTTTAGAGGAATCAAAAGGTAGAGGAAGCTACTTGGGAAGCCGAAAAGGACATGAATTCCAAATATCTGTTCTTGTTCCTCACATTGAATGAAAGTGTTTGAGGTATGGGTTCCCTTTATGCCCTTGTCACTTTTTGGATTGTGTTCATTATTTTGTGGTTGCATTATAGCTGGTATTCATGCTAATGGTGCCTTAACTCCTCATTCAGGGATGAATGATCCTAAGGGAGGGGGTAATGTAATACCCTAGGTTTTGAACTCTAAATTTTTCTCTGCGATTGTGCTTATTGCTAAGGTTATGACTCGGGCGACTAGTCGTGAAGACTTATCATGAGTTGTATAGAGATCTAATCATGGTTTAAACAGTAAGGTTTCCCTAAGTTTCTATCATGGTTACGACTGGTACCATACGAGACATAACGTAATGTCACGAGTCGTGGTAAGGGACGCATGAACTTAATAGTGAGAATGCCCATGGTTTCCATCTTGGTACAAGTAGACTCCAAGAGTCGTAGAGTGAGGTTAAGAGTCATAGGGTAGGACTCATGACCAAACCAGTAAGGAGGCCTTGAGTTTCTGCCTGGGCTACGAGTCTTGGTGATGACTTGTGATTAGTGAAACAAGTCGTAAGGTGACCCATAGTAACTGACGATAGTTTTTCCTGCATTTTAATTAGGGGCACTTTGGTGATTTCCTTCAATCCCCAATTATAATCCACGACCATAAATCACCCTAAGGGTCCCTTTCCTATTATTTTAACAAGTCAAAGACACTCTTTTCTATCTCAAATTCCCAAGTCAAGAACAAAGCTAAAATTTATAAGGGTTGGTCATCTAGGGCCCAAAGTGTGGTTTCTTCTCCAAATTGATGGTATTTTTAGGCTTGTATCTCTTTGCTAAACTTGTATTTTATCATGGTATTCAATGGTTTGATACTCATATGGTTTTGATGTTTGGTTTGGAATTTTGGTTGAGGGTTTTGGATGGTCATCATTTAAATGATATTCCCATGGTTTATATGTATTTTTTCAAGCTTTATTGATGGATTTTGGAACTTATTGGGTGCGTGGTCATGGTAAATGAAATGGGGGTCATGGATTCCCCTAAATTTATGGATAATGGAATATGGGTCGTGAATTTTCCCAGATTTATGGATTTTGGTATTGGAATTGAAAATAACCTCAACCTACTTTATGAAATTGGCTTTGGAACATAACATGGCTATATGCATAATTTAACCACATTTAAAACTATTGCATTGTATAAAAGGTTAATAAAATATAAATGGTTTTGAAAGGCCTTAGTATCCATGAATTGGTTTTAAATTAGAGCTTGGGGGTTGCAGATTCCCCAAAGTTGGTGGATGATTTGAATGACATGATTCTATAGGCTTGCTAGCTCATTGGTATGACGATACCAATGGTGAATACCTAGATAAACAGTTCCTAGATAAATGTATGGGTTATGTGTAAATGATTCAATTTGGGCCTAAATGGGGTTGTGTAGCTCTCCATGGAAGGTAGAGGTCCCAGAGGGACCAACATTGAAAACCACGTTTGCTGGTGTAGAGGTCTTTATGACCGTATGTATAGTTCACACACACACACACTATATATATATATATATATACTTTGGAATGGATGGGGTTGTGGATTACCTAGACCTTCCTCGAATTCTCTAGTTCGTGCGGCTAATATGCACTAAAGCCCTTCCGGTGGTGGAAGCTAGACCCATATAGCCCGTGGGTGCCCTTAGGATGGTTAAAGATACATAGTCTAGGTTAATGATTTTAAATCTCATGCTAAACCCTGTTCCCTATCCCAGCATCTCATATATATATGTGTGTGTGTGTGTGTATGCATGTATGTATGTGAACATGTAAACTGAGTTTGGACTTGATTTTGAAATGACATTATTTTATCCCTTCCTTGAGTTACATTCTAGCGCTCACCCCGCTAACCGTTCTCGGATGCTACATCCTTTCATGATGTAGGGTCCTAGGGGTTTCTTCTGTTGGTTTGTGCAGTGTTAGGTTGTTCGGTTCGTTGGTTGGTTCGCGGTGAAGTGGTGATCTTCCATCTTCCGAAAAGTTTAGTGATTCCATCAATTTCTTTCCATATATTAGAATAGAAGAGTTCATATTAACATTATCATTGTCACATTAACATTATCATTGTCATTGTCACTGTCATGATCGGGGTCATGTCCCAACCTAGTTTAATATTCAGATTGGTTTATAGGATTTTGTGGACATATGTGGGTTGGATGGTGTTGTTGACTCTTAGAGCTTATTTTGAGTTACATTAACTTTTTTATCAATAATCTCTAGTTGTCTTTCGCTTTTCTTCTATTTGTTATGCTAGGATTGGACAGACTATGAGGGTGGTATCAGGCCCATGTTAGGCTTGAGTTACCCATCACGATTGGGCCCGGGGGTTGAGTCGTGACAAATACATATCCAGGGAATGCCATCTATGCAACCTAATAGATGAATCAACAAATCGTACAACTCTGGGGTAGTAACGGAACCTTGAGGGGCTTGAGCTGGTCCCACATCCTCTATATGATAATCATCCTTACTATAAATAATCTGAAGCTCAATAAAAGTTGCTCTAGTTCATCCTTTAGGTATAGAATCTCATCATGCCCAATCTCTACCTCTGTCTTAGCCATGACTCCTGCCTCACCCCCTGATGGGGCTCTAAAAGTGGGCGCTGGCTCATTATCCTCAACAACTTTGGATCTAGTCTTTACCATCTACACAAAAAAATAGAATACAAGATTGTAATATTAGGTATGAACAATCTGCATGATAAGGAATCACATTAAGGAAGTTTTTCTTAAATATATCCTATAGCCTCTCAAATATTTATACAAATGTTAATGTCAATCCGTGATACTCTTTTTGATACCCTACTCTTAACTTATGAGACCAATAGACCTGACGCTCTAATATCACTTTGTAATCATCCAAAAATTCAGCTTATTATGGCACATATCCTGACCTATACTGTGTAGGTATGTCAATATTATTCAACAGATAAGCAATGCGATGTAAAACTTGTAGAACAATGTTACACCATAATCATAAACTGGAATATCTAAATAAAATACATCGAATCCTAACATCTGGTATTATAAGCAAAAAGAGCATTCAATACATTACTAAGAATCAAAATATACATCGATGTCTCTAAAAGGCAAGTAAGGGCATAAAAGATAGAGGGAGGCTGGAATAAGGCTCCAGACGAGTAGCTCACCAAATTTCCAAATTAACTCACACTACATGTATCGCTACCACAGGTCGCACTCTTACTAGGATTTGAACTAAAAGGGCACATAATTAGGTGCAATTATGGTCCACTTGTACTTAGTAGGAGTCATAGGTCGACTAAAAAAGTAGAAAATTAAACAAGTAAAAGATACTATGAGCATGCTTCCACCTGCATATAAGAAAGTTTCCAGATGGTAGCTCGCACTATATCTCCTAACAATTCTATAAGTAAAATATCTATATAGAAACAACTACAAATAAATATATAAGAAGAATTAAACACACAACATAACATGTAAATAGAAGAACAAATGATGGAATGCAATGGGATAGTAGTGGGATGTTAGTGATATAAGCCATCACATGGTGGCCATTGAATGATCTCACATACACTTTTTGAGCTAATATTTATCATATAGTACCTATGGGGGGTAGGGGGTTCATAATCCATGTACCTTCACAATCTCAATTAACTATATCGACAAAGACCTCACCAAGGATTTTACAAAATATTTCCTTTTCTTTCAAAATCGGTGTCTCTTAGTAGTGCCAAACTCATGAATATGAATGAACGCAATAAGAATATATATTCATAACCAAATTAGTATGAATATAACAATAAATTTAATAATGGCATAAGTAAGATCAAAATTTACTATCAATATTTCATGATATAAGCCTTTGCATGGCACTACTGAAATAAATAGTCATAGACATCAATAATATCAATGCAAGCCCCTCTCTCGGCCATCACAATATGACAGAGGCATATATGCTCAAATAACGCCTATAATATCAATCTAATCCCCCACCCATGAATTAAAATTATAGTAAAGATAATAATATAGAAATAAGCCCTATTATATCAATCCAAGCCCCCATACGAGCATCACAACAACTATAATCTCTTAAGTCATCAATAATATTCATATAAGCTCCCACACGGGCTACACGATAATAATACTAGTCTCAAAACTTTATTTTCATGACTAAGCCTCCAACCCATATCATTCTTTACATAAGAAGTTAACTATCCAACCTAGTATGAAGAAAGTTAAGACATAACATACCTCGAAAAGCTGACACTATAAAAAATAGTGTTTAACAATAGACAAGTTTCATCACTCTTCTACATAAATCCATGACTAAAAAGAAATAGTGATGGATTATAGCCTGTTGGTATTTTGCTCGTTGTTAGCCACTTAGCGAAGAAAAATAAATTTTATCATAAGTTTTTGATGACTTTATGACTGATGATATCTGTTATTGCATATTGGCAATGGATTGGGTCGTCATTATATTTATGAAGTCCGTTGCTATTTTCTTAATTTATTTTGTCTTTTGGCTAAATTTATGATGGAATATTTTGTTGCTATTCCATCACAATGTATTTTATCATCTAAGCAGCCATATCTGGTGACCAAAATTTATATTCTTCCTAATGCTTTGTAGCAATGATAAAAATCATCTCTAAATTTGTCGTTAATAATTTTCTTATAAAATTATTTTATTGATGTATTTAAATATACCCTATTGAGACATTAAATGAAAATCATTAAATATGATTAAAATGACCAACATTCATATAAAAATAATACTTATAGAAGGTTGAAAATATACTTATAGTAAAATTCATCACATAATCACGTCCAAACTTCCACAACACCAAGTAAGTGGATCGTATCAAAATAAACTAATGTTAAATAAAACCCACATCCATCTAGTATTGTAACTTCACAATTCTTTTGTACTTTATAACAAAATAGACCTTCTAAAATTAATGCAAGGATGAAGGGCTATGAATATTTTGAAACTACGAATCAACCTCATCATTATTAGTAGTAGGAGGATCAGGCTTGTTAAGTGTCACCATTTCTTGTACCCGATCAATACACTTAATAACTATAGGAAAAAAGTAATTAATAAGTGTCAGAATTAATTTCTTCACAAAATCCTCCACATTTACTATAACTATTGATTAAGAAGCTGAATTTGGAGCTGATGTCAAGGCATTAAAGGGACAAAGATTTGTTCTATAGTAACTTTTAGCTTTAGATCCAAGATCAATATTCTTCTCTTCCTTACTCCTCCTACAACTCGTAATATGATTCATGTTGATCAATGTTAGATTAAGACTATTTTTTCCTGTATGATTTCTTAATATTTTTCATATAAGAAGTAGACATTAAAATAATTTTTTGATACAAATACTTTGGTTTACAGATAACCCAAACTCAACTTCCTGCAACTACTTCATTTGTACAAATACTTTCATTATTTGCACAAATATTTTCAACATATGTCAGTACAAAAGAAAAATAAGAAGGCGATCATATCATAGCCATAAATTTTTGGACTTACATGAAAAAGTTGGGAAGTCTCACCAATAAAAGATTTTCCATCATGACCATGTATATGAACATGAAATGGTAAATCACTTGGGGTTGGATCTCGATCCATTTTAATAGTCTATACAAAAAATTAAGAACACAAGATCAAGATTTTATCCATCATAAAAAGGGATGATAAGTTTAAGAGAAGAAAAGTACTAGAAAAAGATTAAAAAATCAGTAATCTTCATATGCAGGACAATAGTGATAGAATCAAAGATCAACCTCATCATGAAAAGCAAAAACCCACAAAGCTTATTAGGAGCAAGGAGAAAATTCAATAACCGAAATAGTGACAAACTAAAAGCAAAAGAGGAAAAAAAGCATCAACAACCTACATAACAATCTCAACAAAAATTCTATAGACCAAAATCTCCTCAAGCCCCAAAACTCGACAAATCTCAACCTCAGTACCAAGAGAGAACAAATGAGCAACAACAACATCTACAAAAGTAGATAATAATACCAATCCACAAAGACCTACCAATAAAATAAATGAAGATAAAAATATAGTGCAAGATGAAAAGAAAGTAGATATTGACTTTAAGGTTCCCAATCCCCAAGAATACTCTCTTAATTTACCTATTTCTAGTGCTGAAATTAATAGTGATATGGAGGAGAATATAATATCGGGTTGCAGGGGTCTAATAAGTTGGTAAAGGTTGGGCATAAACCAACTCATAATGAACTTGTCACCTTTGGTTCTGTGCATATTAAATTTGAGACTTTTTTGAACTTTAAAAGAATGATACTGATAAAGCAGAAGTGGGGGTAGTGCATATTTACCCTACTAATCATGATACTAATTTAGTGAAGAAGGATAAAGTGGTAGCAACTGTGTTTGTTGGTGATTTAGTAAAGCACAGAAAGGTGTGCCAGAGTACTTTTGACACTGCTGTAGAACCTTCTTTTTTCTACTTTGGCTGATACTCAATTTCAGAAGTATGACGAGGATGTAAGTCCTAAAGAATATGAACACTAAGCGGTAAAAAAGAGAGACAATAAAAAGAAAATAAAAAAAAGTTGGAAAGATATTAGGCTAGAAAAAGTGGCAAGCAACATAAGGGACAAAAGAAGGTAATGCTTGTGATAGAACAACATGATGATCACTTTCCTCCTCTTTAAAGGCATGAGAAAAAACATGCTATCTACAAAAATTAATGATGAGACTAGGTGCACATATATTCAAGTTTATAACACCAGAAAAATCAAGCATCATGTTCCAAAGAAAGACAATTTAAAGATCTTTATAAATTTAAAACTAGCAGCAAAATCTGAATAGGGAAAATCTTGTGTTTAATATTAAGTTTCTTGCATATATGAGTAAGCATGAATCAACTACTTCCAACTAGTAATATATTTTAAGATACAAACATAACATAAAGATCTCAGTTATATAGCTATTAAGATATATACATACAAGTTTCTTTTTATGATAGAGCCACCTGTGTGAGTTCCAATAGCGACATCATAACAACTACAATGATTTTTTTAAATTTATCTCCAACTTTTTAATACATTCATCACTTTTCCAAAGTTCCATTCATCTTTCCCACACATGGCCATTGTAAATTCTGGCTAAATCGTATCCCTTTTAATATTAGAAATAAAATTCTTGTACCATACTGCTACCTTCTGAAACCATTGTTACTTCACTATAATATCACTAATGGAAGTGTCCCAATAGAATTTCTTCTGAAATACAATACAAAATAGTATATTATATACTATATATAGAAGTTAATACAATTTCTAACTCAATTTTGATTTTAAAAAACATACCTTGAATCTTCAACATAACCATCACTGACACCTTTTGAGACACCTTTCCAATTGATCCAATTCGGATCAACTTTACTTCTAAAAAATAAGGTCATAGAATTAGAACATACTTTGGAAGGTTCCAACCTATATAAATTTAAAGACATTAGAGTTGATAGGCTTGGTAGAGGGACAATACAACAAGAGTAGAATAGTAAGTAGTAACTTTGATAAATATTATCTTCATCTATGTATCCTTAGTTTTTTGAAGTTACTATAGACAAATGCCATAAAAAAACATACTACACTAGGCTACATACTTCTTACTGTCAACACTTGCTCATAATTATTTAGAATTTATAACTATTTGAAACATGTCTAAATGGCAGGAATCCTATAATGTGTAAGAGATACATGTGGTTATTATATGATCAGACTACATCCACACCCAAATTAAGAAGTATTTACTCTAGCTGCAATGTTATAATTGCTTCTAGTTTTTTTAAAAAGCAAATATATTACACCGTGTTTCATCTACTGACATATTTATCGAAGTAGGTTCTTAAAAGAAGGTGCTCAAAATTTTATGCTAAAGCCTTTCAAATAATCAGATGTTAGGAAGTTAAGATATCATCTAACCAAATAAACCAAACTATTTAGTGGATTGCCATGTATCATAAGGTAAGACAATAGTACATCCAGTAGTAGAGAGATGCAGAAATATACATGAGTAAAGCTAAAGGGAAAATAGGAACAAAAACTTTGAGCATGGAACTATTGTTTATCTGACATGACTCGAATCGGGGCCTGGCCATGTCAAGTATCTCAAGTCCCAGGTGGACCGAAGATCACCCCCTACACCTAACCAACCCAAACACAACACATTCCAAAGTCGGATGAATTTCGAACATATAACAAGATAGCTTACAATAGCTTAAAAAAGTTTTAATGCATGTACATAACTAACCACCGACGACCAGCCAAATGATCGACCGACATCGTCCAATAACCATAGTAGTCCAAAAAAAGCCTTCTAAATAATGAACCAAACTGAATACTAATAAAATATCAGGACATGCCCCCAACAATAGTCAAAAACTAAATCCAAAGGAATAGGTAAAAATGTAAGGGAAACCTTAATCATGAAATAAGGTCTTACAAAGCATGGAAACTCACCACTTAAATCTGAATCACTAGTTGATCCTGAATATAAGTTACTGAGCAGAAGATATGGAAGTATGTCCAGTTCTTGCATATCGTAGGGATACAACATCCGAAGAAGGTTAGTGGTTGGATCTCTATCATGTAACTCAGGGGTAGAGGAAACAAATAATTCCATGATAATAGTTTAAACCAATAAAACATCTAATGAATACTATCATATGAAGTATATATACATATACATATACACATGTTGGGGTGGGGAGCAGGGCTTAGCGTGAACTTTGAAAAATCTTAACCTGGGTTGTGAAGCATTACCGTTATAAGTCCACCAAAGGCTATATGGGTCCAGTTTTACCCCTTGGATGGGCCCAGTGCATGTTAGCCGCACGAACCGGATACATCATAGATAATAGGGGATTCCCTTGTACCCTTCATGATACATATATACGTATGTGAACTTGGGGGATTCCCTTGTACCCCACAAACACTTAGTCATCAAGACTAACCCTCATGTTAACAAAAACGAGTTTCCAGTATTAGTCCCTCGGACTCACACCTTCACGGCTAGGTAACACAACCCCCATTATTGCCCGATAAAATCATTTATCACATAACCCAACCACTAATTATAGGAGTCAATTTATAAGGAATTATTAAGTGATATCATCATACTGAAATAGCTTGTAAGCGAGGTCATTAGCCAATACTTGGGGATTCCCGTGTACATAAAAAACTCCATTATAAAAATTACTTGGTGGATTCCTGAGTATCCCACAAGGTTTTCAAGACCATTGTCGTCCAATTAACCAATTAATCCATGCATTGATGTCAAGAAATAAGTCAAACCAAGTGATAATATATATTTTAAAATCAATTATGTAAGTGGGTTGGGGTTGTTACCAATTTCCTTACCAAACCAATTAATTTGGGAATTTTTTGTACCCCTATTTCCATGATTTACCAATATAGGGATTCCATTATACCCAAGTCCATCCACCAATCCCATTCACCCCAAAGAATTTACCAACCATCGATTTAAGCAAAACAATTTCATAAATATCATAGAAAAAACATTTAAAAAATTTACATTCAAAACCCTCAACCCAGTGTTTCAAAATACACCATCAAAACCATATAAACCTTTTTCAAATCATTCCATTAAGAAAATACAAGTATAGGGAAAGAGAGACATGCCTCAAATATCAAGAAATTTGGGGAAAAAAGCACCCTTGGAGCCCTAGATGACCACCTCTCTTAGAACCCTAGCTTTAACTTGAATGGAGAATTTTAGAGAGTATTTGGGAGTATTGGATAGAAAATAGTAGGCTAATGAAGTCCCAAGGGTGGTTTTAAGTCGTGAAGTAAAAAATGTTAAAGTGGGAAATGTCCAAAGTGCCCTCAGATTAAAAGCTGAAAAAGTGACGTCCTTGGTTATGAGTCACCCAAAAACTCGTAACCACACCTTACTACTTATCACCACGAGTCATAACCAAAATAGTCTCTAGGACCCCCATCTACTATTGTCCTTATGACTCCATCAACTGACTCATCACGTGACCCTACAACTCCTAGGATCCAAGTCGTAGTCAGAGTAAAAGCTTATTGGGTGAACACTGGACATCCTACGGTTTGATCATTATGAGTTAGTATAAGTCTTTACGAATTATGACTTCAAGCCGTAATGAAGATAGTGTATTAGTCCAAACTTGCTAGAAACCTTATGACTAGGGTCACCTGACCCGTCAAGATACCTTGCGACTTATAAGGTGAGTCACTACTGAGGTAGTGAGCTCAAAGATCAATAGATTTTTAAGGGCCAAAATTTGAGGTATTTTAATACTCCCCCACTTGGATCATTCATCCTCGAATGACGGGTTAAGGAAATTGCTAGCACGATTTGACTCTATATACCTCCACTCTCACCTCTACAAAGATAGAAAACAAAATATTAAAGAATACACGTACCTCAACATGATTTTCTAGAACAAAGTAAGAATAGATATTTGGATTTTATGCTCTCTCTATCTCCTACTTGGTTCCTTCCTCCTAAATGATATATCTAATAACACTAAAACATGACCATACTCTCTACTAAGCTTTCAATTATGAATATAACACTCTACTATTTCAACCTCCTAACTCCCCCGCAAAATACATAACTACAAAACTAAAGCATTTGCTTTATTCCCCTCCCATGTTAAGCCTAACTCAAAGTTAAAGGAATTTTACGATAAAAAAGACCTACTCTCTCATCCAAAACATTACTACGCATCTATAGCCACTACCATCCTAACATAATAAGGGTCCTTGAGGAACTAGAGTACAAACATCAAGAATGAGGGGGTTACTTCTCAATTACAACTCCTATTTGTCATACTACTCAAGCTGAGAGTCATAAAATGAGACACGGTAAAATAGGCACGACGTTCTTTGTAGAAACCACCTTGGTTATAAATGGAGAATTCATATTTAGGGAACGAGGCGAGGATATAACATAAAGCTGGGATTCATATTCAGGGAACAAGGCGAGGATATCTACTTGAAACCACTATTTCTTAGTACTAGGCATAACGTGAGACATGAATGTATGGATCACGAGCATCATGACATAGAGCTTGAACACTTGGAAGCTCAGATTTCTGAGAACTGTTATTGCCTTTGGTTCAGAGGCTGAAGTATGGATATATTCAACATGTAGAATGTGGGCCTTAGGCATACATACTATTAGAATACATACAACAATAGTAGAGTGCCCTATTAACCAAAATAGGAGGGAATCACTAGAATAGAAGTAAATTCACCCCAACTCTACCGTGAAGCCCACCGCTAGGAAAACATTTAAGATTAACCCTTGATCTACATCTTACTACACCTATAATCACAATACTTCTCTCTAAGGGGTATCACCATGGGCATGTACTAGGGACACTTGGCTCTGTTATACTTAAAACCTCATCTATAAAGATGCTACTAGGGGTGCAACATACTCTTACATATTCCATATCCTAATCCATCCAATGACTTAGTCCCCAATCCATCAGTTCAACCTGGACCCTCTGACGTGCTATAGGAATATAGCACTTCCGATGCTTAATAAGAGGAAAATATGCAAGTTTCTAAGGATATTTTGTTAGATATGAGCCATTTTAGGTATGTTTTGCAGCAAACCATATTTGGGATGCAAAGTTCATGAAAAATGTGAAAAAGGTGTTTTTGGTTACTTTTAAGAGCTATTATGGATATTCAGGATGTTTTCCATCTTATTCATGATCAAAACATGTTCGAGAATTGAAGAAGAGCTGAAAATATGAATCCCAACACTTACCAAGTCAACATGTGGACAACAAGTAGGACCTACGAACTGCATTTAGGCAAAGCAAGTACCAGAAGTCCAATATATGAAGAGATGAACTTGAAGGATTTTTTCTTCTGCAACCTACACCCTGTACCTGCGCCCAGAGTCAGGACCGCAAGTACTACCTATGCCCAGTCCCAGATTGCGGGTACATATCACATGTGACCATCGACCTAATTTTCTCCTATTTCATTTGGGATTTGGTTTTATGGTTTCCTTATGTACTATGAATACCTCTTATGTACTTTTTAGTGGGAGTAATAGACTTTTGATACTCGGAAACATATTTTGATTCCAAGATACGATATTGATCTTGGGATTCTCTTGTATTGACTCTGGTTCATTAATTCAGTTTCGATTGTCGGTTTTTACTCTTTTTATCATTGTGATTTCATGTATGCTTTCGATTATGATTGTTATTGATTTCTTCACAAGTATGAGCGACTAAAACCCATAGATAGGGTTGTAGAAACCCTAGCGGATTGATAAAGTAGGGAAAGTGTTTTTACTATTTGGAACTGATACCCATGCATGCATTTATTTATCTTAGTTATGATAGTTTTATTAATAGGTGCACATATTAGGATCCCGCCGAGATATTGCTGCTTACTCCAAAAGAGGAGTAGTGACTAGGAAAGGAAAAAGATAATAGTAATTTGGAGTTTAACTGTCTATCAATGCATCAATGTTCAATCTTAGTAAAATGGTTAGGTTTCATCTAATAACTCAAAAGGTAATAGTTAATTGAGATCAAGATAAGGGTTAGTAATGCAACATCCTGAGACTCAAAAAGTAAAAGGTGAAATCCTTTTGCTCATCCAAATGACTATAGAAGGTACATAACTTATTGATTCTGCATGCAAGGTATCGGGATGGTTCCATGGAGTTGAGAAACTAGTGGGAACACAATCTTAGTGTTCACCTACACTGATTGCAATCAAAGTTAGTATAGTTACTTGCTCGAGATTACTACATCAAAACACCCATATACTTTTCTTGTTCTTCCCATTGACTAAAACTGCTAAGATCATCAAAGCTATGTGTTCCCTTGGGATTCAACCTCAAACTTTATTGGGTTACTATATTTGGACAACGACCGTATCATCATATGATAGGAGGTGTTGTTTGGACTTTATCAAAATTTTGTTGCTGTTGCCGATAAAATAAGGTGTTTATTTATGATTTGAAGTTGTTACAATTTTTAGGTTTTTATTTTTATTTTTGTTCTTAGTTGGGAATATGACGGTGTATTCCTAACACACAGAGTAGAGTTAATCCCTTACTGCCACTGAATCTAAATCCAAAGAGGATCCTACAAACACCTAGTAGGATGTCTTTGTAGAAAAGAGATGAATTTCTTGAAGGGGTTCATGATGTTCTACCTCTCCCTCCTCCCAAAAGAGTATAAGATATTATTGGTCGATAGAATGGAAAGGTGTTAGCTCAAACTAAAGTTGAGAAGAGGGAAATAGAAGAAGCTCAGTGGGTAGCTAGGGAGGCAGAGCTAGATGAGTAGAGACAAGTAGTCGACCGCTGAGCAGTACTCGATGAGAATCAGAATAGAGCTAAAGGTGCCCATGTTTAAGTAATCCTAGCATATTAGTATGTGCAACCATATATAGATGGTCAAGAAGATTTGGGATATGTTTAGCCGACAGAGACTAAAGCCATTGTTCTTTCTGTTTTACACCCAGGCATCAAGTTTGACATCACAAGCGCAATGATCCAACTTCTAAATATGAAGAGTGTGTTTGAAGGTCTACCTACAGATGATGCAAACTTGCACATTTCCAATTTTCTCAAGACCTGCAGTTTGTATTCAAATCTAGGGGTGAATCAGAAAGCACTCAAACTGAGTCTATTCCCCTTCTTACTTATAGTAGAAATATCTATATGGTTAGGGGAACTGCCAAAAAGATCTATCACTACATGGAATGAGTTGCATAGGAAATTATTGAACAAGTTCTTTCCTCTATTTAGGATATTGCATCTTAAGGATGAGATATATAATTTCAGGCAGCTGCATTTAGAGTTTATGAATAAGGCATGGTTCAGGTTCAAGAAGAAGCTGAGTATGGTGCCCAATTATCAATTATTAGGGATGAGCTTACTTGATATATTCTATAGAGTCCTGACCATCAATTCCAGAGCCATGACAGATACCATATCTGGAGGAGATTTTATGATACTACGCTAGGAGTAAACTTCAAAGATGTTAGATTAGATATCACTCACTAACCAAGCGTGGCAAACTTAGGAGACTGAGAGGGGATCTGCAACTTATGCTATTAGTGCCTTCTGCCACCAAAAAGTAGCTGATGACATAGTAGTGCAAGAAATTGTGTTGCTAATAACTGATCTTGGGGTACTAGCAAAGAAGCTAACATAATTGACTTCTGAGAAAGTGAATATAGTAGCAACACAGGGTTAACTTCCAAAACTTACGAGTCAGAATTAGAAGAGGAAGAAAATTATTTAGATAATCAAATGGTGGGTTTATGAGCCTAAGGGAAAGGGAACCAAGGTCGAAACTATTATGATAGATATAGAGACCGTAGCAGAGAGAGAGATAGTGACTGGAGGAAAAAGGATAACTATAGAGAGAAGGGAGATAGGTACATTCCATCTGACAGATGAGATACAGAATCTAGAATGGAATAGATGCTGGCTGAGCTAGTGAAGGGTCAGGAAAATCAAGAGATAACCTTATGGAGATTAAGGATGACATTTCAGGATTGACCTAGAAGGTCGAGTCACATGCCATGGCTATCAAGCAGTTGGAGGATCAGTTCAGACAGGTGTCAACAACTCTAAACCAGAGGTAGCCAGGTACCCTTTCGAGAAACACATTGTAAAATCTGAAGAACGATGGTCATGTACTTGCTTTTACCACGAGAAATTGTATCACTACTATTGATCCCCCATGACTCATTGCAGAAGCTGCTGAGGAGGAGATACCTACTGTTGAGTCTAATAAAGTAACATATGATAAAGGTAAAGTTATTAAAGATAAAGGTAAGAGTCTGGTCATTAATCCAGAAATTAGAAAGATTCAAAGACTGCCTCCACCTTTTCTTCAAAGATTGAGGTAATAAAAAAAGAAAGGTAAGTTCAAGCGGTTCATTGAGATGCTGAAAAAATTAAGCTTTGACATACCTCTTCTATAGGTGTTAGAGTAGATGCCTGGATACGCTATGTTTATGAAATAATTGGTCATAAGGAAGAAAGGAGCGATATTTGAGGATGTTGATGGTGTGTACTACTGCAGTGCAGTCACGACTAGGTCTTTGGCACAGAAAAAAGGTGATCCCGATGCATTCATTATACCATGCACTATAGGGTCCTCCCAATTTGCTAGAGCATTGTGTGATTTAGTAGCCAACATTAATTTGATGCCGCTGGCCTTGTTTAAGCAATTGGTCTTGAACCCTTCGGAACTGAATTTGATGCAACTATTGATGGCTGACCGCATAGTAAAAAATCTCGTAGGAATCTCTTTTGATGTGATTATGAGGGTGGATAACTTCATGGTTTTAGTTGACTTTGTCATCTTGAACTATAAGGTTGACACTAAGATGCCCATTATACCAGGAAGACCGTTTATGTCCACTGGTAGAGATATTGTTGACATGGAGAAAAGTAAGCTGAAATTATTAATTAACGGTGAAAAGGCTACATTCAATATCTAAAAGTCAATAAAGCAGCCAACACGGGTAATGTTAGTGATTGATTGTATTGATGACCCTAGAGGATATTTTTATGGGTATCTTGATGAATTTTGAGTAGTCAAGATATTCGCATCGTTCCGCGATGTTAAATCAAGTGATGTATGGGAGGTAACCCATGGACTTATTGGTGAAGTCTGAGTAACCAATATAGCCACATCATTCCGCGACATTAAATCAAGCACTGAGTGGGAGGCACCTACTCCCACTATTTTTAGTGTTTACATTTTTGTTGTTTTTTCTTTTTGTAGGTTTTTAGCTCTTGGACTTACCCAGAATATGGTAAAAAAATTGCTACATTCATCGATTTTGAGGTAAGGAAGCTATGTGATCAATCAATCATGGTCATAAGTCCCACACGATAAGTTGAGTAATAAGTTGAAAAGCCAAAATTTTTAGGATGAAAAATGGAAAGTTATGGAATTTGGCATCTAATTTTACTTTTGGGACCTCAAAATTAGGTTACGAGACCATAAGTAGCCGAACAAACATCAAAATGGCAAGTCCAAATCTCAGGAAAGCGGGCCAAATTGTTTTTCCCGGCACATGCGCCCAACACCTGCTGTCCGCAGGTGGCACCTATATCCACAACCTAACTATTAGAACAGGCCACAGGTAGCTTCCACGGGCTGGCTGTTTGTGGGACCAATTTTAAATTTAAATATTGGGCCCACCAACACTTATATATGACCTAAAACATCCCCCACCTATATTTAAACAACCTTAACCTCATTCCAACTTATTCTAATTCTCAAAACTTCACTTTTCTCTTAGAATTCAAGCTTCTCTCTTAAAACACAAACTAACCCCACACTTAAGTAAAGGCTAAATTGACACTTATTTGAGATACCAACTTGTTAAAACACGCTAAAAACATGTTCCAACTTTGGTTTTCTTGACTTCTTCATTATTCTCTTCTGGTTCTTAATATAAGAGGAAAATTTCTCGACTCCTAATAGTTAGGTCTTGATATATCTATTGTTTTGAAAAGTTGATATGTACATTCCATTGTAAAATATATAGAAAATATCATTCTTGTACGTAGGAGCCTTGAAGTAGCCTAAAATCTTAATGTAGGGCCTTGTTTTGAAGTAAAATCTAATGTTAGGCCCCAACCAAAAGTTGAACTTGAATGAATGAAAGTAATACCACTAGTTGAACATGTTTGTTTCCTTTTAAAGATGTGATTTATGATAAGTGTGTGCACATTGGACTCGTTGGGATTTCAGATAGGTTATAGGGGATAAAAAATTAAGGAAAAATTCGAAGTTTTTGAGTTTTTCTTCAACTTTTTCTATCCCTCACTTTTGTTGGAAACTAACAACTAGTTTTTCTGGTTTATATAACACCTAAAGCTATGAAGAATACAAAGAATGGTACTTTGAAGAAATGCGCAGAGTCTTCTGAGCCTAGTGGATTAGTGGATGAGTACCCGAGGCAGCGACATTGAGACATTGAGGTTACATGGAGAGTCACGAGAGGATAAACTCTCTAGGCTTCTCAAATAGCTGCAACCCAATCGAGGATAAAGTCAGCCAATTTGTCACCTAATGGTGATAATATGATGAGACAGAGTCTGAGTCTACTCCACAGGTTGCATATCAGGAACCTTAGTTTCAGGAGGGGTCCTAGGATTTGTCCGATGAGGTAAAGTACGTGGAGCCATCAAAGGTGACCCATTTTGAGGAGGGTACCGCTACTGATGTTTAGAAGACAAATGTACCCCAGTCTGATGAGGGTACTAAGCAGACTACCCATACTGAGTTAGTACAAAAGGGGTTGAGTCCTGCTCCCGCACATGCCTCAAATGCACCTCCCAAGGAGGGACATCAGAGGTGGTGCGTGCTAGATATGCAAGAGATATTCACTACTAATAGTCATATCTAGGAGAAAGGTAGGCCAATGATATGCATTTAGGAGGAGCACCAGATTGACCTATCAGGGCTATATCGAGCACCATAGTTATGAGAGGGATTTGATAGTATCATCTAGAGTAGATGACTAGGCTAATCAGTTCCTACAACCTTGCTATGGTACGTGAATTTTATGCACCTCATAGAGATACCGTAGTCTTTTCTATGCTCAGATATCTAGGCTTGATTAGATTTGTTAGGCGGCCATAACTTGAGCACACACTAGTTAGTGGGGTCAGAGTTGACATTTCTACAGAGACTATATATAGAGTTATCTTCGGCCAAGATGACATCACTACTGCATCCACGGCTGAGTGCGACCACAGACTGAGTATCACACGTAATCGATATATTATGAGTGAGGCTGAGAACATATGTGAGAGGGTTAAGATGACTAGGTGTATAACTAGTTATATTTCACCATTAGATGATGCAACCCCATGGATTGAGGGGCATGCTGTGATCAAGAAGGGGCTATCAAAATTTGAGGTCAAGTTTTGGTAGTTGCTAATTAGATACAGACTGATACCCACTACTTTGAATAACACGTTGATGTAGGAGGGAGCTACACTGGTTTCTTAAATGATGGACAGTTATGCTATTGATTTTGTTTCCATCTTAGGTATGAGTTACATGAAAGATCCTTTGTGGAGTTAACTAATCTGCCATTCCCTTGCATGATACAAAGCCTATGAGATAAGGCCGGTGTGTCTGAGTGATAACACTCAACCTACACATCAATTTAGTGCAAGGAAGTCGTCATCAATATATTTACCCAACTCTGGAGTCTGGGTCTAATCCACAGGGAACAATATGAGTGGAGATTAGACTAATTTGAAATTAAAGCTACAAGTAAAATTCAAAAAACTGACACAAAAAGACAAAATGGGGTTTTTTAATGATTGAACAATTGGTAACTTTTAAAATTGCTTTAGAAACTAAAAACTAAAATTTCAATAGTTCAAATCAATGATAAAGAGAAACTAGGGTTATGATCACTATGATTACTAATCCCCATTAAATAATAACTATAGCACTTGGTTCTCATGACTTGTGGGAAATACCAAATTATCAGTTTCGACAGTCCATCTAAGTGTTTCTCAACCTACCTAGATGTTGAACTCCCTAATTCTCTCGAACTTAGGAAATCATTCTATTCATCCTGATTTTATTCCAAGTTAATCAATCTTATTACAACATTAATCATTAGATGAGAGCTTAAACTTCTTAAATCCTCATTGATAATTCACTTCTTACTAGGGTTGATTTCTTATCTCAAGTAAATCAACAGTAAGCAAGGCCTATTTTTTTGCAACCAAAAGAAAATAATTAATACAAAAGAATTATCAAGATGTTCCCACAATCACTCGGACCCTAACCAAATATTAAATCCATGGAGGAATAATCATAGATCCCACAACCCTAGTTGTGGTTTTTAGTTCCACATGAAAGAGAAAACTATATCAATAACTGAATTCATAATTCAAAGTGATTAAACTTACAAAAGATGTAGTCAGAAATTGATTCACTTCCAAGTTTCAGAGAAAATTCCCACAACCAAATCAAAGAATTGAAAATTGAATTCTAAGTTAAGAGCCCTCAAAGAGAGGTGTCTTTTCCTCTGGAATAAGTTTAAGATGTTCCGCCTCCCTTTAGAAAAACCTAAACAAGACTTTAAATAGTTCAGCCGAAATAAGGAAACAAAAAGCAAATTTTAATAATTCCTCAAATTAGGCGACGACATTCATGACAACTTATGAGGAGCCTGATGACTTATCACAAATGTCGTCAGCTCCTTCTTCAGTTTTAGCACCTTTTACTTAAAGCTGACGACAAAATGTGATGACCTATCAGATCTTTGATGACTTATCACGGATGTCGTCACTTCTCTACCTCAGCTCCTATATTTTTCCCTAGGCTAACAACAACTTTGACGTCCTATCATCTCTTTGACGGCTTATTAGGAAATGTCGTCACAACTTTTAGTTGAGGTCCATTCTCTGTCTACGGCTGACGATGAAGTTGATAACTTATCATAGGGCTGACGACGTATTAGGAATGCCGTCAACCATACTTCTATTCTATTTGCTTCCGATTTTAACTCTTTTGCTTCCATCATTGTTGGTTCTCATGCATCTTGGCTTCTACTACAAAATCAAAGATAAAACAATCAAAAATGACAAAAGTTGCTTAAGACTTTTCAATTATTCTTAGTTAAAAGCCTCAAATATGTTAGCATTATCTCACACATCAACACCCTCAACTTAAAACAATTGCTTTTCCTCAAGTATCTCAAACACAACTAAGAGAATACAAAGTACATTTAGCAGTCAATTATATATATCATCTCAAATATCTTCACCATCTCCAAGGTCAGTCAATTCAAGAACAACAGTGTATATTATTGATGAACAACAATGAAACATACAAGAATCAAGATATGGCACCAACTCAGCAACACAACCATGCATGCATCAAGTTTACACTATCCAAACAAGTCAGTAACTAGCGATGTAACCAGTATGCCCTCACTACCAAGAAATCCCCCTTTTCTCATATCAGACATCAGATATATAACCATGGGGACAATCACAATACACTCACTCTCAGAATGAAGTTCCAATCAATGTATGCCGAATACCATAGGCTTGCCCTTATTTTCATTACCCAAATCGCCAGACAGGTCAACTAGGATCACTATAGGTCTTCTCTTTGGCTTGTAATGTAGGCTAGAGGCTGGTATTATACTCGATGATATTTAAAGTGACTAAGCCTCCTTCACACTACACTAGCTTTTTGGATTTTCACTCATTAGCCTTTTTCTATTCTTCTCTTTTCTTGATCACACTTATTCAGGATGGGTGCGATCTTTTCTACAATTATTTTTTTTCACAACTTTTCTTTTTCTTGCTCTTTTCTACCACACTCAACTTTTTATTCTTTTCTTTTACTCTACCTTTCTTCCTACTCATTTTACGTCATGCACCCCTATGATAGATACCCTCAACTTAGGTCATTTGTCTAAGTCAAGGTGCATAGTGTTCAAGGAGGACTAGGGCCAAAACAGGTTCATTATGATATAAACTGGAAAAGTGACAGGTATCATAAAAAGAAATAGGCTAATCAGGCTCAAAGCAGGGATCAAGGGATACTCTACATATAGGGAAGGTTATTTAGGCTAAAAGTGAGCTAATATCAAAACGGCCTATGATTATTTACTAACCCCTACCCTTCAACCAAGGTAAGACTAACCAGGAAAGTTCCGGATTTCAACATACAACGGGAACTGAGTTAGATCTCACACGCACTTGGCACACAAATATATCACAAACTACTACTCATTCAGTTCATGCAGCTGTTTAGCAATGATTACTATGTCACTAAAACTAATACCATAAAAAATGCATAGTGGTCACAATCAGATGCAATTCACACAGTTAAATACCCAGTCCATTGGAGAGGTGCTCAAAAATCACAAAAACATGTTAACTTCCTAAGGTACTTATATTTCTCCTAGTCAACTACAACATTTTACAACAAATCACAATACGCCTAAACATGCCAGCTCTACTAGGAACAAGACTTCGTGGAAAAGAGGCACGACAACAAAAATCCCAAGAGGACATCAACACCCACAAGTAGTCACACCCTCAACTTATAATCATACATTGTCCCCAATGCGTCAAACCAAAACAAGAGAGTCAGAAACATACCTGTGGCACCATGGGTGCAAAGATCTGATGTCAATCAGATAATACAAATACAAACAACAAAATACCTTGGGTTTCCTCCCAAGAAGCGCCTAATTTAGTGTCGCGGCACGACTAGGTTATCTTGACTACTCAGAATTCATCAAGATACCTTAAAAATGTTTCATACTTTATCCCTTCACTTAGATGATTTTAATTTTACCCAGAACTTAGAGTCCATCTTCTTGCCTCGATCATAGGGGGGTGGTACAAAAATTAAGAAGTCGAGTAATGGATTGAGCGTGGTAAACCACTCGATCTTAAGGTGAGGTGTGTTTTTATGTTGCTTATCATGTGTAAATAAAGAATATAGGATTTTTGTTCCTCATCTTCACACTCTTCCACTATTTTAAAGGATTCCACAGAAAATATATCATCTAAACATAATGTGAAAAAATGCTTCGAGTGAGGCCCAATGAATTTTACTTCAAAATTTACACTATATACTACACACTCACTTTTTTTCACCTTCTCAATGGCAGTTTCAAGATCAAGATAACAATCGAGTGGTTGCGATTCTTGAGTTTTCTCCTCAAATTGGCTAATATCCTCCTCATATTCTTCTTTGTTTATCTACTGTAAACATGGTGGGAGTGGTAAATCCTTTAGCTCTGCCCATAGTTATTATTGATTCTCTAAAATCTGTTTCATCAATTTGTTTGCTTGAATCGTGATAGCACACATATCTTCAGTATGATCACTTTGACCACAAGCCAAACACCAAGTTACAATAAGTAGGACAGTATCCACATTATATTGTGAAGGTCCAGTCCATGCACTTCCAGGTAAATTTGGACAGCAAGACTCAAAATATGGTTCCCCACAATAATAACAAGAATTGTCATCACTCAAAAAACCATCTATCTAGGCTGACATCTCAAGAAAGGTGTGAGCAAAATAAAAATACAAGAAAATTTTAAAAATAATCTAAACAAATATTTACAAGTTTGAATTCAAGCAAGTAAACTAAAATTCCAAACCAACTCAATACGCCAAATTGTTCCCTGGGAACAACGCCATTTTTGATAATGCCCAACTTATACGTCAATTTAGTGCAAGACGGTCGTCGTCAATATATTTACCCGACTTTGGAGTCGGGGTCAAATCCACAGGGAACAATGTGAGTGACGATTAGACTAATTTGAAATTAAAGCTACAAGTTAAATTCAAACAATGGACACGAAAAGACAAAATGGGAGTTTTTAATGATTGAACAGTTGGTAACTTTTAAACTTTCTTTAAAAACTCAAAACTAAAATTCAATAGTTAAAATCAATGATAAAGAAAAACTAGGGTTATGATCACTATGATTACTAATCCCCATTAAATAATAACTGTAGCATTGGGTTCTCATGACTTGCGGGAAACACCAGATTATCAATTTTGACAGTCCATCTAAGTGTTTCTCAACCTACCTAGATGTTAAACTCCCTAATTCTCTTGAACTTAGGAAATCATTCTATTCATCCTGATTCTATCTCAAGTTGATCAATCTTGTTACAACATTAATCATTAGATGAAAGCTTAACCTTCCCAAATTATCGTTGATAATTCACTTCTTACTAGGGTTGATTTTTTATCTCAAGAAAATCAATAGTAATCAAGGCCTATTGTTTGTAACCAACAGAAAATAATTAATACAAAAGAATTACGAAGATGTTCTCACAATCACTCGGACCCTAATAAAATATTAAATCCATGGAGGAATAATCATAGATCCCATAACCCTAGTTGTGGGTTTTAGTTCCACATGAAAGAGAAAATAATATCAATAATTGAGTTTATAATTCAAAGTGATTAAACATACAAAAGATGTAGTCAGAAATTGATTCACTTCCAAATTTCAGAGAAAATTCCCACAACCAAATCAAAGAATTGAAAATTGAATTCTAAGTTAAGATCCCCCAAAGAGAGGTGTCTTTTCCTCTGGAATAAGTTTAAGATGTTCCGCCTCCCTTTAGAAAACCCTAAACAAGACTTTAAATTATTCATCCTAAATAAGGAAACAAAATCACATAGTTAATGATTCCTTGAATCAGGCGACAACATTCGTGACAACTTATCAGGAGCCTGACGAATTATCACAAATGTCGTCATCTCCTTCTTCAGTTTTAGAACTTCCTTCTTAAGGATGATGACAAAATGTGATGACCTATCAGATCTTTGATGACTTATCACGGATGTCGTCACTTCTCTAGCTCAGCTCCCATGTTCTACCTTAGGCTAACAGCAACTTTGACGTCCTATCAGCTCTTTGGCGGCTTATCAAGAAATGTCATCACAACTTTCAGATGAGGTCTATTCTCTGTCTACGGCTGACGATGAAGATAATAACTTATCATAGGGTTGATGACTTATCAGGAATATCATCAGCCATACTTCTATTTTATTTGCTTTCAATTTTAACTCTTTTTCTTCCATCCTTGTTGGTTGTCATGCATCTTGGCTTCTACTGCAAAATTAAAGATAAAACAATCAAAAAAGACAAAAGTTTCTTAAGACTTTTCAATTATTCTCAGTTAAAAGCCTCAAATGTGTTAGCATCATCTCACACATCACTAAGATACCAAGTGTAGAAAAAAGGATACTTGTAAAGACAATTGTTCAAACTAGGAGTATGAGGGATCTGGCATGTCTATGATCTTTTAGGAGATCGAGATAGTAAGTAACAACACCATGAGCGTAGACTGAGGGCCTAATAGTTTCCACAAAGCCTGATGAGGTGCATCAAGGTGATGTACGTGTTGGTATTAATATGGATATAGGGTAATAGAGAGAGGCTTCAAACTCTAGTACACAGGGTGAGGGGACACCGGCTACTTCTTCTTCAACCCCGAATTCCACCTCAGAGCCGGTGGGTGTACCTTTAGAGTCTACTTATCTATCTACTACAACTCCTATTTCAGGTATAATTATTGTATCTAGCTAGTTTTTGCCAATCTTAGTGAACAGGCATAGGTCCACAGATACTAGTGTAAGGGTTGTCGAGACTGAGATGACTAGCCTCTACAAGCAGATGAAATCAGGGTTTAGGACTTGATTTGAGTAGACACATACCCGATGGGAGGCCGCACTGAGTGCTAAACTATTTGAGCTATATGACGACTTTCAAACACGACCCGATGAGTTTGAGAGATGGGTTATAGCCCAATTCATAAAGACAGATACATCGTATCTAGCCTAGATGAGAGAGAAGTTTTATATATTATGAGAAGAGGTACACTCTCTCACAGAAAACCATGTTGAATCCACTCTCTCATCATACCCCAGGTGGTCCAGCTATCACCTTCGTGTGCACTGAGATAATTTTACTTTTTCATGAAAGGTGATGAGGAGGACTCAATAGTTGGGGCTAAAAGAGGTCATATAGATGACTTATAGGACCCTAATTTACCATATGTCCAGGTCGTTTAGAAAGATAGACATGATTCGATGGAGTCTTCATTCATCAATAGGCAAAGGCGTTCATCTATAGTAGCGGGTACATCATTTAGTAGTGCACCTCCACCGTATCCGCCTCTGCCAGCTGATATGCCCCAATTTGGGGATGCTCATGATTTGGGTGCCTAGTGTGTCCTTAGTATGTTACCACTTCCCTTGATTTTATTTTAGTGTATTAAGGACAATGATAGTTTTTAGTTGGGGGTGGGCACACCATGCCACCATAGATTTTTATTGCTGTGCTTCTTTTCTTATCGGTTGAGGTAAGGTTGTAGAACCAATATGTCTAGGATAATTGTATGTTGTATCTTATTTTATTTTGTATTATGTTTTTTCTTTTGTGTAATTAAGAGATTTTTAAATATTTAGGGCAGTAGTCATGTTTTGATTAATTTTTGATGCCCCTCCCAAATTTTGTGTTTTAAAACTGTGTAAATGTATATATATGTGTGAACATTGTAGATTTTGTTATGACATTAAGATTAGGGACATGATAATCACTAGCTAACAATTTCATGAACTAGATGGGTAGTAGTTGGTAATATTGACAATGTGCCACATGTATGTGAGATACTACCTAGTTCCTTTGTGTGTTGAATTTAGAACTTGCCTTGTTAGTTTTGCCAAGGTTGAAGGATAGTCAGTTAGGAAAGGATCATAGGCTATTTTTTATTTTAAGCTGCTTTTAAGCTAAATGCCCTTCCATGTATAAATTATATCCCTTTATCCCTATTTTGAGACTAATAGCCTATTTTTCTTGTTTCACCATTCACCTTCCCATTTATATTAACAATGAACCTGTTTTGGCCTAGGTCTTCCTTAGACATTGTGCACCTCAACTTAGGCAAAATTCCTAAGTTGAGGGTGGCTATCTGTATCGCCCCAAGAACCTATCCCGAGACGTCACACGGTGCTTAAGGCCACACATGGCCTCAAGCTAACCCTCTAAGCCTGTCATCACTTTCAAAACTCACTATAACACTAATAATTTTAAAATAGAGAAGAATAATCATGTCATAAGCATACTGTGATACGAAGAAATACTGTCCTGTACAAAAAAAATACTGAAAGTTCTGTACATACTAGTACTCTAGTATGACAAAGCCTCTACTACAAAATACCGAGGAGCCATTGGGAAAGATCCCCAACTAACTCACCTGAACTGAAAAAGAACAACCATCTACTATCAAGGAAAAAATTAGGGACATAAGTCCTCGAACCATGAGGACTCACCAACTGTAAGAATGTAGATGGAGTTACTCAAAGATCACTATCACTGCTGAGACTGAGCACCTGAACCTACATCACGAGAAAATGTAGAACATAGAAGAGTATAAGAATCAGTTATTGGGATTGTACTGAGTATGTGAGGGTGTACGCAACACTTTTAAACAATATCATAAATGTAAAATAAAGTCATGCATGCTGACAATAATGACTCTCATCGCTTGAATTTCCTGAAACATAATTTCCATAAATCATCGATAATAACACATGTTTCACAAATCTCATAAATCATTGGACTCAACTCAAACTCTTTAACACATGACTTAGAGTGACTAGGTAAATCAAGAAACTTAAGACTATTATGGACTTGGGAGTTTCTTATAACCGACATAAAGCATGTGAGCTTCATGGAGTCCAATGTTTTGCCCTCCTAAGGAAGGAACCCCACATTGGCGGGAGCGTTATACTCTTTCCAGGGCGTATAACCTCAAACTCATCTCTGTGGTCACAAACTTGTCTCTTTGTCCCTCAAATCTCAATCCTATGGTGGCACATAGTTCTGGGGAAGTAGGATGCACTGAATCCATACTTCCCACTCGGTGCTAAATACTCCTCCCAGACTCAGCTCAGAACACGTTAGAAAATCCACCTTAATCAACTCAAGGGTATATCATGAAGACCAAATCATAAATATTGCTCATCTGTAAATCATATACAACTTGTGGATTCCTAACTCGACTCAAACTCAAATAGTCTTTCTCAACATCAAGTACACTTGCTTCTCAAATCATATCAAGTATCAAAAGCTTTACGAAAACATCATAGGGCTCATTCTTGACCCTTAAGCTCAATATCAATATATATTCAATACTCAATCTTCTCATGGAAATGCATAACTCATGACACTTATCTTAAATCACTTAGAAATCATCAATACATAATAAAAAAATACAATTCATGGAATAAATTCTCAATTTTAGAAATATGATGGTAAATAATCATAAATATCAAACTCAAATAACTCAAATCTCATAAATCAGAAATAATGAAATTTGGGTGTAAACCCACTTGCAAGGATCTTGAAATTCCAATAGTAAAAATCAATTCTTTGGGAACAAGAATGAAAGGATATTCTTGTTCAAGCCCCACATACCTTTGATTATAATTTTAATATGAAAAGACTTGATTGGAAACTCTTATTCACACTTTTGAGCTAAGTTTCTTGATACCTTTGACTTAGAGAACTTGATTCTTGAACAACTCGGTGAAATATATGGAAGATTCTTGAATTTTCTTGGAGAAGATTTGGATTTGGAATTGGAGGAGAGAAACCCAAGCTCTAGATATTTCTTGGAAGAGATTGGAGAGAAAATGAATTGCTCTTCTCTACTTGGATATATATATATATACATATAAAAACCAAAATGGGTGGAAATGACCATAATACCTTTGAGAAAATTATAGAATTGGGGCCCGAGTTTTGGGCTTGGCACGACGCGCCATGATCGCGGACCTTCACTGGATTTTGACAATTGGGAAACTGCTCAGTGGCGCGATGCAGTGAAATCACGTTGTCACCTTGGTCGTGACCTGGAAGATCACCGCGACGCGGCGGAATCGCGTTGGTGCACTGGAATTTGACAATCCTAATATTGAGCCTTGGCGCGATGCGCCAATATCGCGGAGGCTCACTGGAAAATGACAATTGCCATTTTGGCTGGCTCTGCGATTCACTAAAGTGCCAGGAGGCACACTATCTCACTAAAATGGCTCTAACTCTTCACCCGAGGGTTGGATTTTGGCGAATTTGGTATCAACGAAACGTTTATTCAAATATCCACATGATATAAAGTAGAAATTAGGGAAACACAACATAGTTTAAACATCATTTACCTTGGAAGTCGTCTATATTCACTTCAAAAGACGAATTCAGGCTTAAGGAACGACCAGGGTATTACAATATCTCTCCTTTGGAAATATCCGTCCTCGAATGTTGCTAGTTAGGCTCAAGATCAAAGAGGATCAGGAAATACTTTATGGGAACAATTTTCTCAACCGACTTACTTCACTGTAGATTTTTGAGTACTCCATAGAATGCACGAATCATAGAATGGATATTTATATAACTAAATACACTGGATTAGAAGGAAACTGAATATAAGAAGAATGATACCTTTGTCTTGATTTGAAATCACGGAGAAGAGATGAGGATACTTAACTCATATATATTCTTCTGCTTCCTAAGTAGCACCCTCTATTGATTGATTTCTCCACAGGACTTTGACCAAGGGAACTTCCTTGTTCCTTAGTCTACGGACTTGTAATCTAGGATCTCGACCGGAACTTAAACATAAGAAAGACTATCCCGAACATCTAAGCTCTCCGATGGATCAACCACAACAGAATCACCAATGTGCTTCTTGAGCATAGAAATGTGAAAGACAAGATGGAAAACTGACAACTCTGCAGGCAACTTAATATCATAAGCTGCTTTCCCAACATGATTCAAAACTCTATAAGGTCCAACATATCGGGGACTAAGCTTCCCTTTCTTTCTAAATCTTTTCACCTTTTCATGGTTGAAATATTCAAGTACACCAAATCATCAACCTCAAACTCAAGAGATCTTCTTCTCACATCTGTATACAACTTCTGATGACTCTGGGCTGCCTTCAACCTCTCCCGAATCAACTTAACTTTCTCCATAGCCTCGAATACAGCATCAGGTCCAATCGCAGTAGCTTCACCCACTTCAAACCAAACTATGGGTGATCTACATCGCCTTCTATATAAAGCCTCAAACGGAGCCATTCCAATGCTAGCATGAAAATTGTTGTTGTAAGCAAATTAAACCAATGGAAAATGCTCATCCCAACTTCCTTTGAAATCAAGAACACATGCCCTCAACATATCCTCCAAAGTCTGTATAGTCATCTCAGTCTGACCATTTATCTGCTGATGAAAAATGGAGCTAAGATGAACTTGGGTGCCAAGACCCTTCTGTAAAGATCTCAAAAATTGAGAAGTAAATTGAGTATCTCTATCAGAGATGATAGCCAATAGAACTCCATGCAACCTGACTAACTCTCGGATGTACAACTTAGCATAGTCCTCAGTGGTAAAAGATGTATGTACTGGCTGGAAATATGCTGACTTAGTCAACCTATCTACAATGACCCAAATAGAATCATGATAACGACGAGAGAGAGGTAAACCGGTCATGAAATCAATGTTCACCACTTCCCACTTCTAAGTAGGAATACTAAATTCTTGCATTATACCACCAGGTCTCTGGTGCTCCATCTTCACCTATTGGCAAGTTGCACACTTCTCTACGAACTTCGCTATATCCCCCTTCATACCATTCCACCAATAAATTTCTCGCAAATCGCGGTACATCTTGGTAGCACCGGGATGAATAGAATATCATTTGCCATGTGCTTCAACCATAATTCTCTGCCTCAGATCATCAACATCAAGCACACACAATCTATTATGAAGTCTCAATACACCATCTTACCCTTGGGAGAAAACTCCCACCTTTTGGTCTTTAATTGACCCTTTCAGTTCGACCAAACGAGAATCCATATCCTGCTTCTCCTTCACTTTCAAAACTAGAGAAGATTCAGAATCACTTTGAACCCAAAAATTACCCTCAGCTGAATCAAGCAATCTAACACCCAACCTAGCTAAACGATGAACTTCGTGAACCAATTCTTTTTTATCGTTCTCTACATGCATCACACTACCCGTGGAAGACCTGCTAAGGGCATCCTCCACTACATTGGCCTTGCCCGGGTGATACAAAACACTCATATCATAGTCCTTCAGTAATTCTAACCATCGCCTCTGCTGTAGGTTCAACTCTCTCTGAGTAAACACATACTGCAAACTCTTGTGATCTATAAAGATATCAACATAAATACCATACAAGTAGTGTCTCTAGATTTTTATGGCAAAAACTACTGCAGCTAGCTCAAGATCATGGGTCGGGTAATTCTTCTCATGAGGTTTCAACTGTTGGGAGGCATAGGCTATAACCTTACCCTTCTGCATCAACACACAACCCAACCCAACTCTAGAAGAGTCACAATAAACTACAAAATCATCTACACCATTAGGCAGGGTCATCACAGGGGCTGAAGTGAGCCGAGTCTTCAACTCCTGAAAACTCTTCTCGCAAGAATCTGACCACTAGAATTTAACTTTCTTTTGGGTTAACCAGGTCAAAGGAGCAGCAATGGAGGAGAAACCTTCAACAAAATGATGATAGTAACTAGCTAGACCCAAGAAACTCCCAATGTCAGATGAGGAAATAGGTCTAGGCCAATTTTTCACAGCTTCTACCTTTTGAGGATCAACTTGAATACCTTCAGAAGAAATAATATGACCCAGAAAGGAAATTGACCTTAACCAAAATTCACACTTGCTAAATTTGGCAAACAACTGATGATCTCTAAGGGTTTGAAAGACAATTCGGAGATGATCTACATGGTCGTTTTCATTTTGGGAGTATACAAGGATGTCATCTATGAACACAATAACAAACATATCCAAGTACTGTCTGAACACCCGATTCATGAGGTCCATAAAAGCTGCTGGGGCATTAGTTAGCCCGAAGGACATAACCAGGAATTCAAAATGACCATAACAGGTGCGAAAAGCTGTCTTTGGAATATCACACTCTCTGACTTTAAGTTGGTGATAACCGAATCTCAAATCTATTTTTGAGAAATAACTGGCACTTTGCAGCTGATCAAACAGGTCATCAATCCTAGGAAGAGGGTACTTGTTCTTGACTATGACCTTGTTGAGCCAGTGAAAGTCAATGTACAAACGCAATGAACCATCTTTCTTTCGCACGAATAGAATGGGTGCGCCCTAAGGAGACACCGTAGTCCTTATAAAACCCTTATCAAGAAGATCTTTGAGTTTCTATTTCAACTCCTTAAGTTCTGTGGGGGCCATGCGATACGAAGGAATAAAAATAGGCTACATATTGGGAAGAAGATCAATCCCGAATTCTATCTCTCTATTGAGAGGTAACCCTGGGAGACCTTTCGAGAAAACATCAAGAAACTCATTGACAACACTAATGGACTAAATAGTCGGAGTCTCAAACTTAGTGTGTTTAACTCGAATCAAATGATAGATACAACCCTTGGATATCAATTTCCTGGCTTTAAGGTAGGATATAAAATAACTCTTGGGAGCTACAGAATTTCCGAACAACTCAAAGACTAGCTCATTGGGAAAATAAAACTTGACTACACGGGTACGATAGTCTATAGATGCATAACAAGAGTGAATCCAATCCATACCCAGAATAATGTCAAAATCAACCATGTCTAGCTCGATCAAGTCTACAAACATGATTCCGTTAAGGATAGTGATAGGACACTTCTTATACACTTGCTTAAAAACAACAGATTCACCTACTGGGGTAGAAACTAGAAAAGGCTCAGGAATTTTTTCAGCACTGATTTCCAAATTCACTGCCACCAATGGAGTCACATAAGAAAGACTTGATCCAGGGTCCATCAACATATACATATCAAAATGAAATACACAGAGCGTACCAGTAACAAAATCTGGTGAATCCTCCTGTTCTTGGCAGGGTGGTATAGCATAAAAGCGATTCTGGCTCTGACCACTTGCAGTACTATATGAGGCACCCTAAGGAGGATTAGGATGAACTAAAGGGGCTGGATAACTATTAGCCTGACTCTGGGGATGAACATCATGATTCCTCTATCTAGAGTATGGGCAATCCCTAAATTTATGGCCTAACTTACCATAACCAAAATAACCCCTCCGATCGACTAAACACTCACTAGGATGGTCCCTACCGTACTTCAGACATGGGGGAGGACAAGGTCTGTTACTCACACTGTCCTGGGACCTGGACATAGTAGGCCTATTACCATGCTCCTACCTAATTCTGAATGCGGGAGCACTGGCTAATGAAGGCGCTGGCACAAGTGAACGGTTCTGGGACTAAGGGAGATTCCCTCCAGAGAATCTAGTCTGACCATACCCCTGCTACTCTAATCTTACTCTCTTATTTGCCCTTACTCTATCTCTCTCCTTCACCTTGTCCACTTCAATCTGCTGAGCATGAATCATTAGTCTTGAAATATCCATGTCCCTATTAAGCATAGAGAATCTACACTCTTTAACAATATAACCAGATACACCAGCCATAAACTTACTCATACTAGTTCTAGAATCATCCATCATACCGGGAGCATACTTAGATAACTGGTTGAACTTATGAAAATACTCCTTAACTATCATGGGGCCCTGTCTCTAGTCCATAAATTCTTTTAATTTTGCTTTCCTCAGCTCCGGGGGAAGAATCTGTCTAAGAACGCGTCCTGGAATAACTGCCATGTCATAGGAGAGACATCCCCCCTCTAATATTCCTCTACATCTCCACCCAATCATACACAACACTTTAAAGTTATAGGAAGCTATCTCCGCAATTTATTCCTCCATTACATGCATAATTTGGGTGATCTTTTTCACCTCATCAAGATACATTTATGGGTCCTCTCCTATCTTTGACCCATACAACTCTGGCGGATTCATTCGTATAAAATCATGAACTCGAGCTGCCACTGAATAACCTTTCTACAGAGGTGGACAGGGGCCTGAACATGGGTTTGAGCATTGGCGGTAACCGCCTGGGCTAGCTCTTGAAAAACTGCTCGGAATTCAGCGTGGGACACCGTCTCACCTAATAGATCAATGGGTTGAGGTCGTTCGCTGTTTCTGCGAGCTCTACGAGGAGGCATTTTATTTCATAATAGAGCATGAATTAATAGCAGAGAGAAACAATTGTAGGTACGATAGACTTTTGAAAAAAGAAATAACTTTTCCTAAAACATCCCATAGCCTCTTGCTCATAGATGTGGTGCGCTACACACCGATGATCAAGAATCTACGTAACACGGCTCGTCAGACTCCCTAGGACTCTTCAAACCTTAGGCTCTGATACCAAGCTTGTAACGACCCAAGAACCTATCCCGAGATGTAACACGGTGCTTAAGGCCACAGGTGGCCTCAAGCTAACCCTCTAAGCCTGTCATCTCTTTCAGAACTCACTATAACACTAATTAATTTAAAATAGGGAAAAATAATCATGTCATGAACATACTGTGATACGAAGGAATACTGTCCTATACAAATAAAATACTGAAAGTTCTGTACATACTGGTACTCTAGTCTGACAAAGCCTCTACTACAAAAGACTGAGGAGCCATTGGGACAGATCCCCAATTGACTCGCCTGAACTGAAAAGAAACAACCATCTACTAACAAGGCAAAAATTAGATACATAGGTCCTCTAACTATGAGGACTCACCAACTATAAGAATGTAGATGGAGGTACTCAAAGATCACTATCGCTGCTGAGACTGAGCACCTGAACCTACATCACGAGAAAATGTAGAACATAGAAGAGTATGGGAATCAGTACTTGGGATTGTACTGAGTATGTGGGTGTATGCAACACTTTTAAACAATATCATAAATGTAAAATAAAGTCATGTATGCTGACAATAATGACTCTCTTAGCTTGAATTTCCTGAAACATAATTTCGATAAATCATCGATAATAACACATGCTTCACAAATATTATATATCATTGGAGTCAACTCAAACTCTTTAACTCATGACTTAGAGTGACTCAGTAATTCAAGAAACTTAAGACTATTATGGACTTGGGAGTTTCTTATAACCGACATAAACCATGTGAGCTGCATGGAGTCCAATGTTTTTCCCTCCTAAGGAAGGAACCCCATATTGGTGGGAGCGTTATAGTCTTTCCAAGGAGTATAACCTCAAACTCATCTCTGTGGTCACAAACTTGTCTCTTTGTCCCTCAAATCTCAATCCTTCAGTGGCACATAGTTTTGGGAAGTAGGATGCGCTGAATCCATACTTCCAACTCGGTGCTAAATACTCCTCCCAGACTCAGCTCAGAACGCGTTAGGAAATCCATCTTAATCAACTCAAGGGTATATCATGAAGACCAAATCATAAATATATCTCATCTATAAATCATATACAACTTGTGGATTTGTAACTCGACACAAACTCAAATAGTCTTTCTCAACATCAAGTACACTTTCTTATCAAATCATATCAAGTATCAAAAGCTTCAAGAAAACATCATAGGACTCATTCTTGACCCTCAAGCTCAATATCGAGATATATTCAATACTCAATCTTCTCATAGAAAAGCATAACTCATGACACTTATCTTAAATAACTTAGAAATCATCAATACATAATAACAAAATACAATTCATGGCATAAATTCTCAATTTAAAAAATATGATGGTAAAATAAGCATAAATATCAAACTTAATCAACTCAAATCTCATAAATCAGAACTAAAGAAATTTGGGTGTAAACCCACTTGCAAGGATCTTGAAATTCCAATAGTAAAAATCAATTCTTTGGGCACAAGAATGAAAGATATTCTTGTTCAAGCCCCACATACCTTGGATTATAATTTTAATATGAAAAGACTTGATTGGAAACTCTTCTTCACACTTTTGAGCTAAGTTTCTTGATACCTTTGACTTAGAGAACTTGATTCTTGAACAACTCGGTGAAATATATGGAAGATTCTTGAATTTTCTTGGAGAATATTTGGATTTGAAATTGGAGGAGAGAAACCCTAGCTCTAGATATTTATTGGAAGAGATCGGAGAGAAAATGAATTGCTCTTCTCTACTTGGATATATATAGAGGCCAAAATAAGCGGAAATGACCAAAATACCCTTGAGAAAATTCAAGAACTGGAGCCCGAGTTTTGGCCTTGGCGCGATGCGCCATGATTGCGGACCTTCAATGGATTTTGAAAATTGGGAAACTGCTCAGTGGTGCGATGCGGTGAAATCGCGTTGTCACCTTGGTCGTGATCTAGAAGGGCACCGTGACGTGGTAGAATCACGTTGGTGCACTGAAATTTGACAATCCTAATATTGAGCATTGACGCGATGCTCCTATATCACGGAGGCTCACTGGAAAATGAAAATTTCCATTTAGGATGGCTCCATGACGCGCTAAAGTGCCAGGTGGCACACTGTCTCACTAAAATGGCTCTAACTCTTCACCCGAGGGTTGGATTTGGGCGAATTTGGTATCGATAAAAAAACTTATTCAAATCTCCACGTGATAGAAAGTCATACATATTCACTTCAAAAGATGGATTCAGGCTTAAGGAATGACCAGGGTATTACACTATCATAGGGGTGCATAGTGTAAAATAGATATGAAGAATGGTAAAATAAGAGAAAAAAGTAGTAGGGATAGGTGTGGTAGAAAAAGAAAAGATAAAAAAGAAAAAAAAGGAAAAATATTGTGAAAAAGAGAAAAAGAAAGAATGAAAGACCTCACCCAACCTAAATATGCATAAAAGAATAAAAAGGGAGAAATAAGGGTGTAATTAAAGGAAATTGGTTAATAAGTTAGACCCCAAGTTAGTGTAGTGTCAATAAGGCTTAGGGCTCATTTGTTTGCACTTAATGGAGGTCTGAATTTGAATGGTTCAGACTTCAGACCATTAAGTGCATTTGTTTTTTATTAAGATTTTAGCTCTTAATAGGTCTGAATAGGTCTTAATCATTCAGATCTTGAATCAAGTGTTAACAGGTCTGAAGAGGTATTCTGGTGTTGAATGATATTCACCGCCACTCTATTCATAATAATCATTAGCCACCACCTCTGCCACCACCATCATTGTCAACCACCACCCACCACCACCAACCATCTCCACCATCACAACCATCATCGACAACAAATATCGCTACAAACCACTATTGTCAACCGCTACCACACCTACTACCTCTATTATTCTAAATATATTTACCGCCACCACCGATGTCAACAACACCACCATCATCAATCATTACTGGTCAATACCTACTATCGACTAACTCATCTATCATAACTAGCGTCACCGCTAACTGCGACCACTAATACATCACAACCTCCTTACATTCTTCGATAATTACCACCATTGCCACTAGTAATGCTACCTCTACCATCACTTCAATCACTATCATCGCTATAATTTATCTCTACTAACAACCATCTCTACCATCACAACTAACAACATCTCCAACTAGCACCAACACATTGTCAACCATCATGCATTCAGTTTTCAGCCATCAAAATCAACACCTCCAACTACTAACATCAAGCAACGTCACATCATAACCACCACCACCACTATCAACTGCCACCATCATAACATCACTATAATACCAACCATCACAACTATCACCACTAATATTACTAATCACTATCATCAATCATTATCACCACAACCACCATTATAAACCATCTTCACTATCACTAACAAACATAAATATTTTTTTTAATCACATAATATAATTTTTTTGTATTAAATTACATACTTTTCTGATATATAATTAGTTTTTTATTTAAATTGTATTTTTTATTTTATTATATATACAAATATTTTTTTTTTGCACATTCAGATATTGAAAAACAAACAGTCCTAATAATTCAGTTTTCAGATCTAGAGACAACATCTTAATCATTCAAACGTGCATTCAGATTCAGACGTCTGAATCTTAAAAAAAAAACGTAGCCTTAGTCACTTTATACGTCCATATGTATCATACCAGCACCCAAGACTACATTACAAGCCTGGAAAGGTCCTACAATGATCCTTACTTAACTATTTGAATGCTGAGGTAAAAAAATAATGGCAATCCTATCGTATTTGGAATGCATTGATTGGAACTTCTTTTTGAGTATGAGTGTCTTATGACTGTCCCTGCATTGACATGCATTGTTTTATATGAGTGAGTGGGACATTTTTGTTGTGATGACACTTGTGTTATGTTGCTTACTATTTGCTTGTTTTGGGTAGTCTAATTATATATATATGAGTGGTTGTCTATTGCTAATATAATTGACATACCTTGATCCCCTTGTTTCACAATATTTTACTTCATGTTCATACACAGTTGATCTTGAAAAGTGAGATAGGAGGGAGAAGTTGTAATTTGAGTTTTAAGTATTGACTGACTTTCTTGAATAACTTAGATTCTCCTAGTTAAGCATTATTTTCTTGTAATGTTTTGCTGCCCGAGGATATGCAAATATTATAAGTTGAGGTGTTGATATGCTATCGAAATATAGCACTTTCAACACTTAAAATGAGGAAAATATGCAAGTTTCTAAGGTTCTTTTGCTAGATATGATCTGTTTTGGATATGTTTTGCAGAAAATCTTGTTTTGGATTTGGAGTTCACGAAAAAGGTGAATAAAGGTGTTTTTGGTTACTTTTTGGAGCTATTATGGATATTCGGAATGTTTACCAACTTGTTCGTGATCAAAGCATGTTCGAGAATTGAAGAAGTGCTGAAAAGATGACACCCGACACTTACAAGTCAACATGTGGATCGCAAGTTGGACCTACGGACCTTATGTAGGAAGAGAAAGTACCAGAAGTCCAAAATCTTGAGATCTAAACTCGCAGGATTTTTTCTTCCGCAACCTGCGCCTTGTACCTACGCCCAGAGTCAGGACCTCAGTACTACCCGCGCCCAGTGCCAAACTGCGGATATAGACCACATGTGGCCACCGAACCAATTTTCTCGTATTTTGTTTGAGCTTTGGTTGTAGGGTCTTCTCATGTACTATAAATACCCCTTATGTACTTTTAGTAGGAGTAACACACTTTTGATACTCACAAACATATTTTAATTCCAAGATCTGATTTTTATCTTGGGATTCTCTTGTATTGACTTTGGTTAATTAATTTAGTTTCGCTTGTGGGTTCTTACACTTCTTATCATTGTGATTTAATCTACGCTTTTGATTATGAATTTTATTAATTTTTTCACAAGCATGAGCGGCTAAAACCTATAGCTAGGGTTGTGGAAATTCTGACGGATTGACAAAGTAGGGGGAGTGCTTTTGTTGTTCAAAATCGATACCCTTGGACACATTTTTTTTATCTTTGTTCTTATAGTTTAATTAATGGGTACACTCATTAGGATACCACATATAAATTGTTGCTTACTCCAAAAGAAGAGTAGTGACTAGGAAAAGATAAAGACAACAGTAATTTGGAGTTAAACTGTCAATTTACGCTTCTAGTTCTATCTTAGTAAGATGGTTAGGTTTCATCGAATAACTAGAGACTCAAAAAGTAATAGTTAACTGAAATCAAGATAAGGGTTAGTAAAGAGACATCCTGAGACTCAAAAGGTAAAGGGTGAAGTCCTTATGCTTATCCAAAAGACCATAGAAGTTACATAACTTATCGATTCTGCATGGAAGGTATCGGGTTGATTCAATAAAGTATGATAAGCCTATGTAGTTGAGAAGCCAGGGGGAACACAATCATAGTGTTCACCTACACTGATTACAACTGAATTTAGTATAGTTACTATATTTTGACGGCGATTGTATCATCATCTCATAGGAGGTGTTGTTTGGACGTCATCACTCCTGGCCTATATATCACAATTTTCCCACTCCATTATTCCCTACTTCATCAACCTCATCTCTTCTGCACACCCAATCAAGCCTACCAATTTACTCCCACAAATCTCACATCCCTATCCTCGAGCTAACCTACTCCTTTAACCAAAATCAAAATCTAAGGTTCAAACTTAGTGTCTATCAATCATCATGCACTACTAATAAAGTACCCCACGTTAAATATTTATGGTCCACCCCACAAGAAGGATAACCTAAAGTCCTTATTCACCTACTGATAACCTATGCAGATTCAAGGGAAACCATCCTCCTTACGCACAAAAGAATGGAAGAACCCCACAGAGAAATACTAGAGAGGACAAACCCTTATTAATAAGTTCTTTCAATTCAGCGGGAGCCATTTTGTAGGAGGGATATAGACAGGACCAGTGTTCGGAACAAGATCAATCCTAAAATTAATCTCCTTGTCAGGAGGAATACAAGGAAGATCATCAGGGAACACCTTGACAAATTCACAGACCACAGGGATAGTTTGCTAAAAAAGACCTTCGGATCTGGAATCCTTAGTATGAACTAGATAGTAGAGACACCCATTTGGAAATCATTTTTTTTGGGCTTTAAGATACGAAATGAACCTTCCTTTAGGCACTAGGGAACTATTTTCCATCGGCTCATTTGAGAAATAGAAACTGACCCTACGGGTCCAACAATCCAAAGACATATAGAACGAACAACTAATCCATCCCCTAAATAACATTAAAGTCTACCATGTCCAACTCTATTGGATCTACCAAGGTCTCCCTACCATGGAGTGACATCACGCAACCCCTATAGACCCTTCTAGCCACAATGGAGTCACCCACTGTGGAGGATACAAAAAAGAATCTGAAATACACTAGAGATCAAAACTAACATGAACAGCCACATAAGGGGTCACATAAGAGAGAGAAAACCCCGAATCAAGAAGGAAATACATATCACAGGGAAGGAGTTATAATATACCAGCAACAACAACTAGTGATGCCTCAGACTCTAGGCGGTATAAAGAGTATAAATATATTTTTGGCTAGTGTCGATATCAAAAGTAGCACCCCATGGTGCAAAAATCAAAGATCTAGTAACCGGTATCTTATTGGATCGAGTAGCAACACTGACCAAAGGAAAATGCCACTGCATATGACTGGGTTGACCGCACTTAAAGCATCGACTCTTCCTCCAATGAAAAAACCCATGATGCCACTGACCAAAAAATCAGCAAGGAGGATAGGGAGGAACTAACCGGGCTCTACTAGACTGATATTGGGCACCCTGTTCCCTAGAACCTACACCTTTTTGAAAATAATAATCATTAGGCGGCTTAAGGAAAGGGTCTTTATCTAATGAGTGTGACCATAATTTCCCCTACTTTCTTCCATTGTCCACTGTCTCCTATGTCTACTGCTATTGTGATAACCCCAACCCTACTCTAAATATCTGAACTTCTTGTTCTTCTTGTGCCCCATCTTAGCCTAATTCCTTCTCCCACCAATAAGACTAGACTGGCATGATAGGGAGACAACTATCTAGGTCAACAGATTAATAGAATGATGACACTCTACATTGGATACTTCGTCTTGAGGTATTCGAGGAGGACTAGGCGGAACTGATGGAAGTCCACTAGGACAATTAGAAATAGCAACCCTAAGCTAGGCTGCACCCTAGAGGTATGACGAGTTTCATCCACATTGCCCTCAGAAAAGATAGAAGAATTTCCACGAGCATCAGTTCTTCTGGGAGGCATGATCTGAAAAAGAAAACATACGGTAATTAGAGGAGATTTCATGACCTTAGACTCTATATCTTGAAAAATATATCACAAGAAAGGGAAATATTCCTAAATGCCTCGTGGCCTCTCCCTTATAAGTGTGGCATGCTTCACACTCATAAAAGAGACTCTACTTGACACAACTTTGTTGGACACCCAATGACACAAAACATGGGCTCTGATACCAATCTGTCATGCCTTAAACTAGGGCATGGCCATGTCGGGTATCTCAAGTCCCACATGGACCGGAGATCACCCTCTGCACCTAACCAACCCAAACACAACACACCCTAAAGTCGTATGAGCTCTGAACATATAATAAGATAACGTACAATATCTTAAGAAAGTTTAAATGCATGCCCATAACCAACCACCGATGACCGGCCAAACAACCGACTGACATCGCCCAATAACCATAACAATCCAAACAAAGCCCTTCTAAACAATGAACCAAATTGAATACTAAAAAAATATCAGGATATTCCCTCGGCAATATCCAAAACCCTAATCATGAAATGGGGTCTTCCAAAGCATGGAAGCTCACCACTTTAATTTGATACTCTAGCTGATCCGAAATCCAAGTTACTGAGCAGAAGATATGGAAGTATGGCCAGTTCCTGCATTGCATGGGGATATAACGTCTGAAGATGGTTAGCGATTAGAGCATTAGCATGTAACTCAGGGTAGTGGAATAAAATAATGCCATGATAGTAGTTCAAACCAGTATAACATCTAAAGTATAATATCATATGAAGAACGTATACATATACATATACATATGTTGGAGTAAGAGCATGGCTTATCATGAACGTAAAAAAACCTTAACTTGAGTTATGAAGCATTACCATCATAAATCCACCCACGAGCTATATGGGTCTGGTGTTATCCACTGGATGGGCCCCAGTATATATTACCCACATGAACCAGAGATATCATAGATTTCTGGAGATTTCTTTGTACCCTTCACCCTCCACGATTCATATATACATATATGCACTTGGGGGGATTCCCTTGTACCCAACAATCACTTGGTCATCAAGACCAACCCTCATGTCGGCAAACATGTTTTTTCAGTATTAGTTCTTTGGACTCACACCTTCACGGATAGATAACACAACCTCTCATTATTTACTAATTAAAATATTTATCACATAACCCAAACACCAATTCCAGGAGTCAATTATTAAGGCATTATTAAGTGGTATCATCATACCGAATATATCTTGCAAGCAATGTCATTAGCCAATACTTAGGGATTTCTGTGTACCCCACAGACTCCATTATAAAAATCACTTGGGGGATTCTCGTGTAACCCGCAAGGTTTTCAAGACCATTATCATCAAATTAAATAATTAAGCCATGCATTAATGTCAAGAAATAAATCAAACCAAGTGATAATTCATTTTCTAAAACCAATTGTGCAAGTGGGTTGAGGTTGTTACCAATTTCCATACCAAACCAATTAATTTGGGGATTCCTTTATACCTCTATTTTCACAATTTACCAATTTAGGGATTCTATTGTACCCAAGTCCATCCATCATTCCCATTCACCCCAAAGCATTTACCAACCATCGAACTAAGCAAAAAAATTATCGTAAATATCATAGAAGAATTTAAACAATTTACATTCAAAACCTCAACCCATAGTTTCAAAACCCAAATCAAAACCATATGAACCTTTCCCAAATAATGCCATTAAGAAAATACAAGCATAGGGGAAGAGATACATGCCTCAAATACCAAGAAATTTAGGGAATAAAGCACCCTTAGACCCCTAGATGACCACCTCTCTTGGAACCCTAGCTTTAACTTGAATGGAGAATTTTAAAAAGTATTTGGGAGTATTGGATAGAAAATAGTAGACTAATTAAGTACCAAGGATGGTTTTATGTAAAGGGGTAAAAAGGATTAAAGTGGGAAATATCCAATGTGCCCTCAACTTAAAAGCTGAAAAAATGCCGCCCTTGGTTACGAGTCACCCATCAACTCATAACCACACCTTGAAACTCATCACGACGAGTCGTAACCAAAATAGTCTTCAGGACCTCTAACTACTATTGTCCTTACGACTTTGTCATCTGAATCATCACGTAACCCTACAACTCATAGGGTCCAAGTCGTAGTCAGAGTAGATCCCAATTGGGTGAACACTGGACACCCTAAGGTTTTATCATTACGACTCGTTATGAGTCCTTAAAACTTATGACTTCAAGTTGTAATGAAGACAGTGTCTTAGGAAAAACTTACTATACACCTTACGGCTAGGGTCACCTAACCCGTCACGACACCGTACGACTAGTAGGGTGAGTCGTTACTTAGGCCGTGAGCTCAAAGCTCAAGATATTTTTAAGAGAAAAAATCTGGGGTGTTTCATTATCAACGAATAATCCAAGAATAAATGATAAACATTGACAACATTATCATTTTTGCCTAGTTTTTAATTAGCCATTTTAAATCAATCCTATTACTCCGTCTTGATTTTTCAAGTAATTTTTTTCTTGTTAGAAACCATGTGCTCTCTCCCAAAGAATATGTATTTTTACAGATTCATCAAAAATGAACATAAATATAGTTCTACAGGTTTAATAGTAGCAAAAGAATGAACATTAATATATAATAATAATAGCAAAAGAATGGACTAACCCTGTAGAAGTAAAAAAAACAATGGTCCATGCATGGCTACTACTGGAATCACCTTCATCAATTATTTTCTTTGAGTAGATATTAGCTCAACTTGGATTTCTTTGACTATTCATATTTTGATCTATTAGACTGTTTTGGTTAGGTGTAAGAAAGATATGTCTCAGGGATGATTGGGGTACTACTTGAAAAAGGACCAATGTTTCAACGACTGACATACTGTTAAGGAGTAATGCTATACTGGTTGGCATACTGATGAGGATCAAACTTTTACCACCTTTCCAGCAATTATTGTTGCAATAGAAGGCATGTTTACATGATTAACTGTCTTACACCTACCTTAGGACTTATCTGCATGATATCCGTCTTGAGTAATATCTATAAAAAATATAACAATGTTGTTAGTACATTACTGGTAAAAACTAAATTAAAATCATGTTTTTAGAAATACTAAAAGATTATTAAAAATAAACTAAAAGTGTTACAAGATATACTATCCGCTAATTAGTATTTTTGTAGTTATGTATCCACATTTCCCTTTTAAAGATATTCAAATTTACTTCCTAAGTTTTATTTATGTGTACCAAGCAGATTTCATGATGATAAAATTAATGAGGGACTGAAAAGCAGAAACTACCAACTAAGCATAAAATTACTTCCCAAGCAAACAAGTTTAATAAAAAAAGAATTGAAAAGTAGAAACTAAGGAAATGATAATATTCTTGAGAAAAATTACCATAAAAAAAATACAACAAAGATAAAATACCAGATTTTTATCAAGCACCAATCACTATCTATGTCTTCTTTATAATTTTCCTCTTCCGCATCCTCCCCAGTTTCCTCTGTTTCATATTTTTATTCTGTAGATTATTTTTAGATTTCATGATGCACTCTGGAAATATACCATAATCAAGGGGTTCATCTGATCTTAGACGTATTTATACACCTAAGTGTCACTATCTACGTGTATTTAGCTTAGTTTTGAGGATTTCTTGGTGTGATTAATGAGGTATTACGGGTGTAATTGTGTATTTATGGGTTAACTTACATGTTTAGAGTGTTTAATGTGAATTACAATAATAAAATATTAGAAATTATCAAATAGATTCTAAATGAGAAAACTTGTGATGCTAGCTTAAGCTATGCTTGTTCTAGTGTACTATGATGAGATCTATTGTGCTGTATGGACTAATGATTTTTACATAATTTTTTAGGAGACCATTTAAGGTATTATGTAATTGAATTTAATACTACTAAAAAGTAATAAAAATTGGAAAAACGAGGAATACATATACGAGGAGATAGGAGCAAAAATCTGACGATACCCCACCTTAAGGGAGAGGCCTTGTGCCGTAGCCCCCATAGCATAGGAGGGGGCCCTGTGATTAACCCACTAGGGAGAGAACACAATGAATCATTCATTCTATGGGAATAAATCTCAACCCCTATCCATGTGATTGGTTTGCAGTGCAACCCCCTCCCCCTCCCAGGGATAGCTAAATGTTGATTTTTTACTTTTTAAAGTTGGGGCAAAAGTTCTAAATGCATATGTTTCGGACTGGGAAGACTATGGACAGAATATAAAACAATATAAGGAGTAATTAGTCATAATTAGAACTAACTTTTGAAAAAACACAAGAGTGGAGAGAGGAGAAGGCATCAAAGGGTTCTACGCAAGGGTTTTTCTTCTTTACCTTAGTTTTCTTATAGTTTTTACTTATGAATTCAATTATTATTATTCATTGTAAGACTATGAGGGGATAAACACCCTCACTATAGGGTTGATTCTATGAACATGATTACTTAGCATTCAATGAAGTTGGTTTAAAGTTGATTACCATATTTGGTTGTTCATATGCTTTTGTAATTACTATTCTATTGACTCGTGAATTTAGAATATATTTATGGAAGGAGGAAAATTATATTAGAACATGGAACATACGGATTGGGATCATTTATTTTAGATGTATTACATATAGGATTCGTGATTAGGATAGGAATATACCTAATTTCCTCTATTTGGTTCAAATAGGGGACAATGCACAAATACATTTGAATTACTTCTCAGATACCCTATCAATGATGTAGTTTTGGGGATAATTTAGACAGACAACTAGAGGATCGGAATATCACAATCATGTTATTAATCCCGTGAATCAACAACCAAGAAAGTTAACCGACGAGACTGTATAGCTTTATATGATTGTTCAAATTGCCTTGACCTTGAATCTCTCCTTATTATTGTTTCAAATACTTTATTTTCTCATTATCATTTATTTTTACTTTTAAAACCTCAAAATTTAAGATCTCTTATGTTATGAATTACACTTGCATAACTTTAATAATAACACTTGGATTGGATTGTTTGCTAATCACCAACTTTCGGAGGGATCAATATTTGGCTTGTAAGAGCCACTGTATTACTTGTATGACCACATAAATTTGAGAGTGCAATTGGATGCAACAAGTTTGTGGATCCATTAATAGGGACTTGAAAATTGGCAACCTTTTAATTTTTTATTTTTCTATTTGTTTAATAAGTGCAAACAACTTAGTGTTAACTACTGAACTTGCATGTACAGGTTTGAATCTTAAGTAAGATGGCAAGGGAAAGGTATTTGGTTGAACCATATCCTAAACCTAAGCAATGCTTGTACCAATTTCGGAGATAAGCAACACTTCTTTATCCAATCACACAAATTCAATGAGGTGAGCCCAAACTTGTAGTCATGGATGAAGAACAACCAGCCTGCAAGATAGTGCATGAAGTGGCAATCTCACTCGCAAGAAATATTACCTCCAGTATTCTTAGATCGGCTACAGAAGGTAGATTTGAGTTTGAGTAAAACATAGTGCAATCGTTTCATAGTAGTGGGAAATTCACAGGCATGTCACATGACGATCCATAGGTGTAATTATAGAATTTCTTGGAGATTAGTGATACATTCATTCATGCTGGCGTCTTTACAGACTATGTGAGGCGCACACTCTTATTATCATTATTGGGGGAAGTAATGAAATGGTTAAAGGCAATCCTTAAAACTCAATTATAACTTGGGAAGACTTGGAAAGGAAGTTCCTCATCTGATTCTTTTCTTCTAGAGAAACTGCAAGCTTGAAGATTGAGATCCTAAGTTTCAATAAAAAACATATGAGAATCTCTATCATGCATGAGAGAGATTTAAAATTCTTCTTAGAGATTTCCTATATCACCAACAGATAAATGAGGTATTAGCTCATACTTTAATTAAAAGACTTAACCATAAAAAAATTGATAGATGCAGCTGCATATGTCCAGGCTTTTGAGAAACCCTATGATGAGTTGTATAGTCTTCTTAACCAAATTACATAAGGTAATCCCGAATGGCAGGGTGATGTATCTATAAGTGTGGTGAAAAATCTTGTAGGTATGATCAAGGTAGATAGTATCAAAACCTTGACTGCAAAATTGGCCTCCTTTCAAAACCAAATGATGATGTAGTTTAATAAGTTAAGTGTTAATCAACCTCAGACCTAAGTTAAGACAGTTTAATAGGGTCAAACATGGAGTTAAATATGTGGAGGTAGTGGTCACTCTGCAGACTTATGTGGAGAAAATCTAAAGTCAGTGAATTTTATGGGCAATGCACAAAAGGAAAATCAAAATTATGGTAATGCCTACAACCGCAACTGGCAAAGTCATCTCAACTACTCATAGGTCACTAATTAGGCTCAATCTTAGAAATTTCACCAGAAACAAGGAAATCAAAATAACACTCAGGCCAGTAATTAGAGAAGACTTTGAAAAATATCCTGGTCAACCAAGAACAAATGGGTATGGAAATCAAAAATCAGCAACTAGTGATACCAAAAATCCAAAGCAAGTGTTGAAAATCACCTTTGAGGAGTGGTAGATACCTAGTTGATGTGCCTCTAAAGAAAAATAATAAGTGCAAGCAGAATTGATCACACTAAGGCAAACTGAAAAGCAAGTGGCAGCCAAAGAAGCTAACAAAATGGAAAGTTTGAGTACCCAAATGAGAAGCCAGTTGAGAAATAAGAGAGACCACCACCATCATCCCATCAAAAGCTTAAAAAATCCAATGAGGATGTTTATCTTAAGAAGTTCTTTGACATGTTCATAGAACTTCACATTAACTTTTCTTTATTAGATGTTTTGCGGGGAATGCCTAAGTACAATAAGTACTTCAAAGATGTGGTGACAAAAAAAATGAATATTGGTAACATTGAGATGGTAGTCCTTATAGAGGAGCACAGTTCTGTGATGATGATCAAAATTCCTATCACGACCCGAGACTACCCCTAGTCATAACACGGTGCTTTGAACAACAAGTGATCCCAAGCTAACCCATGTACTAGCATACTACTTGAGAAACTAATTTAAAATGTATATAAATACTAAATAACTAAGCTGAATCATAATCAACATGAGATAATCTATTTCAATACATAACTGATCAAAGTTTACAACACTAAAATTTGAGAGAGAGAAGAACTTAAATTATAAATACTGACTCTAACTGACTATATATGAAGCCTCTATTAATACTGACTATAGGTAGCTGGGACATGCCTCCAACTATCCTAAATCAATATATACAAATAAGGAAATATACAATACAAGAACTGAGATTGACTTGAGTCCTCAAATAAGAGAACTTATCACTTACTGGCTGAATGCTATGAACTATATGAACCTGATGTGTGGGCTACATCTGATACCTACATCATAAAGGAATATAGCCATAAACGCATATATGTGGTCAGTACTTTGGAATGTATTGAGTATGTGAGACATACACTAAATCATGGAAATACTTAATGTATGCTTTAAAACTGAGGACATTAGATATTTGATGAAATATGAGTTTAAATCATGGATGTTTTTAAAAGACATAAGACTTATTAATTTTTCTACATCATGAGCTGAAAATATTCTGTAAGCTGGAAAGCAGTAGAAACATGAGTACCATATATATATATATATATCAAGTTAAAGTAGAATAGGCTGTAAAACCATATTAGGGATCATGTATGAATACTGAGCATGAATGCAAGAACATGTAAAATGAATACCAGACCAAGTAAAACATGAGATGATATAATCTATTAAACTAAATAACTGAATAACTGATAAACTAAACACTAGGCCATACAAACCTGAACCGATATAATCTGAATACTGAACTAAAATCGTGAGAGCTAACTATAATAGACATACCACAACATGAGCAAATCGGGGCCCAACCTGTAACCCCGGTTTGAAGGGTGCTGGTACCATGCCAGGGGTACCAATACATGGCTGATGATGTGGATCTAAAAGAATGATTTCTTCCCTAAGGATGAGGATGTCATGCCTCCACTGACAGGGGACCCTTCAAAATCTACAGTGGCACCATATGTATGGAACTTAGGGACTGATACTATAGACTCATGCCTAACTGACAAGGGAGCAGCCATCCCTACGTTCTCTCGGTTCTAAATATTACTCCCAATTTAATGACACAAGCATAAACTAGTGCATGCACTCATAACTGATGTGCTCAAACATGGTATTCTGAAAATAACAATGCATGAATAATCTGAAGTAATCATAAACATATCAACTGATGTATTTAGCATGACATACTACTAGTTAGTTCTTATTATGAAAGCGTTATAAATTTCATATTACAAACATGGTATGAATAACTTAAAATTTTGAAAACTGTAGCATGCATGATCATCTAGGTATCGGGTGTTCATAATCCACCAATATTGAAAAATAGAATTAAATATGACAATTTCAAAGCAATGACATGATAAGAAATTTTATGACTTACACTTAAGAATCCTATAATTTCATCAATGTAATGAATTATCATGATTAAAGTATGAAAGAATACTTTGAATTATGATAAAGCACTATTTCATGGTTGAATTCAAAAATTACGTGGGGAAATCATAGAATTTATACTTTTCATGGAACCCTAAAACAAAAAGAAAAATTAAACTTGAGGATTGAGAAATCTTAGAAATATAGGTATATCATTCATAACTTGATCATATGCTTTAAATTCAGAGTAATAACATGTAAATCATGCATGGACATGAAAATAGCATGAATGACATATTATGGGCCTAAGGAATCATGAATAATTTCTAAAACATGATTATGAGTGAAAATCGTACCACGGGGGATTGAATTTAAGATTAGAATGACAGTTGGACAAAACCCTAGATTATAGAATTCATAAATTCATGAAAAAAAATCGTAATTTAGGCATGAGGATGAAAGGAGATCCTCATTCATACCCACATACCCAAATTTCTTGGCTTCTTGAAGAAAAGCATGAATTAGGATCCTTGAAAGTTGAATTCTTAAAGAAGAACCCTATTTGGAGTTCTTGAAGATTTGGGATAAGAGGGATCATGTATTTGATGTTTTTTGGGGTTATGGTATGTTAAAATCATGTTTATATCAGTCATAGGATAGTTTAGGACCATTTAGGGTGTAAATGACTTGTTTACCCTTGAAAAATTAAAGAGAAACATGGGTTTTATCATCTCTGGACAAGGTCCATGCCACGGTACTTATCGCTGAGCGTAAGGTCCATGTCAAACTGCTTATCATGGATCGCAAGGTCCGTGCCACACTGAAATGATGGACCCTCACTGATTCCTAACGAAAATGCTCATAACTTTTTGGTCGGGTATCAGGTTAAGGCAAATTTTGATGCAATGGAAAGAGGACACATTTTTCTTCAATTTGGTGGATTGTTAGTTCCAAATATCCATATATTCTAGATGTTATACACGTTCAAAGTTGACCTTTATAGGATCAAATACCAAAATTTGGTTGAATCAAAAGGTTTTAATTAAACTTTTCTATAAGTGGTTCTTATGAACATTCTTCACCTTGAAATCACTTTATAAAATAGGTAAATGATTATGACACTTATATTAATATAGGAATCATTCATTTTGATTTTACACACATAGGAATAACGGTTCAAATTCTAGTCCAAAAATGCGGGGTGTTACATTATCTCCACCTTGGATTTATTCATCCTCGAATGATGGGTAGAAACTTATCAAAGCTTTAGAAGTATGGGATAATATATGTAACTTCACATTAGTAATTCTCCCTCAACAAAACACTTATCAAAACCAAAATAAAAGGCCTTCATGGAATCACCAAGCACATTATGTAAGACCGAACCATGAGACAACGAGACTAAGGTCGTACCAGGGGTATTACGATGTCTGAGCTGGAATAGTTGGTAAACTGAGATCATGCATTGAACACTAATGAACTGAATCATGACAAAATATTTGAATCAAAGACATGATGCATAGGCTGAACTGAATTCATAATTTTCATGGATGTGAATAAATTACCTCATGGAATAGCCATATTCATGAAACTTCGGATAGTGTGACTAGATAGAACGATGGAACACTATAGGAGTTTATCTATCTTATTGCTAAACTGCATTGCTGGTTATATAGACTAACTTATACTGAAATTTAATACTTAACTAAAGAATTTCTTCAATACTCTTTCTAAGAAGTTCTAATAACATTAGAGAGCAAAGAATTTTAAGCATGATATGAATAAGATATCTGAATAAGGAATCGCAGCATGGCTACAACTCTGTAGCATGGAATACAGGCCTATAAAACATAATCTAGGATAGAATTACTATGTCTTAGGCAATGCAACTACTAACTTTCAAGATTAGCCATAGTTCTCAAATACTCCCTCAACTATACTTTTCCTCTGAAATACTACCCATCATTTGGCACCACTTCTAATCTTCACCTGGGCATTGAAACCTTCATCTAATGAAATCTGAGATGAACTCAATTCTCTCACCATGTTCAAGACTACTAGAAGCCTTAAGGTACCACACATAACACCATAATACTAGTCTAAACCACAAATTCAGTATCCTAAGTGTTTTCACAACTCCTATCTCAAGAATAATACTTTTGACCACTTCAACAACTAACTTTAACCTCTTACAAGGAATTCACCAACGTAAACTACGTTCATCCACTTCTATACCAACATGAGATTCAAGCCTATCATTATAACAACATATGAACTTCAAGGCAACCAACTCACCTAGGAACTTTCCATATTCTCTAATACCTCTTCAATAACAACTTTCTTGCACTATTACCAAGAAGACACACATAGATTCTCAATTAACTAAGACATATACCAATGTTTTGCCTCAATCTTCTTTCACAATTATAGCCTTAAATAAAGAAAGCATACAATAATCCTTCCCTAACAAGGACCATTACACTCTCCCATCTAAAAAATTATTCATCACCACTATCATTTCATAAGGAGAGGTCACTAAAAGGTTAGAACCTGAGGACCTAAAAATAGCATGAATGACATATTATGGGCCTAAGGAATCATGAATAATTTCTAAAACATGCTTATGAGTAAAAATAATATCATGGGGGATTGAATTTAAGCTTATAATAACAATTGTATAAAACCCTATATTTGGGATTCATAAATTCATGAAAAAAAATGTAATTTGGGCATGAGGATGAAAGCAAAATCTCATTGAATACCCCCTTACCTGAATTTCTTGACTATTTGAAGGAAAGTATGAATTTGGATCCAGGGAAGTTGAATATTGAAGAAGAACCCTTATTTGGTATTCTTGAGGATTTGGTAGAAAAGAGATCATGTATTTGATGTGTTTTGGGGTGTGGGATGTTAAAATCTTATTTATATCAGTCATAGGATAGTTTAGGACGATTTAGGGTGTAAATGACTTGTTTACCTTTGAAAAATTTAAGAGAAATAAGGATTTTAGAATATATAATAAAGGTCCATGACCCGGTAAATATTGCGGAGCGCAAGGTCTATATCATGCTGAAATCACGGACCCTCACTGGTTCCTCACGAAAATGCTCATAACTTTTAGCTCGAATATCAAATTAAGGTAGAATCATATGCGTTGGAAAGACGACACATTTATATACAATTTGGTGGGCCTTGAGCTCCAAAATTCCATTTATTACAGAATTTATACATGTTCAAAGTTGTACCTTGTAGGATCAAATACAAAAATTTGGTCGAATCAAAAGCTCTTAACTCAACTTTTCTCTAAGTGTTTCCTATGAACATTCTTCACCTCCAAAAGCACTTTGTATACTAGGTATATGATCATGAAATTTATATTCATATAGGAATTATTAATTTTGAGTACATACACGTAGGAATAATAGTTCAAATTCTAGCCCGAAAATACAGGGTGTTACAATTCTCAAAAAGCTCAAGGACGCTAGAAGTTTCATCCTCCCCATACAAATTGGTGAAAGTGATGTGGTCCATACTTTGAGTGATTAGGGGGAAAACATCAATTTGATGCCCCTATCTGTGTTTAAATATCCGGGTTTGGGAAAATCGAGGCCCTATTCAGTTGAGCTACAAATGAGAGATAGAACAAGAGTGGTTTTCAGAAGGAATCATATAGGAAGTTCTCATTAAGGTTTTGACATGACTCAAACTGGGGCCTAGTCATGTCGGGCTTATAAAGTCTAACTCGAACCGAAGACCACCCCTAATACCCAACCATAACTGCTCTGTACCCTTATAATGGATGAATTCTGAACATATCACAAGATAGAACAATTATAATTGAAAGGCATTTAATAAAGTTCACAACCATAACTCTCTAAACATCCAACCAAGCATCCAACCTATGTCACCCCCAATACTAATACCAATGCTAAGGCCAACACCAATACCGACACCGCCTATGCCCATAGTAGTCACACAAAGCCTCTAATTGAAATCAAAGAACATCCGGTTGGGACATGCCCCCGACCATAGCCAAAAGCAAAGTCCTCTAAAGAAACATAAGTATGAGAAAAAGTCCATAACATGAAATAGAGTCTTCTGGAGTATGAAAGCTCACCACTTCAGTCAAACACAAAGTTGTTCACAAATCTAATATAACTGAGCAGGAAGAGTTGTATGGTTGGTTCTTGCATTACGTGAGAATATACAGCGCCCGAAGATGGGTTAGTGGGTGAACGTTATCATGTACTCAAGAGTAAGGATAAAATAATCCCATTATTCAAAACTGAAGTAAATTATCATATGCAATCACATACATACATTTATATACCATTCTAGGAAAGGGGGTTCGAGTTAAGCATGCATATAAAACCTTTAATCTGGGTTGTATAGATTTACATTCATAATCTACCCACGAGCTATATGGGTCCAATGTTACCCCCTGAACAAGCCCCAGTACATGTAGCCAAATGAACCAGAGATATCATAGGTCCTGGGGATTCCCGTGTACCGTTTGCCCTTTATGATACATATATGCAAGTATAACTTGGGGGATTTCTGTGTACCCCACAAGCATATGGTCACCATGATAAATCCTTATGTCGGCAAACATGAGTTTTCAATGTCCTTCCATCAGTTAGCTATTATAACTTTCCATTATTGCCCAACTAAAACATTTAGCACATAACCAAACCATCTATTCCAAGAGTCAATTATCAAGGCATTATAAATTGGTATTGTCATACCTTTTATCTCTTGTAAGCAATGTCATTAGCCAAGTCCTAGGGGATTTCCATGTACCCCACAAGATTTCCAATTAAACCAAAGCCATGGCCACCAAGGCCTTTCCAATCCATTTAAAACCAACCAAACCAATTTAGGTTCCACTACCATATTATGCAATACAAAGTTTTCAATAGTAGTCAAACTATGTTACTAAAGCATTCTCATAGGCATTTTAACAAATATGTTGAGGGCATATAGTTTCCAAAACTAAAACCAAGTATTAATTGACCATTCCCATGCAACCATATGTTTCAAACAACAATTATAACTTGAAAGCTATAAGAAAAGCATGGGAAACATTATCCAACCAAGAATAACCAAAACCCCAACATATATTTCCAAACCCAAATATTACCGCAATAATATCATGAAAAAAATTCATTAAAACACTTTTTTAGTTGAACTAACAATGAGGGAGGAGTAACATTCCTTAGACAACAAGAAAGACAGAGAGAAACCACCTCTTTAGAACCTTAATTTATTACCTTGAAGAAAACCCTAGCCTTTATTGAATCAAGAGATTGAGAGAGATTTAAGAGTGTTTAGAGAGTATTTTATTGCGAATAATGGGTTAAGGAAGCTTCCAAAGGTGTTTTATATCGTGGGGTCAAAAGGATTTATTAGGGGGAAATGTCGAGAATACCCCCAACTTAAACTGTAAAAATTTCCACAGGTGGGTACAGTTTGGACCACTCACTCGTACCCACATCATATGAGTGGTACCTTTAACTCGTACTTTGATCAGAAAGTTGGACATCAAATTATGTCTAACATATAAATCCTTAGCCTAACTCGTATCCTAACCATACAACTAGTACCCTGCAGGTTGTACCCTAAGCAGAAATATCAAGACTAGATACTAGATAACATACGGTAGGAACTTACCTCTCGTATCATATACATACAACTCGTATGCAGTCTTTTCACACCAAGAACAGAACATGGACAACATCACACTGACCAACATACGACTAGGATCCCTAGACCCGTACCCACACTATACGACTAGTATGGTGAGTCGTATGATAAACAGAAGGCTCAAACTCATGAAATTTTATAAGGAGAAGAACCCAAGGTGTTTCAATTCTCCCCCACTTGGATCATTCATCCTTCAAGGATGGAATAAGGCAGTACAAGCACGATTAAATCCCCAAACATTTCAACCCTTACCTTTACCAAGGAATTCAATCTTTCCTTTAACAATGTTTGAAAACAAAGACGTTATGAAGAACACATACCTTCCTCATGAATTTTTGGAGCAGAAAACAGGAATGGATACTTGTACTTTATGTCCTCTTCAGCTTCCCAAGTAGCCTCTTCGTCCTTGTGGTTCCTTCATAGAACCTTTATTGAGGCCACATCCTTAGTCCGCAACTGATGAACCTAACGATCGATGATCTCAATAAAGACCTCCTTATAAGATAGAGAATCCAAAATACCAATATCCTTGATAGGAAAAATTTATGATGGATCACCAATACACTTTCTCAACATAGAAACATGGAATATCGACTTAATGGAGCTCAAACTCTAAGGCAATTCCAACTCATATGCAATATTACCAACCATCCTTAAAATCACATAAGGACCCATATATCGGGGACTGATCTTTCTTTTCTTCCCAAACTGCATCACTTCATTCATGGGAGACTACTTCAGGAACACCTTATCCGCAACCTCAAACTTTAACTTCCTACGCCTCACATTCACGTAGGAATTTTTGCAACTTTGGGCAGCCTTAGTTCTATCCCAAATCACCTTCACCTTTTTCTTAGCTTGGTAAAACAAATTCGGTCCAAACATATCCGTCTCACCAAGAATGATCCACCCAATAGGAGACCACACCTTTTAACATACAACACTTCAAATGGAGTTATCATAATACTAGAGTGGTAGCTATTGTTGTAAGCAAACTCTAAAATAGGCAAATGTTTAACCCAACTACCACCATAGTCAATCATGTAAGCCCGAAGCATACCCTCCAATATTTAAATAGTTTTTTCTTCTTACCCATCTGACTATTGGTGAAAAGAAGTGCTCAGACTTACCTTAGTCCCCAACTCTTTCTGAAATGACCGCCAAAAGTGAGATGAAAACTGTGTACCACGATTGGTGATGATATAGATAGGTACTGTCATGACCCGGTTTCTCAAGTCGTGAGGGTACCTACCTTATCCCCCCTAGTAGGTAAGCCAAGCTATATCCAAAAATAATAGATAACGGGCTAATATACAGAAATCAGAAAAGATTGCGTATAATGATAGCAATAATAAAAAGTAACAAACAGAAAGTAAACATATCTCATATACTAAAACGAGGGAAGAAAAATGAGAAAATACATAAAAGAAACCCTCCTAAGACCTGGTAAGGTCGGTATTATAGCCACTACTAAAAGATACCCAGAGTACTAGACAAAATCCAAAATATACCCAGTATACACAAGTAGTCTCGAGTACAAAAGACTAAACCATAGTAGAAAGAGGAGGATCAGCCTCAAATGACAGTAAGCTCACCCAGTTCTGAATTTGTATTGGAAGGTAGGAACCACATCAATGTCGGCTACTACGACTCGGATTTGTATCATGAAAAAGATGCATAAGTGTATTATGAGTACCAAAGCAACGGGTAATCAGTAGGCATCATCGGCCGACTGAACTCAATATAGAAAAGGTGTAACTATAATACAAGGATATAATCTAAGTCAATAGTAAAAAAGTACAAAAAGGTAAACAACTTCCAAGCTACGCCAATGAGATAAAGGGATAAATGTAAGAAATACAGAAAATAAATAATGCAGTAATTACAAACAAATCAAGCATAACCTAACTAGGCTCCCATAAGCCTGCTAGGAATACAACATAACCTAACTGGCTCCCCATAAGCCCGTTAGGCATACTGAAGAAGACAATTAACCCAACCGTAACCCATAAGCCGGTGGGACACATAAGTAGCAATTAAAGAAAATAAACATAAATAATTTATAACTGCACCAATCCCAAGAAATCATGATAGACATCAAGATATGTACGTACCTGAACCAACACCAATGGATAGTAATGAGAGGACAAATATATAACCGAACTCATAATCAGATGTCGGGCTCGAACTGAAGCTCAAAGGAACCATAACCATAATTAGATTCCAGACTTGACCCGAAACTCATAGTAACCACTATATAATCAAATGCCGGACTCAAACTGAAACTCATAGTAACCCTACCCAACTGTAATATTAAAATCTATACCATACCATAATAATGCCAACGTGGTACAAAAGTTCACAATCAATGACAGAAATAAAATATATATTGAAACTGAATAAAAGCTAAAATATGTCTAATTACTGTACGTATATCTTAATTTTAATGGGGTAAATTCAAGGTTTTACAATTTAATTCCACGTCCTAAAGTGATAGATGCTATATTATATTGAAAGACAAAATATAAAATTTACTAAAACAGGATCCTAATCCATACAAATAAGGCATGTTATATATATCAAATGATCGCAACTACAAGTAATTATCCTAAGCTAGCATAATAGTTCACATTTTCAGTAAATAAGCTCAATCTAAAGGTAGGGTAAGCCTAGCCTACCTAGACGCCAAAGCTAAAATGTCTTTTTGCGAAGCCTCCAGATAACACTACTAGAACCCAAACTTGGATAACTTGATATGGATAATTAATTTCTCTCTCAATTACCAATTATATCATTAGTGGATATCTAGCAAAACTACTCATAATAATATAAATATTAACAAGTTTTGTATACGTATAATAATATATCATCTTGGTGGTAATATATAATGAACACCTATACATAATTAGAGAATTATTGCTTATATATGTAAAAAAGTTGCCAAAAATTTAATGACAATTATGCCTGTTAAATGGATTTTTACCTAACAGTCATCACTAATAACTCCTACCATCACCAACTAAGGTGACATATGTCACATATATAACCACTAATTATGAAATTTAATTCTGTAATGTATATACTCGGGTATTGCATAGATTCATCATAAAATCAATATAATATTTTGAATATATCATAATTAATTGAAAATTATTTATAATAAAACCTCTATTATATAATAATAATATTTTAACATTTCTATATCTACTATCTCCACTTAAAATATTGATAGACTATAAAAAGCTATTAGAAAATGATACAAATATAATATAACTTAAAGAATATAGTTAATATCAAAAATATTTTAGAAGGAAATAAATTATATTTCTACCAAATGTGAATTCAAATTAAATATTCCATAATATATTAGATATTACTATAATTTTGAAATGAACCTCCTGAGAACCGAACTATCAGTCCCAACAAGTCAATAATAACTTGGGGAAGTTATAGAAAATCTCTGAATACCGAAAATGTATGAAAATATAGAAAAATGATCGTGAGGGTCATTACAGGTACCCCATGCAACTTTATCATCTCTTGGAGGTACAACCTTGCATAATCCTCAACCAAGAAGTTAGAACTCATAGGCAAAAAGAGAGCCGACTTTGTCATACTATCCACGATGACCCAAATCAAATCAAATTGATTCTAAGACCGAGCAATACTGGTAAAAAAATCCATGTTGATCACTTCCCACTTTCATTCAGGCAACTCAATCTCTTGATACAATCCCCTGGGCCTCATGCGATCAGCTTTCACTAGCTAGCACACCATGCACTTGGCCACAAAATTAGCCACATCCCTCTTCATATTGTTCCACCAATACATTTCCTTGAGGTCATGTTACATTTTTATCGAACCAAGATGAACATCATAGCGTGACTTATGCGCCTCAACCAGGATCCTATCTAACAAACCATCTACATCAGGAACACATAACCTCTCTTGTTACCGTAAAGTACTATCACCACTAATCTTGAAGGCCATTACTTTCATACCACCTATATCACCCTTGATTCTCATCAAGACCGGATCTAACAGCTGCTTATTTTTTATTTCAGCACCAAGAGAAGACCACACCACTTCCTGTACCCATACACCACCATTAAAACACCCAAGATCTTAGCCTTATAAATTTTTTGGTTTTAATTAAGTTGGAAAAGGTACGATTGGACAAGCCACTCATACCATTAGTATAAGACTCGTATCCACTTGTCCCTCCCATCTCGTACCTTAAGCAGCCTATGAGGATATATTTTATCCTCTATATGACTTTTCCTTCTCTAACTCATACACAAAGGTATGATTCATACCTAGGTGAGTCGTATAGTGCATGGTTCTTAGTGAAGTGTAGACTGTTGTTGATACAGTCCTTAGATATGGTTGGGGTATGAGTCGTACCTTGTGGATACGAATAAATAATAGTTAGTTGTACCCTTAACAGTGTATGTGACATAGGTGGACCCTAGGGTACGAGTCAGGGTATCACTTGTATCCTAGGTTACAGTTCCCTTATGAGTAGTATGGGAGAGTCGTACCCATGGACGAGTTATTTTCTAACTTTTAAATATGGGCCTTGTAGTTATTTCCCTTTCCTAAAAACCTAATTCACTCATAATATAAGATATTGTAGCCTCCTAAATCTTCATTATTACAAGACTCAAACATTCCAAAACACTCTAAACGCTTCTTAAAGCAAGATTGGAGGCTAGGGTTTGAATGGTGCTCATCTAGAAGATAAATATGAGTTAAGTTCTTGGTGAATCATCTTGTTTAAGGTATGTAACTATTCCCCTTGTTAAATAACTCTAAAACAATGTATTTTATACTTGTATTAGTAAGTTTACATGGTATTTTTGAAATCAAATAAAAAGGGTTTTGTTGCCTAATGATGAATAATTTTCTTTCTTGCTTATACTTGTGTTTATTCATGTTATTGATGATGAATTGCATATGTAGGTGCTTGTTGTATGTGGTTTAACATGAGGGTCTTAATTAACCCTAATCTTGATGATTTATACCATTAAATAGCCTTGTTAAATGTATGTACACAGAGTGCTTGTGAAAATATCTAAGTGAATTGTCTAGTTATATGTTGGTGATATTTTGAATTAGGGCAATGGTCCAATAAGCATGAATGATTAATAATTGATATTGTGAAGGTATTGAGAGCCATGTATTGTATAGTTGATGATCTTGTTGGGTTAATGACTAATAAGGGATTGAATCCCCTAAATATGAATATGAGTTTGAATAGTATATTAAACTAAAATGTTGTGAGAATATGGTATAAGCTTGCTAATGAAATGTGAATAGTTATGTGGGTCTTTATGACCATAAATTAAATTGATGATGAATTAAATCAAGGCATTTAGTCCATTATAGTGGCTAGTGGTTAAATAGTTTTGTGAAGGTCAATTGTGTATCTATGGTATTGGTCTAGTGGAAATAAATGAGCTAATGTTTGATAGAGGCTTTGTTGTCCATGCGAGGAGTAAAGAGATGTCCTTAATAGTGGTTGGCCAAATGGGTCATAGTACCTAAAACATGAACTTGAATTAAGTTTGAATAAAAAAGGTGCGCATGAGGATAGTAATGAGGAATGATTGGTTTGTAGAGGTCCTGGTGACCATAAATAAATTTAAATCGTGTTGTGAACTAAGACCTTAGGCCTATCTATATGATTAATGGTTAATTTGGGTTGGCAAAGACCTTGTGGTTGTCTATGGTGTTAATATGTATCCTTGGTGGCTAGAATTACTTCAATGGGTTCTAGTCCTTATGTGTTGAATGGTACAGAAGTTGATACATGATTAAGGTGGGCTACAGTCCAAATGTCGATTGTTAATGATATAATATATGTGTTGATTTTTTGTTCGAGTCCACTTATCATAATAGGATGTGTGTCGGTTTGTGGTCCGAGTCAACTCATACTGTGAGTTAGTTTGTGGTCCAAGTCCAATTACCATATGAGGCGTATTGGTTTGTGGTCCAAGTCCACTTACTATATGAGGTGTATTAGTTTGTGTTCCAACTCCTCTTAGAATACAAGGCATGTTGGTTTGTGGTCCAACTCCACTTACCATACAAAACATGTTGGTTTGTGGTCCAAGTCTCTTACTACATGGGGTAAGTTGGTTCGTGGATCGTGTCCAATTACCATAAGAGGTATATTGGTTTTTGGTTCATTTCCACCTATCATATATGATGTGTTGGTTCGAGGTCTGTGTCCTCTTGCCTATTATAATGTAGAAACCCTATATGTCTAAAATTTATGGGTAGAAGGTTAGGAAGTCCTTCGTTCTATGTCACATGAATGAATGATTCAAGAATGCATGTTATGACGTTTCATAGTTTGGCACATTAGGTAACTATATGTACATGTATCTTTATATATACCTATATTTATGTAAATGTGATCTTATATGATGGTTCCACATGTATTTGAACAAATGTAGTATTTTATCCTTATTCTTAGGTTATATGATAGCGCTCCAACCGCTAACCATCTCCAGATGCTATGTCCCCATGCGACATAGGGGCTGGAGCTTCATCTTCTTTTCCTGCATAGTGACCAAGTGTTCTGGCATATTGTGTGTGACATTGAAGTGGTAAGCTTCCATTTTTTGAAAGTCACATATTTCATAGTCTCTTTACCTTATGTTTTATACTTGATGTTGGTTATTATCGGGGGCATGTCCCGACATATGTTCATATATTTAGACTTTGGATTCTTATAGAGGTATTGTGGATGACTGTGGACTTAGGTATATTGTATAGACTGTTGTCATTAATGAAATTTTAGATATTGTTTATATTTTGACTATTAGCCTTATGTTTCTGCTATCTTATTATAAGGTTTGTAATCACCTGAATTTTGTAGTTGTTGTGATGACGATTAGGTCGGGTTAACGGGGTGACCTTTAGTTTAGTTCATGTGGGCTTGAGGTTCCTATATGACATGTCCTGATTTCGAGGCATGTCAAACATCCTCAAAGTCCAAGAGGCGAACCCCAAGGTTATCCAAATGGTGAATGTCCTTCACCAACTCTTACTTCCCTTTATCCACATGAGCCAGACTCCCCTTAGATAACCTGCTAAGAGCATCAGCAACTATGTTAGCTTTACCTGGGTGGTAGTGAAGACTCATATCATAGTCCTTGACAAGCTAAAACCATATTCTTTGCCTAAAGTTAATCTCCCTCTGAGTAAACACATACTGCATGCTCTTACGATCAGAAAAGATATCCACATACACCCCATACAAATAGTGACACTAGATTTTCAATGCAAATACAACACCTAGTAGTTCCAAGTGATGATTCGGATAATTCCTCTCATCCACCTTCAACTATCTAGAGGCATAAGCTATCACCTTTCTATGCTGCATCAGAACGCAACCAAGTCCCTTAAGGGATGCATCACAGTAGACCACAAATCGATCAATGCCTTCAGGAAAAGTCAAAATCAGAGTCAAAGTTAGCTTATCCTTCATCTTTTAAAACTCCCCTCACAAGCATCAGACTACAAGAACTTTACCTTCTTTTGAGTCAATGTAGTCAACAGAGCAGCTATAGTAAAAAAACTCTCCATAAAACTACTATAGTAACCTGCTAAACCCAAGAAGCTTTGAATATTGGTTGGATTCGTGGGTCTAGGACACTTCTTCACCACTGCAACTTTCTGTGGATCCACCATGATCCCTTCACTAGAAATTATATGACCCAGAAAAGTGAAAACATTCAAGTAGAATTCACATTTAAAAAACTTAGCATACAACTGCTGCTCTTTTAAGGTCTGCAACATAGTGCGAAGGTGATTTTCATGATCCACCTCACTCTTAGAGTACACCAAAATGTCATTTATAAAAATAATGACAAATAGATATAGAAACTAACAGAAGTCCCTATTCATCAAATCCATGAATTCTGCAGGGGCATTGGTCAACTCAAAAGACATAACCAGAAACTCGAAGTGACACAGAAGGCAGTATTAGGGATATCCATATCCCGAATATTCAGATAGTGATACCTGAATAGAAGATCAATTTTGGAGAAAAACTTAGCACCTTTCAACTGATCACAAATCATCTATTCTTAGAAGAGGATACTTATTCTTTACCAATACCTTGTTCAATTGCCAGTAATCAATGCATATTTGAAGGAAACTATCCTTCTTACACACGAATAACAATGGTTCACCCCATAGGGACACACTAGGATGAATGAAGCCTTTATCTAAAAGATCATTGAGTTGCTCCTTAAGATCCTTCAAATCAGCTGGAGCCATTCTATCTAGGTGAATAGAAATAGAACGAGTGTCCGAAACAAGATCAATCCCAAACTCAATATCTCTATCAATAGGAACACTAGGAAGGTCATCAGGGAAGACCTCAAGAAATTCATTCACCACCGGGACAGAATGCAAAGAAGGACTATCCAAAGTAGAATCTTTAACCCAAACTAGATGATAGAGACACCCATTAGAGATTAATCTCTGAGATCTAAGATATGATATGAACTCCTTCTTAGGATCTAGGGAACCACCCTCTACTCAATAACTGACTCATTAGGGAATTTAAAGACAGCCATACGGGTTCGATAGTCTAGTGAAGTATAAGAAAGAATGAAACTAGTCCATCCCCAACATAACATCAAAATCCACCATATATAATTCAAATAGATCCACCACAGTTTCTTTAATACCAATAGATATGACACACCCCATATAAACTCTTGTGGAAATTATAGATTCACCTACTAGGGTAGAAACAAAAATAGGATTCGAAACACACTCCGAACAAAAATAAAATGCACAACAATAAATGAGGTCACATAAGATAGAGTGGACCGTAGATTAAGTAAACAGTACATATCACGGGAAAAGAGTTTCAACATACCAGTCATGACATCAAATGATGCCTCAGACTCCTATCGGGTAGTAAAAGAATAAAGATAGTTCCGACCAGTGCAGAAACCAGATAGTGCACCCTTTGGTGATGGAGCTGAATAAGATGCAACTAGAACCTTGTTTTCCTTAGAGGAAACTTTACCAATAGGACAGTTTATAACTATATGCCCTGGTTGACCATAGCTGGAGCACTTATGCCTTTTTTCTATAAAAAAATCCTAATACAATCTACCATACAACCTGTAGGAAGTATATGATAGAGTTGATTTAGCCTACTAGCCTATGATTAGGCACACTGTGCCCTAAAGTTGTCTCCATCTTAGAAATACCTGTCACCCGACGACTTTGGGTAGGGAGCACTAGCCGTCGAGTAAGACACAGAGTTGCCCCACTTCTTCATGGGCCACTTACCACCATCCCTGCCAGTCTACTATTAGACAATACCCTGCTCAGAGAACCTATACTTTTTTCCCTGCCTCTTCCCTATATCAGCCTAGTTCTTTTTCTCTTTCCCTACCTACTGCATATATACAACCAACCTAGAGATATTCATGTCCCTGATAAACAAGGAAGCCTTACTCTCCCATATCAAATCTCTGGAAAAACACGAAGGCAAACTTCCTTATTTTAGCTCTCATACTAGAAACTATCTCCAGAGAATACCATGATAACTGGTGAAACTTCAAGGCATACTCCTCAACTCCTTGTTTTTCCTCAGATTAAAAAACTCTTCCGGTTTTGCTTCCCTGAACTCCTGAGGAAAGAAGCAGTCCAGAAAAGCATTAGAAAAATCCTCCCATAGATATGACTCAGCCTCGTCACCCCTTGATTGATCCCATTCCTAGTACCACTGTAATGCCATATCTTTCAGCTGGTAGGCAGAAAACTCCATGCCCTCTATATTAGTGGCATGCATAACTCAAAAAATCTTTTCCATTTTATCTATAAAACCCTGAGGATCTTTCTCTACCTTAACACTAGTAAAGGTCGGAGGGTTCAACCCCATGAACTGGCCACCCCTTATGGCCTTAGAAGATGAAGTAACAGAAGTACCACACTCAACATGAAAAGTTACTAACTGTGCTAACATATGGATAGACTGACAAAACTCAACATTCATCACATCAACATGAGGAGCTTGTGGAGGACTAGAGGGAACTGGTGGAACTCCAGGAGGATAATCAGAAATTGGACCCCTAGAATAAGTCTGGACCCCATAAGTAGAACAAGTCCCATCAATATTATCCTCGGTTGGGATAAAGGATTTTATATAAGTATCAGATCATCGAGGAGGCATGATTTAAAAAGCAAACAAATAAGGATTAGAGAAGAATTTAAGACTGTAGACTCTACAGCTTAAAAATAAAACACAAGAAAGAGAAATACTTCTAAATGCCTCATAGGCTCTCCCTTATGAGTGTGGCACACTGCATACCCTTAAAATGACTCTACTCGACACGGATTTGTGGAATCCTAAGTGACCATGAAGTTAGGGCTCTGAGACCAATTTAACACGACCCGAACTAGAGCCTAGTCGTGTTGGGCATCTCAAGTTTGACCTAGATTAGAGACCGCTCTAATTCCCAACCTTAACCGCCCTTTACCCTCATGTCGGATGAATTTTAAGCATATAACAAGATAGAATAATTATAATTAAAAGACATTAAATAAAGTTCATAGCCATATTTATCCAAACATCCAACCAAGAATCCAGTCAGTGTTAGCCCTACTACCAATAACAATGCCAAGGATGACACCAATACCGATACCAACCATGCCTATAGTAGTCATACAAAGCCTCTAACTGAAATCCAAGAACATCCAGTCGGGACATGGCCCCAACCATAGCCAAAAACAAAGTCCATTAAAAAATCATAAGTATGATAAGAAGTACATACCATGAAATTGATTCTTCCGGAGTATGGAAACTCACTAATTCAGTCCAACACAAAGCTGTTCCCGAATCCAAGATCACTGAGCAGGAGGACTAGTATGGAAAATTCCTGCATCACATGGGGATGCAACACCCGAATATGGGTTAGCGGGTGAATGCTAGCATGTACTCAAGGGTAAGTATAAAATAATGCTACTATTTAAAACCAAAGTAAATAGTCATATCCAATCATATACATACATATATACCATAGCGGGAAAGGGGACCGTGTTTAGAATGCATTTAAAACCTTTAACCTCGTTGTATAGCTTTACCATCATAAATGATCCACGGGATATATGCATCCAGTGTTACTCCTTGAACGGGAGCCACACGAATCGGAGATATCATAGGGGTTGAGGATTCTGATGTACCCTTCTCCCTCCATTATACATATATACAAGTATAACTTTGGGGATTCCCATATGCCCTAAAAGCATATGGTCACCATGATGAACCTTCATATCAGCAAACATGAGTTTCCAGTGTCCGTCCTTCGAACTCACACCTTCACGATTCGCTATTACAACCCTCTATTATTTCCCAATTAAAATATTTAGCGCATAACAAAATCATCAATTCCAAAAGTCAATTATCAAGGCATTATGAAGTGGTATCGTCATACCGATTATAGCTTACAAGCAATGTCATTAACCAAGTCCTAGGGGATTCCGATGTACCTCATAAGATTTCCAATTAAACCAGATCCATGGCCAACAAAGCCTTACCAATCCATTTAAAACCAACCAAATAAATTTAAGTTCCATTACCATATTATGAAATGCAAAGTTTTCAATAATTGTCAAACTATGTGACAAAAGCATTCTTATAGGCATTTTAACAAACATGCTGAGGGCATAGAGTTTTCGAAACCAAAACCAAGTATCAATTGACCATTCTCATGCAACTAAGTTTCAAACCACAACTATAACTTGAAAACCATAAAAAAATCATGGGAAAACACTATCCAACCAAGAATAAACAAAACCCCCAACATATATTTCCAAACCTAAACATTACCACAATAATATCTTAAAAACCATTCATTAAAACGTGATTGTAGTTGCACTTATAATGAGGGAGGAGTAAAATACCTTAGACAACAAGTAATATGGAGATAAACCACCTCTTTAGAGCCTTAATTGATTTCCTTGAAGAAAACTCTCACCTTTCTTGAACCAATAACTTAAAACAGATTTGAGATTGTTTAGAAAGTGTTTTATTATGAATTATAGGTTAAAGAAGCCTCCAAAGGTGTTTTATGTCATGGGGTAAAAAGTATTTATTAGGGGGAAATTTCTAGAATAGCCCAACTTAAATTGTAAAAATTCCTACAAGTGGGTACAGTTTGGACCCCTCACTCATACCCATATTATATGAGTGGTACCTTCTACTCGTACTTTGACCAGAAAGTTGAACATTATATTCTATCCAACACACGCCTCCTTATCCTAACTCATACCCTAAACATATTACTAGTACCCTGTAAGTTGTACCCTAAGCAAAAACATCTAGGCTAGATACTGGATAATATACGATTGTACCTTACCTCTCATTTTATGTACATACGACTCGAATGGAGTCTTCTCATACAAAGAATAGAACTTGGAAAACATTACACTGATCGACACATAATTAGGGTCCCTAGACCCGTACCCACACCATACGACAAGTATGGTGAGTCGTATGATCAATAGAAGGCTTAAACTCACAAATTTTGCATGGGCTAGAGCCCATGGTGTTTCAAGTTGGTAATTTTATTCTTGATATTGAATTTATTATTCTTGATTATGATATAGATGATAGGGTGCCAATTATATTAGGACATTTATTGTTGGCTACTGGAGTAGCACTGATAGATGTGAGGGAGGGCACTCCTAAGTTAAGAATGAATGATAAAGAGGTCATCTTCAGAGTGTACAAAGCACTTAATACACCCTTACACTACAAATATCCATGCATAATTATTTCTATGGAAGTAAATGAGCATGGGCTGGAGGAGTGTAAACCTCTAATTACCTCTTTGGACTCTCTTATGGAGATTTTTAAATTAACAATTAAGCCTGAAATTTAGAAACTTGAAGGGGATCTTGAAAAGGTAAGTATAGAAAAAGTTGCATACCTTGAGAGTAAGCACTCAAGAGGTTATAAAATAATAAAATGATAGGCTTAGAGTAAGAGTATAAAGATGAGATAATGCGGTTAAGAGTTGTGAGTTTAGTCGTGCCACGATAATAAATCAGGCACTGCTTGGGAGGCAACCCAAGTTAAGGTAGTTATTTTAATTTTTTTAGTTTTTTTTTGTATCACCTTTGTTTTTTTTGTGATAACAGATGAAAGCGAGGTCTGTGTACCAGAGATATGAGCTAAGGAGCATAACAAAAACTGAGTATGGGATCCTATGGATCTCTTTGGTGGTTATGATTCTACTATGCTAGGCCTAGAGGCCTTAAATAGTATTTCTATCCTTACTACTAATTTATACTTTGGGGATAAAGTGTGATTTTAAGTGTGGCGTGGTGAATTTTCTGTTTGTTCAAGGTTAAGAGTTGCTATAGGATGTCTAGTTATGTTTAAATTTTTTAAAAAAATTACTAAAAGATTTCATCTTTATTTATTTTCATTTTTTTGTTTTGTCTATTTAGTAGAAACACACTTCACCTACCACTCAGTTTTTATTTTTGATTCTTTTTTGAAGGGAAGTTCTTTAAACCCAATATCCTTTTTGATTTTTAGGAGTAATTTTAAAGATTTTGTTATTAGTAATGAATTGAGATGCTCTTTTTAGGTGATATACATGATTACATGATGCAAGTTGGTTGTGTATGTGGCATGATGTATAATGATTTGAATGATTATTTTTGAGACATCTAGGCTCATTTATTTGACTCTTGTATGATATTGGCTTAATTTTAAAGTCTTTCTGTTGCTTGGGAGATAGTCTATAAAGATCCTTCTTGATTTAAGCATGTTGCATGTGTGAGTGAGATTTTTATTATACTCCTTTTCATATTGATGTCAAGAACTTTCCCAGTGTGTTTTCAAAGCAAAATAAAAATGTTGAGTTTAGGAGATGATATAATCATTTCTTTGACAACCATGTTTTATACCTACTTTATCTTCCATTTTTGCATGATTTTAGTTAGCCCCGTTGAGCCTTTAGACTATTCTTTGGTAGCATTATATATAGCTTATTCCTTTTCTTTTAAATTGGTAATTTGATCTAAAACTCCTAAGCGCCTTGGTAGAAAGATTAAGATGTTAAGAAAAATATAATTAAAGATGGAAGAAGTGAAAGTGATTCCCTAAGGAAATATCTTTTGGTGTGTTAAAAAGTTTGTGTTGTCGGGAGGAAAAAGTGCAATAATTTTTTTTCAAAAGTGAATAATGGATTGATGGAAAATACTTCCTACTAAAGATGTGTAAGCTAGATTAAAAAGATGGGGCAAAACAAAAGAGACGTAGGAAAATAAAAATGATTAAAAATAGGGTGGTTGGAGATGAGGTTAATGTATTAAAGCGCTTAAGGAAGATAATCACTATTACTATCCAGAATAGTACCTACCTATCTTTTAGACAACATTACAACCTTTAAAGTCCTAATTGATCTTGAAATTTAAGGTTCCGATATCAGTAGGGTACTACACTAAGGTCAAACTTATGTTTAATCTTATGTAACATGTGAATTCTTTATGAGAATGAGCAAAATTGATTCGGACACCCATTCTTGTGATAAATTACATATTAGTGAGTGAATAAGTTGACTCTCTTGTAGTGAGAGTGCATGTTTAATAATGGATAGTTGACTTAAATTCTCTCTTAGTTGAGTAATGTGCATGAGTTTGCTAACTTGGGAGAGTCAATTACTGAGGCTAGGAAGTCTTGAAGTAGTGTTCCTGAGTTTTCAATTTTAATATGACACGCTAAATGAGGAACTTGCTATTCATGTAGTTATTATAGTTCTAGCTTGAGTGTCTTAGTTTTGGTAGTGATGTTAAATTATTCCTTTATGGTTCTTAATGTAAATAGTTGTTTGAGTATGAACAAATATTTAAGTGTGGGGTGGTGATCTTAGGCATACTTATGCACATAAGTGTCACTATCTACACGCATTTAGCTCAGATTTGAGGACTTCTTGGTGTACTTAATTAGGTATTAAGGGTTTAATTGTGTATATTTTAGTTTATTTAATTTTTTAGAGTGTTTAAGGTGTATTAAAAGTAAGTCAAGCATCAAAATGATCAAATAGAGTTCAGATGAAAAAACTAGTGATGCTAGCTTGAGCTATTCTTGTTCTAGTGTACTATGATGAGCTTTATTATGTTGTATGGACTAAATATTGTTATATGATTTTGTATTAGAACATTGGAGGTGTTATGTAATATAATTTAAGACTACAAACACTTCATACAAAGTGGGGAAACAAGAACAAGTGTACAAGGAGATAGAAGTAAAAATCAGATGAAACCTCATCCCGAGGGAGGGGCCTTGCGCCGAACCCCTTATAGAATGTTAAGGGGACCTATGAATCACCCCTCATAACATGGGAAACTGAGATACACCCCCTATGGTGAGGTCATACTACCTCATCCCTTCTATTGTCCTACGCCGCTCCCCCTAGCATGCGATTGGCTTACGGTGCCCCCCTCCCCAGGCGGCTAAAAGTTGATTCTTTACTAATTTAAGTTGGGAAAAAAGTTTTCAATGAATATGTTTTGTATTTTTAAGACTATTCATGACCTAAAACACAATATAAGTAGTACTTAGTAACAATTACAACTCACTTTTGGAACAACATAAGATTGGAGCGAGGAAAAGACATCAAAGGGCTCTACGCTAGGGTTTTTGTTCTTTACTTTAGTTTTCTTGTTTTATTTACTTATGAATTAAATTATTATGATTAATTTTATGAATATGATTTCATAAATACTCCCTTTATACATTTGAGTGTATGAATATGATTACGTAGGATTCAATCAATTTGATTATCATATTTGGTTGTTCATATGTTCTTGTAATTACTATTCTATTGACTCGTGACCTTTAGAATACAATTATATTTATATTGTAATCCCAAATGAGGAACATTAGATTATCTATAACATATGGAGTAGGTTCTTGTCTTTTCAATGAATTAAGGATACGATTTATGGTTAGGATAAGAATATACCTAATTCACCCATTTGGTTCAAATAAAGGGTGACACATAAATGCATTTGAATTAGTTCTCACATCCTTGCTCAATGATGTAGTTGTGGGGATAATTTAGATAGATTATTAGAGACAAGGGTTGGATTCTATTGGCAGACTCTTGTGTCGTCCGGACCCATATATAGTATAATTGGTGGCCTATTCAAAAGATCATAATCATGTTATTAACCCCATGAATCAACAACTAAGATAGTTAGCTTAACCGACGAGATTGCATTGGTTTGTTGGATTGTTTATATTGCCTTGACCCTTGATATCTCCTCATTATTATTTCAAATACCTTACTTTCTTGTTATAGATTATTGTTACTTTTAAAACTCAAAACTTACTCTCTTTGGTTACAATTTCCACTTGCTTAACTTTTATAGTAACACTTGAATTGGGTTGCTTTCTGATTACCATGTCCCCAAGATTGATATCCGGCTTGCAAAAGTCACTATATTACTTGCGCGACCATGTATGCTTGAGTGTGCGGTTGGATGCAATTTCGTTCATTTCAATTACATCCCTATTTGGATCATGTAAGATTATATTTTCATCAACTAAAATAGATATATCTATCTCATAGACTTCAACTTCTTCAACTTGAAACGGAACATTCGATTTTGAAGTTGTCACCACTTTCTCATTTGGTAATTCAACAACATTTTGTGGTTTGACCTTCAATACATCTAGCCAATCATCCTTTTCCTTTTTATTTCTTAGATAAGGAACCTAACACACGAGTTTCTTCCTTTTCAAGAATAAAAGATTCATATTTTTAATATTAATGACGATGGTTAATATCAATTAATTTGTATTGATTATGCTTCTTAACACCAACATATTTTGTTGAGTCAAACCATTCATATTTGAATAAGACAGTTTTCCTTAAAGGTTGATGTCTCCTAAACTATACCTCCAAAAAGATACAATACAATCACTATCAAATTATAGTAACCCAACTAGGTTGGGGTCAATCCTACAGGGAATAGGTCGAATTCTTATCTCAAACTTGTTGAATGATCCGAAAGTGTGGGAAAGTAAATGAGGGTTTGCAGTATTCAATAAATACTCTCAAAACTCAAATTCCTTAAGTTGTAAACAATCTAAAATGAACACTAGTACTGTGTTTCCATATTTTTTAACTCCATAGTTTTTTTGTGCTTAATTTGAATATCTCACTACTACGCATATAGAATTTGACAAGATCGATATCACTAACTGTCTTGTGGACTCATTGGTAAATTTCGACATTTACCTTGTGAATCTCAGGGTTTCACCATACTAACCCTTGACTTTGATCCCAATTTAACTATCACCTTATAGGTTTCAAGTTATTACACAAGGCTTGATAGCCTCGAATAATGATTATAATATTCTTTTCCCAATCTCAAACTTCCTTGTGAGGTTGATCTCTAATACAGGAAAACCCTTGGCTTTTAAAGTAGCTAAGAAACCAATTAATATGAAAAAGATCACAATACATGCAACAAAAATAATCTAAACAATTCTCACACTTCCCCTACTTCGTTAATCCACCAGGGTTCCTACAACCCTAGCTAAGGAAATGAGCCGCTCATGGTTGTGAAACAACATGGAAGTTGATAAATAAAGCATAGAATGAATACAAAATACTGAAAGAATAAAATTAAAAGTCTCGATTTAATTATGTAACCAAAAACTAAGAACAAGAGTATAAAGTGTGTAAAAATATATCAAAGTACATAAAATATTACAAAAGTATCCCAAGGGTATTTATAGAGACTCAAAATAACAAAGGAAACCTAACCTAAACAAAATAGAAAAACTAAGTTGGTAGTGGTCACACCTATGGTATGCATCATTAGGACTCATAATGACTTATTAGCTGACTTCATTGCTCTCATCTGAACTCAGTGGTAATGAGTCATTATTAGATGTGTGAGTCATTGGATGGGACTCATTGTCACTCCAATGAAATTTCACTTTTAGTACTTTTGGGTGTATTGTTAGAACTTGTCCTCACCACGAGTTGTTGTCAGTCATAATGACTTGTACTCCTCACCCATTTCCATTGGAGCCTCAAAGTGTCAAATTTAAGGACTTCTCCTCTTATGCCCAAAATATTTCACATTATGACTCTGTAATACCCAATGTTTTGAAGTCACTATACAGTATACGACTCATGCCTTTGAGTCATATGGACATCATGTGAGTCATATGTTCAACTTGTACCTATGCCAGTGTGTGATGGGTGATATTCTTTTTAAGGTATGACTTAAACCTTAGAAGTCATAAGGTGATCATATGAATCATACATGGTAAGTCGTAATCAAGTCAGCGTGAGGTGAGATGAGTTCTGTCCAGGTTATGAGAGGATGAGGGCTAATCATATGACTTGTTACGAGTCATAAGATATGATTCATATCCTGATCAGTGAAGGATCAACATACCAAGACTCATGTTTTGATAGCTTTATAAGTTACTTGGACATATATTAAGTCCTCAAATAGCTCCTAGCTCATGAACAAGTAAGAATATCCCTTAGCGAATAAATTCTTGGGATGTATATAACTATAGTCATCTCCAAACGAGCATAACTTTTGTTCTACAAAGAATTTATGATCGAAGGACCAACCAATAGATATATAATTGAATTATATTTCCAATGTTACAAATTTTGCCCTTATATAATATCGGGGTGAAAAATTATGGCCAAATTACTGAAGCACTGCCAAAGCTACCAGTAAGGTACGACTCCTAATAATGACCTGTACCCAGAACATACACGTCCCCAGGAGGAGTCATACCCATAATAATAGGAGACAAAATTTTGGTTCCTGGTGATGACTCAAGGTATGACCCGTACCCAGAACATATCAGTCATACCTAATCACATCAGAACGGCTTCCAAACGACTTCTAGAGGGTTTCTAAGGGGTCTTTTTGTTCTTTTCTCCCCTTATATCTCCCAACCTACGACATTTAACCCCAAGGGGTGTTAATTTTCCTCTTTTTTCCATCAATTAAACAATACAAAATTCCTACTTCCATTCTCAAGAACAAGATTAAGGTTCTTTCTCAAGATCATCTCCCAAGTCTCAAAGGTCAAGTTTACTTCAAAAAGTCAATAACTTTAAGGTATGTGGGGTATTCATAAATGGGTTTGTTTCACCCATTAAACCCAAAAACCCTCTCTTTGATTAAAGTATGAACTCTTCCTTCATTCTGAATCTTACATGTTCAAGATGGGTTTAATCCATGCTTTTTCTTAGAAAGTGAATTCAATTCATATCCTCATATGATCCCATGTAAATTAGGTTATGTAATGCTTCAAATTTAAAGTTAATATGTATTACCTTGCCATGGTTGACTCATTCCTATGTTCAAACTCATGAAACTCATCAGTTTAAGGAATGTCTTATGTTTTAGGTCCTTGAAATATGATATTATATCACTGTCTTATTGTTGTTATCAAAGTTTGTAATTATTCAGTTCTAGCAGGTTATGAACACCTAATACCGATGTGTTTACTTACGTTTTAGACCTTGCAAGTAATAAGTCAGTTAAACCATGAATATTATCATGTACTCAGTTGTTATGATAATATTGAGCACTATTAGTTGTTATGTTCAGTTGAACTTAAGTCAGTACCAGTGTCAGTTCAGTTGGGAGTAGGATTTAGCACCGAGTAAACTTAGGAATGGAGGCTCACGTTCCAGTGGAGGGTGTGAACCTTAGTAATAATCCCTGAGTTACGAAACTACGCAACCAGCGTAGGTTTTAGATATCATCCTACCAGTTGAGGGTTGACACATATCTCATAGGAGTACCTTCCAGTAGAGGGTGAGTCCTTAGTCCTTCGGGACACTAGTTTAGTGAATCCACACAACCATGTGTTAGTACACACGGCAAGGTACTGACACCCTTCATACTAAGGTTATAGGTTAGACCTAGATTTGCTAAGATGGGGGCATGTCGGTTATATGATAGCTCCCACAGTTTCAGCCAGTATTCAATTTATCTCAGTCTAGGTTTGCTTGACTATGTAATTAGATTTCAGTAATTATTCAACCAGTTTTATAGATTATTTATGTTATTCAAATATTTTCAGTACATGCTTTACTTGGTCTTGCATTCTTGGTTATACATGTCCATGTATCCGTGTTCAGTTGCCATATATATTTTAGTTAGTCCTTACGTCATGTACTAGTAAATTCAAAGTACCGATTGCATACTTTTCTCTTGTGCTATGTTGTCTTATAACATAGATTCGGACGCTCAATTTCCTGATCATTCATAGAAAGTCCAGCAACATCTTACAATAGTAGTGGTGAGTCCTCTTCCATCGAGGACATGACATGCTTTACGGTTATTTCAGTATCTATTTATGTTCAGTCAATCGGAGTTAGTTGGGGCTCTGTCCCATCAAATTTCTATGATACTTAGTGGCTTTCAGACAGTTAGATAATTATTCCGTTTTCAATTTTCATTAGTTATTTCAGACAGACAGGCATAGTTTCCAGTGTTTATCAGATATTTCAAGCATGTCATTTTATATATTTCAGTACTCGAAATGATAGTACCTCAGGTTTATCTTCCCCACATGTTATTTTATTTTTATTTCATTCAATGTTCATTGCAAGTACTAGACCATGGGTTATCTTGGGGTCACTGGTGGCCTTAAGCATTGTTGTTGCGACTAGGGGGTAGCCTCGAGTCGTGACAGACTCGTTGTCACACATAATGAGTTGCATTCAATCTTTCATTTTACTTCTAAAATCAACCTTTCTCACTATTAATATAACGACTTAGGCCATAATTCGTTAGGTAACTAAACGACTCATGGTTTGGTCAATACTTTGATTTTGTTGGATATTTTTCATTCTTTTTTGATACATGCCACTTCCAACCAAATTTACCTGTAATGAACATAAAACACGCATCATATCTGGCAAGACAACCCAAGTAAATGCATATTTTCACCATTTTAAGCATCAAAAGTGTCATGAAGGCGATTTGCCTGAGTTAAGGTGCACAATGTCCAAGGAGGACCAGGGCCAAAACAGGTTCATTGTGATAAAAATGAAAAAGTGAAAGGTGAAAACAAGAAAATAGGTCTATAAGGCTTAAAATAAGGATCAGGGGATACTTATTTGCATTCGGTTGGTCATTTAGGCTAATGGTGGAATTATTCCAAAAATGACCTAACTGACTATCCTACAACCTAGGCAAGACTAATCGGGCAAGTTTTGGAATTCATACACAAAGTGAACTAAGTAGTATCTCTCTCACACATGGAACAGGGTTACATCACACACTACTGTCCATTCGGTTCATGCAAATATTATCTATGCTTATCATGTTCCTAAACTTAATGACATAATGAGATTCACAATGGTCACAAATATATCTCTATCACACACTTTTCAAAATAAATGCAGATGGGTATCATTTCTCTCAAGCAAAAGTCATTTAAGAACAATCAAACAAAATATATCAACTGGCTTAGGTACTCATTTTCTCTTAATCAAACAAAAATACACAACATAACAAAACAAATCATAACACAAAATAATTTTATTGTAGACATGTTAGTTCTACAACCATACCACGGTTAACAGAAAAATAAGCACAACAACAAAAATTTGTGGCGGCTATGGTACACCTCTACCCCCAATAAGAAAATTATACATTGTCCCTAGTATGTAACTATAATGTACTAACAGGGGGTGAATACATACCTAGGCTCTATAGGCTCCATCTAAAAAAGACGCAGCATAGGGGGCCTTAAAATAGGCCCTTCTCTCATCAACAGTAGTTCTGGTGGTGCTCGAGATGCTCAAATCAATAGTGGAATTGATGTTGGTCGGTACGCTTAATGGTACCTCTGTGGTGGGAGTGGTTCTACTACTCAAATAATCTATGTTCGTAACTATATCATTAATAACTCGGGAGCTACGACCTCTCATCACAACCTTATGAACCCTCATCTAGTGGTCCTACTCATCCTGAATACTTGCTGCTTTGGCAACCTTCATATCGTGTCTCTTTCTCTTCTATCTTTTCTTATATCTCTCCCTTATATCCTCCAGGAGTGGTTTGTGACCTCCTAGATATTGATACATCATGCATATCCTCCATAACAACCTCCTAAATAATGGGCATCGAAGGAAAGGGTCTGACATGTATATTCTCTATGGAAGCTTAGAGTGTGGCCAGCTCCTAGTGCATTCCCTCCCGATCTAGGGACTAAACATTTGCCAATTTATTGTTGATCTACCACTCGAACCCATCAAATTGGGTCTGTATGCCTCTATCTCAGTCTGGATATCCCTATTTACCCACAACTAAACCCCCTCCTTAATATTTTTTACTTTGTGCTCCACGGTGCTCATTTTTGTTAGCACCCAAGTCAAGAATGTCTACAACTCTAAAACATAGCAAGTGAGGTCTATCATGGAAGTGAAAGATCTAGCCACAGGAGGTAGGGTCAGATTCTGAGAAGTCCCTACAATATCTGTCAAGGCTTGAGGCTCAGACTGGGAAGTCTCAGTGAGGGTCTCACCAATATTAATGAACCTCAGAGTATCAATTCCATGCCCTACATCCTAAAATACCTCCCAGAGTAAAGTAACCCCCACCTTGTCTACCTTAGAGATGGGGTTAGCAATATCCTATATCATCCATTAATCTATGTCCTCTGTGGCTGGAGGAACTAATCAATTCCTGGGACTTATATCACTCCCTTATCTAAGCATATTTTTGTCAGCAAGCATGGGATGTACAGGTCTATGTATGTTTTCACTTCCCAATCACGGATCTTGCTTGCTATCCACTTGTCTACATCTAGCTCATAGCCTTCCATGATGCCGCAACCAGGGTGACTCAATTCAGACTCAGTTCATTGTCCCAACTCATGGGACTTAATATATGATGCACAAATATCCACCAATCCTTTTCAAAAATATTCAAACTTCCCTTCATAATCTAGGATAAATAGCCCAATCCTTTAACCACCCAAGGAGACTTATCCCACTCCACAAAAATAATCTCGTCCATTCATCAAAATTGAGAAGCTATTTATCTAAACCAATCTATTTTGTTTTCACTTTTCATATCTCATCTATGCAATAGTTAATCTTAGTAGTTTTGGTCGATAATTGGAACTCCGACCTATGTAGAACTATGGAAATAGTTTGAGTATAGATGATCACCCGAACACCTCTAATCATTACTGTCATCAAGGAGTCACCACCCTTCCATGATTACCCCTGTGGTTATAATGTATTAAGCTTCATATGATAAGATTCATAGAACTCTCAAACTAATGCTGGACTGTACTGCCCTAGAGCTCTAGTCATCCACTCAAAGTGATATTGTCTGAACTGGGAAAGTCAAGCGTTCCATACATGCCCGTAGTGCTTAGATTGGGCTCTAGGTAGAACACCCTCTTTGTTTTTTTGGTGGAAGGGTTGATAGTACTCTCCCTCTCATATAATTCCTACATCCCAAGATACCCCCATCGATTAACATTTGGCACCGGCGTAGGCTCTATCTGTAGTGGTGTAGCTGGTAGAGGAGGAGGAAGTACCTCTATCGAACTATCACTCAATTCACTCTCTTCCTCCTTTTCATCGACATCAAACCCCTTATTCTCAGACTCTCTATTCTTAGACCCACTATTTTCTTCTTTATTCTTATCTTTGGTACCAGACTTATCCCCTGACATAGCGTCCTCTCAGAGTGGGACTGTGAGTGGACTGGTTATTGGCTAGGATTTTTCATCCTTGGCCTAGATCGAGGTGGTGTGTCTTCCACTAAGGCATCTTTTTCACCCCTAGGTAACTTCTTCCTTAGCTCAACCCCATTCTAATGGGCGTTCTTCCACTAATTCACTCTATTTTTCATTGTTGGTAGTCTTATTTCTTATATGACGAGTGGGGGGATGGACTTGCTTCTTGGTAGAGTCATTCTGGGGTGCCATTGGTACCTGGAAGAAACGCACATGTTAGTACATCCTAAGGAAAAAATAATGAGAAAAAATAGCATGTGTTGTAGGGACTGGGTACCCAACGACTCAGGGTACGACTCATTACCATTGGTAATGAGTTATTGTGAGACTCTGTCATGAACTGAGGATAACTCCTAGCCGCGATAACAGTGCTTATGGTCACAAGTGATCATAAGCTAACCTATGAGCTGGTGCCTACTATGAGCGTAGAATAAAATCGCAGTGATATAGCATATCCGAAAGATAAGCTAATAGACTACTGAAAACTGAAATACTAAAATAGGTAATATTATCGTGTCTGAGATAACTGATAAAAGATAAAAGTAACTGACTAACTGGCTAAATGTTTATCTGAAAAGCCTTTAACTGACTGAGGAGTTGATGGGATAAGCCCCCAACTTACTCTGTCTGACTGAATATAAAGAATTACTAAAATAACTGGAATAAGTATTCATGTCATCGATTGAGGAGGACTCACCACTATTGCTGCTAGGTAAGCTGAGCTATCTAGGAGCAGTCGGGAAACTGAGCATCCGAACCTATGTTATAATACAACATAGTGCAAAGAAAAGTATGTGATCAGTACTTTGAATGTATTGGTATATGAGATGAGGTCTGGCTAAAATTCATGGGGTACTGTTCCCATGAGATAAGGACTAACTGAACAACATGAAATTACTAAGCGTGAATGCATGAAAACTATAATATCTGAGAATACAAGACCAAGCATATATATATTTCTAAAATAATTTGTAAATTGAAAGACTAAAATCTGTATAACTGAATAACTGTAAATATGTATGCTTTGGTAAAGTAAACCTAAACTGAATATACACTGAACACTATACTGAGACTGTGGGAAATATCATGTAACAAACATTCCCCAATATAAGCTTATTGGGGTCCAACCTATTTCCCTAGTTGGAAGAGTGTCAGTACTATGCCACCGGTACCAACACTGGCTGACGATGTGGATCCATAAGGCTAATGTCCTGAAGGACTAGGGAGTCAGTCCTAACTGATGGGTGACCCCTAAGAGAGAGTCACTCCTAAACTAGTGGATGACATCTCATAATCCTACTTTGGCTATGTAGTTCTAGAACTTAGGGACTTCTACTAAGGACCTAGTCCTAACTAGCGGGTGAGCCCTCATTCCTAGGTTCACTCGGTGCTAAGTCCTACTCCCACCTAGATGAAACTGGAATCATGAACTAGTACGTGCATTGATGACTTATATGCTAAAACATGGTATTCTAAAAACTGATAGTGTATGATAAATCTGAAGTAACCATGAACATGTAAATTGAAATATTTAGCATGAAGAATTCTGGTGAGTTCGTTATAAAAATGATAATCCAAATATTGGAATAAAACCATGATTCTGACTGACTTGCTACTTGAAAACAAAATATGTAAAAACACATAGGTATCGAGTTTTCATAACCCACCAGCACTCAATGATTATAAATTACGATATCAAACTTGAAATACTATAGTATACAATCATGGTTCAAAGACCCAAAACGTGGATATTTCATCAATCATGTAAGAATCATAAGCTTGAACATGGGAATGTATTAAACAAGAGAAAACAACATGATTACATGGATGAATTCATCATTTGGAGATTTAACATGTAATTCGCTTGAATAAAACATGGGAAACTGATATTTAAAGCATGAGGAAATCTAATCTTCAATGGGATCATACATAGGCTGAATTGAATTTAAACTGTTATGAAAAACATGAATTAAACCTTTCTTGAACATATATAATACCATAGTAAAGGAAAAACTCCATAATTTACTTGAAAGATAAGGTTTTGGGGATCCATGGGTGAAAGGGACCCATGAATGAATACCCACATACCTTAAGCTTTTAACTTGAAAGGGAAAATGCTATTCTTGATACTTCCTTGAAGGTTATTGAACCTGAGGAACTTGAATTCTTGATTTCTTGGGGAAAAAAGAATTGAATTTGTGTTATTGGGGAAAAGAAGAGGGTTTTCTTGAGTGGGATTTGGAGAAGAAGGGCAAATAATGCCTTCAATGAAGTCCTAATTCGTGTTATGAACAATTTGGGTTGAGGGGAAAAGAGCCAATTTCCCCTCAACCATTTAAATAAAAAACTGGATGCAACAACGTCACTACAATGTAGTCTAATCGTGGTTATTGAATTCCCTCACCACGATACGGTAAACTTGAGTTTGGGACTAATGTAGCGTCGCGGGATTATCATGAAACCCATTGGTTTCGTGAACCAAACATACCCCAAACCTTGTCCAAAAAAATTGAAACTCCTCTGAGGTATACATCTTACATCCCTGAACAAGAATTAACTCAAAGATTAATGTATCAGGGTTTGGAAGACCAAAACTAAAATCCTCGAAGTTTAAGGGTCTTGAAAATGAATAAGTCCCCACCACTTAGTGAAATTTTCAGGCCTTAATCCCATTATACATGCAACTAAGAGCTGAATCAAACTAAGAATAGTGTGGGGTATTACAATATCTCCCCCTTAGGAACATTCATCCTCGAATAAGACTGATTAGACTAAGAGTATTGAACTAAGGCAAATGAGATCATATACTGAACATGCCTGATTTGGAACATGATTTCATAACTAAGTCTGAAACATGATACATGAACTAAATTGATTTCGTGAATGGATGCAATAATATGAGAATGGTTATATAACTAGAAATGAGAATGGGAAGGAGTCAATCTAAGGAAAATTGTTAACTTAACCTAAGTCTAAGTTTGCAGAGAAAACATAAGGGTACTTGGTACACATATCTACTTCTGATTCCCAAGTAGCTCCCTCAACGGACGGATTCTACCATCAAATTTTAACCAAAGAAACTTCTTTGCTCCTTAGTCTACGAATCTGACTATCTAGGATCTCAACTGGAACTTCTTCCAAAGAAAGGCTATCTTGAAAACCTGTACTTTCTAAAGGAATAACAACAGCTGAATCGCCTGTATATTTCTTTAACAAAGAAACAGAAAACACCGGATGGACTGATGCCAAATCTGTAGGCAACTCTAGCTCATATGCTACCTTTTCGAAATAGTTCAAGATTCTATAAGGACAATCATATCAGGGACTGAGTTTTCCTTTCTTGCCAAATCTCTTCACTCCCTTCATGGGTGAGATTTTTCAAATAGACTAAATCACAACCATTAAACTCAAGGTCTCTTCCCCTCACATCTGCATAGGATTTATGAAATCTTTGGGCTATCTTCTACCTCTCCCAAATCAATTAAACTTTCTCCACTGCCTCAAATACTGAATTTGGCCCTATCAAAGTAGCCTTACCTGCCTCAAACCAAATAATAGGAGATTTATATCTTCTTCCATAGAAGGCCTCAAATGGAGTCATCTGAATACTAGAGTGATAACAAGTTTTATTGTTAGAGAATTCAATCAAGGGTAAATGTCCATCCCAACTACCTTTAAATTCAATAACACATGACCTCAACATGTCTTCTAAGGTCTGAATAATCCTATCTTCTTGACCATCTGTCTGAGGATGAAAACTTGTACTGAGAAAAACTTGGGTACCAAGACCCCTCTAACAGAGTTTACAGTACATCTAATCGCAGTCGTTGAATTCCCTCACCGCAATGCAGTAAACATGAGTTTGGGACTGATGCTACGTCGCGGGCTTATCAAGGTAACCCACTGGTTTTTTGATCTAAAGATGCCCCAAACCTTGTACTAAAAATGTGAAACTCCTCCGAGGCATACTTCTTATATCTCTGAACATTAATTAACTCAAAAATCAATGTCTCGGGATTTGGAAGATCAAAAACAAAATTCTCAAAGTTTAGGGGTCTTGAAAATGTCTAAGTCCCCAACACTTAGTGAAATTTTTAGGCCTTAAGAGCCTTATACATATATCTAATATCTAAATCAAACTAAGAATAGTATGGGGTATTATGGACTCATTGGGATGGAAGGTACACAAGGATGATTTACTGGTCAGGTGATGAGTCCTCTTGATGAGTAACGACTCGTCACCAACACTTGTTACCTGACCAAAAACCATTTCTTGGATGATTTCCCTTCCCAGTCACCACATGTCCTCACAATGATTCGTATTATGTGACAATGACTTATTGTGAGAGTTGTGGTGATAGAAGAAACTCAACTTCTTTTGTACCCATATTCCTAGTGACTACGGGTCACGTAACGACTTGTTAGGTGACTCTAAAAGTTGTTAAGAGTCATGTAGTCTCTTATTCAAAGATGTTCGAAGGATTGAACTTCAATTTAGAATCCCCAACTCATTCCCATTGTTTCATCATGTATATTACATTGATATCACATCCCCACATCCTATTTTTAGGCACAAAACTCAGTTTATTGCAAATTTTGTTCCTAATCTCAAGAACACTAAGGTTTTCAGCTTATGTACATGCAAATTAATAAGGAATCCATGCAATTGTTAACATAATTAGCACAAAATTATGAGATAAATTAATTAAACCATACAACTTACTTAATTTATTGATTTGGATCCTTGAAAAAAGTGTTTTTGTAGACTTGAACCCTAGTTCTTGAAAGGCAAATTCGGGATAATGTGAGAACTTTTGATTTTTAATGATTTGGGGAATGAATTTTCAGTATACTTAAGGCATTTAAGGAGTGGTTATTTGGAATGAAGGGAATCACGCTGGTTTTAAAATTGAAAATGAATTATTTTGATTTAATTTTTGTTATTAACTAACGTATACAGGACTGAGTCAACCCTCCAGGCCCACGATGTCGGGCCTGACAACGAGTCACTGTAATGACTCATTGTAGATGACGATGATTCATAGATTTGCTCCATTATGACTGGAACCTTACCTGGGTCTACAATCATAACGACTCAGAGTGACGAGTTGTTGTCACTAGTAGTAAATCATTCTGAGAGTTGTTATGATACCAGAGACTATTTACCTTAGAGAGTCTAAGTTTCTTATTTCCCACAACTCTAGTAACAAGTTGTTATCTGACGTAACGACTCATGATATCCCTCGTAGGGACCTGGCCCTAGAAAAATTGCTGGACTTTTTCTGCAATCTCCAGCCCTGCACACTAAACACACAAGTTACCCTCAAATATAATAAGTACAAAACATGGATTTCCTCCCATGCAATTCTTGATTTAATATTGTGGCATGACGTGGCTAAGTTGGATAATTATACTTCACCAACTAGCCCATGGGTTGCCTCCCATGCAGTGCCTAATTTTACATCGCGGCATGACACAATTTCCTAAGTTACTCAGACTTCCACCAAGGTCCATATAAACACAAACTTTCACCTCATCTAGGTTTTCCATATAGTGTTGTACCCGCTCCCCATTCACCTTGAATAGGGATTCACCATCACGCTCTATCTCGATAGCACCATGTGAGAATTCCCGAACCATGATGAATGGTCCATACAACCAAGAATTTGACTTTCCAGGAAACAAGTGAAGTCTTGAATCACACAATAAAACCAAATCATCAGGCTCAAACATCGTTGTCTCAATTTTTTTCATGATACAACTTCATCATTTCCTTGTATAGAGTAGAACTCTTATAAGCACGGAGCCGAAATTCATTCAACTTATCCCCTTTCTCAACCTCAATGTAGCAGCATCATGCCACTTTAAATTTAGATTTTTCAACTCCTATAGTGCCTTATGATCAAGTTAAACCGACAAGTGACATGTATTGTCATACACAAAATAATATAGAGAGGAACCTATGAGGGTCTTAAAATCTATTCAGTAGGAGCACAATTTATCATCCAACATCCTTGACTAGTAAATCCTATTGGCATTCACAATCTTCGCCAATATAGACTTAATACCACTATTGGGGTCCTCAACCTGTCCACTCAACTGAGGATGGTATGGTGTCATCACCTTATGCTTCACACCATATTTTTTGAGTAGGTCCTTGAAAAGATGATTTTATAAGTGATACCCATCATCACCGATAATAGAACGTGCAATGCTAAGTCGAGAAAATATATTCTTTTTCAAAAGCATAGTGACACTTTGACCCTCATTGTTGGGAAGTTCAACCACCTCCACCTACTTTAAACATAGTAGACTACCACTAGGGTGTACTTCATACTATAGGAGTTTACAAACGGACCCATGAATTCAATTCCCTATAAATCAAACAACTCTAACTCCAAGATAGGTGTCATGGGGAGTTCATATCTATGTGAAATATTTCCTTGATGCTAACACTGGTCACAGGATTAAGCATAATCATGAGCATAATTGAAGATAGTAGGCCAATAATCATCACACAATCGAATCTTATAGTCTATGTGGGTTACACCATAATGACCCCAACTGGTGATGAATGATAAGCCTCAAGGATGCTCACCATCTCTACCTCAGGAATACATCTCCAAATAACACCATTCGTACAAATCTGAACTTTCCTTACCTCATGCATGAACCACTTTATCTGCTGGAATGACAAATATTTTGGAACAAGACCAGTTTCCACAAAGTTTGCAAAATTATCAAACCAAGGGATTAAGTTCTGAGATGCTGCCAAAACCTACTCATCTGAAAAAGTATCATCTATGTCAATCTCATCCCCTAATTTCTGCATTGCCTCTTTCTCAAGGTGAGACAAGTGATTACCAACCTGACTTTCTGTGCCCTTTCGATCTTTTACCTTAAACTAAAAGTCTTAATCTAAGCGTACCCAACGTATCTATCTTTGTTTGGTATCCTTTTTTGAAATAAGGTACCTCATTATTGTATGGTTGGTATGAACTATGAATTTGGCCCCAATCAAGTAGGACTCGAACTTTACAAAGGAAAAAACCACTTCAAGCAACTCTTGCTCAGTAACTATATAGTTATTCTGTAGGGGTTTTAATGCCTTCCTGGCATAATAGATCGGGTGAAGGATTTTCTCACACCTCTGGCCAAGGACAACACATAAGGAAACTCTACTAGTATCACACATAACCTCAAATGGTAGAGACTAATCAAATGATACAATAATAGGTGTTGAAATAAACACCTCTTTAAGGAACTCAAAGGCCTTGAGACATGCATCATCAAAAAAAAAATTTCACCTCATTCTCTAAAATCTTACATAGAGTTTTTATTAGTATTTTAAAGAAGTCCTTGATGAACCTCCTATAGAAGCTATCATGACCCAAAAAAACTTTGGATACCTTTGAATAAGGCTGAGGAGGTATATTTTAAGATCCTAAATCTTTTTTGTATCCACCTCAATACCCCATTTTGACATTTTGTGCCCAAGGACAAAACCCTCTTTCACCATAAAATGACACTTCTTACAATTTAACACCAGGTTACACTCCTCACACCTCTGGAGTGCATTGACCAAATAGGATAAATAGTAATAAAAAAAGTCCCCAATGACTAAAAATTTATCCTTGAAGACCTCTATCGTGTACTCCACCATGTCAGAAAATATAGACATCAAACATCTCTAAAATGTGGTGGGAGTATTGCATAATTTGAATGGCATCCTCTTGAATGCAAAAGTCCCATAAGGAAAGGTAAAGGTAGTATTTTCCTGGTCCTCAGGAGCAAAATAAATCTTATTGTATCCCAAGTACCCATCAATAAAATAGTACCAACCCCTGCCTGCTAATCTATAAAACAGCTAATCCATAAAAGCCATAGGGAAATGGTCCTTTTGAGTCCAAGTGTCCAGCTTTCTGTAGTCTATGTATACTCGACATCTATTGAATACCCTTATAGGGATAAGTACATTCTTCTCATTTGGGACCATAGTGATCCCACCCGTCTTAGGAATGCATTGACTAGGCTGACCCACTTATTGTCCGCAATAGGGTACACCACCCCAGCTTCTAACCACTTACTAATTTCTCTCTTCATGACTTCCTATATAAGAGGGTTCAAATGACGTTGATGCTTAATGTTGGGAATAAAATTTGGTTCAACCTGTATTTTATGGGTACAAATACCGAGTGGGATCGCCACAATATTCATAATGGTCCATCTGATGTCCCTCATAACTCTCTACAAAATTTATAGCAATGCCGCAACCTGCGTTTTCAATAAGCCAGCAGCAATAATGACTGGAAAGGTATTTTCGGCCACTAAAAATACATACCTCAAATAAGATTGGAGGGCCTTCAATTCTAAGACCGTTAGCTCCTCAATAGATGGTTGATCTAGAGGCATGGTTCTATTCTTCAGTTCAAAGTCAAGCTTCTTTAGAGAATAATTATAAGAACCTTTACCATACAATGTTCTCACCATCTCATCGTACGCATCGATATCATTGCTATCAAAATTCATAACAATCGCTTCTAACACCTTGACCCCAAGTCTCTCTTCAATAGGCACAGTTACTGTATTATCATTAATAGTATCAATTACGAACACCGCATTGACTGGCATAAATTAAATATAACATGCTTATAATTTAGATTAAACATCATCTTCCCTAACTCTATGTAGACCAAGGACCGACCCATAGCTAGGAAAGGCCTATCTAATATAATAGGGACTTCAAAGTCCACCTCACAGTCAAGAATTACAAAGTTAGTTGGAAATATGAAGGTTGAAACCTTCACAACATATCACAAATATTCTAAAAAACTATTTTATAGTTTGGTTAGTCATAAACAAATTCATGGATGTGGGTTTGGGTGCCACCAATCCCAACTGCCTGAACACTATCAACGACATCAGATTATACTAGCCCCTAAGTCACATAAAGCATGAGAAAAGTTGAAGGACCCAATGGTACATGTGATGGTAAATGACATGAGGTTCACCTTTTTCTCAACCAATAATTAAGAAGCAATGACACTACAATGATGAACATTATCGACACGCTCAAAACTAACCTTCTGCTTTCTAGTAACCAAATCTTTCATGAATTTAGTATAGAATGGCATCTTTTCTAATGCCTCTATAAAAGGAATAGTAACATATGGTATTTTTAACATCGATAATAACTTCTAATACTTCCCTTCCTCTTGTTTCTTCTTTAACTTCTGTGGAAAAGGAGGGAGACAACGTGGATTGGTCTTCAACACAAGCTCAGTCACCTTTCCCTTTCCTTTATCCTTCTTAAAACTTTTATTGCCACCTGTTGATTTCTCTATCTCTACTTCAGGTGTCTCATTGACATCAACACTATCATTCTTTGGCTCATCAAGCACAGACATAGGAGGATCGACAGTTGTCTTACCACTTCGAGTAGTGATGGAAATATAGTGATTGTTGTTCTTATGATTCTATACTTTATTACTTGGAAGGCTGCCATGCTACCGCTGATTCAAGGTTACTGGCATTTGGACAAATTGCTTCTCTAACTGCTTGATCACAGTAGCGTGCTATTTTACTGTCTAGGTCAATCCTAAGAGTCTATCTTAATCTCTTTACGACAAGTTTCCTGACTTTCTTGGACCTTTAATATCTTGGACAACATAGCCTCCATCCTTGCTTCACTATCATAGATGTTTAGTGGTACATATACACTACCTTTCTCTTTGTAATCATCCTTTCATCTCCAATTACCAACTCTATCTCAACTTTAATCTCTATACCTATATCCATAGTGTTCTGACCTTGGTTCCCTTGCCCATTTTCTCAAAAACCCACCAACTCTCTATCTAGATGTTTTTCCTCTTGTTCTATATCAGAATTATATGATCTAGAGACCTTTCCCAAAGAAACCACAACTTTTACCTTATTAGAATTCATTTTCTCAAACTTCTTTATCAACTACCCAACCTCTGTCCTCAGTTGAGCAACCTCTTATGCAACTTTGTCATCAACAACTCTATGCTCGTTAGAGGCACTACATGACTCTCTCAGCCTCTCGAGTATGCCATCCTCGGTGGTGAGAGTTATCTAATGTAATATCTCTGATATTGCCTCTCATCATAGATGCTTGAATGCTCCACCAGTAATAGTATCTTACATAGATCTAGAACTAGTATTAAGGTCTTTGTAGAATATTTCAAGTAAATTATATCCCAAAATCCTGTGGTTAGGCACCATCATAAACTTCTTCTTAAACTAAAACCATGCCTCATACATCGACTCAAAATGAAATTGCCTAAAGTTATAGATATCATCTTTCAACTATAGCATATTGGACGAAGGAATAAAATGGTCTAAAAACTTCCTCTGCAACTTGTTTCAAGTAGTAATGGACCCACATAGATGTTCCCCCAACCATAATTAGCTTTACTAGTTAGAGAATATGGGAACAACCTCAGTTTGAGAGCTTTCTGATATGATGATCAAATCCTAATAAAATTGATAAGGTCCATATTTGTGTCATTAGTAGGCAAGCCTACAAACACACCCTTAAGATTCAACACCTAAATCATAGCACTGGAAATATCAATTTTAACATCTTTTGGAAAAGCAGATGGAATGATATCCCCCGTCTCAATAGGCTAAATGTATCCCAAGTCCTCTTTCGAATCATCGTATACTAGCTAGTACTTATAGGCTGGGAGTACTTGACCTCTACCCCTTCTACCTCTGTCGAGTTATGCTTGATGATCAACTGTCGGTCTCTACATCACTAGCTCTGCCTCCTGAGCTGCACGATGGGAAACCTTATTATCCCATTTTGAATTTTCCATAGCCAATAATCACTCAGTAGTTTAATCTGCAATAAATTATTTGGGTTCTGTTGAACCCCTTCAAGCTCACTTTTCTCGTCTGTATGTTTGATATCCTATTATTCATCTATAAGATTCTCTTTAGCTCAGGATAAAGTAGGAGTAAGGGATTTCCTTGAATCCTAGTTCCAGGCATACACCGCCATATACCTCATGAATAATAGAATAGTAAACCCAAAAACTTTAACGATTTCAATCAACAACTCCGTAACCGTATTTCCCGGCAATGATGCCAAAATCTAATGTTTATACCTCCAAAAAGATACAATGTGGTCACTGTCAAAATATAGTAACCTAAGTAGGTTGGGGTAAATCCCACAGGGAATAAGTCAAATTCGTATCTCAAACTAGCTGAAGGATCTGGAAGTGCGAAAAAGTAAATGGAAGGGGGGGGGGGGGTTAAAGTAATCATTAAATTGTAACAAAACTCAAATGCTTTAGGTTTTAAAAAATCTAAAATGAATACTAGGACTGTCTTCCCCCAGGATTATAACTTCATTGGTTTCTTATGCTCAATACAATTATCTCACTTCTACGCATGCAAAATCTGCCACAATCGATATTGCCCATTGTCTTATAGACTCATTGGTAAAATTCATCCTTCACTTTATGAGTCTTAGGGTGTCTCCTTACAACCCTTGCCTTTGATCCTAATTTAACTATCACCTTATGGGTCTCAAGTTATTAGAAGAGGCTTTATTGCCTTGAATAACTATTGCAATCTTCTTTTCCCAATCTCAAACTCCCTTGTGAGGATGTTATCAAATAAATCAAGACCGTAGGTTCTACAGTATCTAAGGAAGCAATTAATATAAAAAAGATAGCAATACATGCAATAACAATGATTTAAATGAGTCTCACACTTCCCCTACTTCATTAATCTACCATGGTTCCCACAACCCTATCTAAGAATCTTAGCCTCTCATGGTTATGCAACAATCCATGGAATTTGATAAAGAAAGCATAGAATGAATTGCACAATCATGAAAGAATAAAATCCAAAGTATCGAATTAATTACATAACCAAAAATAAAGAACAAGAGTATAAAGTGTGTAAAAATATATCAAAGTACATAAACTATTACAAGAGTATCCGAAGGGCATCTATAGAGTTTCAAAATAACAAAGTAAACCTAACCAAAACAAAATAGAAGAACTAAGTCAGCAGTGGTCATACCTCTGGTAACGATTCATTAGGACTCCTAACGACTCATTGGTTGCCTTCGTTGCTCTCATCTGAACTCAATGGTAAATACTCGGTGTCATACATAATGAGTTGTTGGCTGGGACTCATTTTCACTCGAAAGAAATTTCACTTTAGTACTTTGGGTTTGTTGTCAGGATGACTCCTCACTATGAGTCGTTGTCAGTTATAATGACTTATGGTCCTCACCCACTTCCACTAGAGCCTCAAATTGTGAAATTTTAGAACTTTTCCTTCTATACTCAAAATGATTCACATTATGACTCATTATCATTCATAACGAGTCATAGTTAGTCTTTGATTTTTCTGGAGCACGGGTGACTAAATGATTTGTGGTCCAGTTAGCACTTTTATTTTTCTAGAGTTTTTCAATTCTTTTTTGATCCATTCCACTTTCAACCTAATTAACCTACAATACATATAAAACCCACATTATATCCGATAAGATAAACAAAGTAAATGCATATTTTCACCGTTTTAGGCATCGAAGTTCCATTAAACAATGGCATATAAAAGGTGCTTTAAGGAATTCCACTTATATAATCTCTTTTATCTTCCCATAATAATCACAAAAATTTGGATCCATGATACAAACTCCACTATTCATTATTGATCTTTCGCTACCATGACATTCCATCTGAAATTTGTATGTGTTATCAAAATAAACTGAATAACATATAGAACCTATTCATGGTCCACGAGCAATACTACACAAGAATTCATTCTCATTGGGATTTCACCGGGCCTATTTAAAAAAAGTTAAGAGATATTGTTAAATTTTAGAAGTCAATTTTAATACATGATTGTGTAAAAGATAATATCTTTTAAACCTTACATATTCCTTGAACCATATATAGAAACTTTCTTCAAGGATATTATCTATTTGACTTTGAGAAAGATTCAAGAATTCTTCTTACAAACATTGTATGTACATACTTTATTACAACAAAATAATTTGAATTAGAAGACATGATATAAGGATATGCTTATATTATGAAGCAAAGTACGGTTACCTCACAAATGACTCAACCTCCTCACAATTTAGTAAAATATATGTTTACACAGCCTTGATTTCATCCATAGTTAAATCCCTTTTTTTACTTCTCTCGATGCCGACTTGGATGAGAGAATATTGAAAAATTTCCTTTAAGTTCTTCCACAACACTGCCATCATATTTATGATCTATATTATGATTACATGTGATGACATGAGTTTCAAAATAATAAGAAAATAGTTGTGTTGACTCTTTAATCAAGTATGCTTCACAAATGAAACCCTCAACACTAGCTTTATTCCAATCATCTTTTATGAATTCCCAAATACCTATATAGATACACAAATGGAACATTACAATTGAAAGTTAATGTGAGGTATACTCATCATAAGATCAACATAGAGTGTCATATTTACCTTTCAAAAGGATACATCCATCCATATTGCAAAGGTACATCTATCCTTTCTTCATGTGGAAGATTGTATTGGAAGATGTTCCATTAAGGAAGAAAACCTAGGAGAAAATATATGTTCTAATTTGCACAAAATTTATGGGATGTCTCCCTCTAATCTCACCATATCTGACACACCCTAAAATAGATACATGACGTATGGGCACCTCAAGTCCACATAAACCGAAGGTCGCCCTATTAACCCAACCTAATCATCATCACAACAACCACAAGGGTCGGGTGAATCCCTACCTTGTATAAAGATAGAGGAAATATAATGCTAATAGTCAATACTTAGACAATATATAATATTTCATTAATGCTAATGGTCTAGCCAAAATAACCAAGTCCACAACAATCCACAAAACCTCTAACGATTCGAAGTTAATAATATGTCGGGATAAGCCCCCGACAATAGCCAAGTACCAAATCTATACAAGTCTATGACATGGAGTAATGTGACTATGAAAGGTAGATATTTTGCATTATGGAATCTCACCACTTCAAGTTCAATTCCCGAACCGCTCGAACACCTTTTCACTGCATAGAAGAAGAAGACAGAAGATTCCCCGGTCCCTATGTCGCATGGGGACATAGCATACAGATACGTTTAACGGTTGGAGACTATCACGTAACTCAAGGATAAGGATAAATAACATCATCATTCAACAACAAATCAATATATCATATTCAATCACATTCATACACTTATCCTTACATATAGATACTTATTACATGCCAACAAGATATCAAGACTTGACAATATTCTCAAAGTCTTCAATCATGAGACATAAAGTGGAGGACTCCGATATTCCATTCTTAGGCTCAAATCATTCTTATTAGGCATAGAACTTTAATCACATTATTAAACACATACTCATACATATAAACATACACAATATGATCATATTATGCCATAATGGAATACGACTTTGCATGTATTCTCAAATCATTCATTCATGAGATATGGAGTGAAGAACTTTCAACCAAGTTAGAATATTTGACCAATCTCATTGACATATTATTGAACTAGGAACTCAAATTTCTAGTCATTTCACCATTCTAGGAACTTGAATCACTAGACATTTCATTTCCTTGGACTAGGAACTCAAATCACTAGTTATTTCATCGGTATAGGAACTCAAATCACTAGCCATTTTATTTTATTGGACTAGGAACTTGAATCACTAGTTGTATCACCGATCTAGGAACTTAAATCACTAGCCATGTTATTTGACGAGGTAATCTAACCTCAAGAGATCTCTTTGGACTAGGAACTCAAAATGCTAGACATATCACTGATCTTGGAACTTGAATCACTTTTCATTTCATAGAACTAGGAACTCGAATAGCTAGTCATATTATTAGATGAGGAACTCAAATCTTCCATCGTTATTAGTCACCATTTGAAATATTGACCCATTAGTTTATGCATTTAAACTCAATAAATTTTATATCATATCTAAGGACTTTGGATCATTTAGCCAACTTAACATTATACATCACCACATGGTCCTCATGGGAGTCTTCATTGCTCAACCACCTCAATAGGACAATTTCTTCATTCAATTCATCATACAATTCAATTTTTTGTCCTCAATACCCACACAAACATTCACATTTCATTAACAACACTTGGTGCAATACATAATTTGAGTTTATCTTTATGCCTAGGGATTTACCCTCTCCTTAGCCATCAACCAACAAGGTTATCAATTCCCCAATACATGGATTATAATTCCCTTACAATAGCATTTATTACTCATTCATATATATTGGGCAATTTTCATAGTTTAAAATATCACCAGTATGTGACTAGACAATTCACTTAGACATTTTCACAAACACCTTATGTGCTTACCTTCAACAAGGTCATTTTTATGGTGGAATTCATCAATATTAGGGTTACTCATGAGACACATGCTAGGCCATATACAAAAAGAATCCACATATAAAAATCAACATCAATAACATGAATAAACATAAGTCTAAGTAGGAATCATCATTATTCATCATTTAGCTAATAAACCCCTTTCAATTGATTTCAAAACCACCATGTACACTTACTAATTCAATTGTGAAATACATGGATTTTAGAGTTATTTAAGAATTTAAAGAGATATAGTCCTTAAACAACTTGAATCACCAAGAATGTTGACTCCCTCTTGCCACTAGATGATCACCCTCCAAAACCTAGCCTCTAATCTTGCTTCAAGAAGCCTTTAGATTTTTTGAGTCTTGTAAAAAAATTAGGGATTAGGAGGCTACAATTACTTATATAGTGTGAGGGATTAGGATTTTATGTAAGGAAAATAACCACAAGGACCTTATTTAAAATATAAAAAGTGACCTCGTCCAGGGGTACGACTCCCACGTACGACTCCCTTAGCAATAGTACCCCAGGGTACGAGTGGTGCCCTAACTCATACCCTAGGCTTATCCTAGATCAACCATACTATTGTGGGTATGAGTAGGCACCCTTGAGTCATATCTAAAGGGTATGACTCACCCCTAACTCCTAAGCTTCACTCGATAAAAGTAATCCACTTGGTTTGAGGCTCCCCTCTGTATGGTTGAGTAGTATACGACTCGTATCCATTAGTTACGGCCAAGGGGAGGTCATGTCGTATAGAAAATAGTATGATACCCTTATGTACTATTCAAGGTATGAAACAAGAGGGAAAGGTGGGTACGAGTCGTGACCAAGGATACGAGTGGCTTGTCCAATCGTACCTTGGTCAATCATGCTCAAAACCAAAAAAATTTGCAAGGCCACATTCTTGTGTGTTTCAATATCATCCACTATTAGAGTGGTCAAAGTAAGATCCTTAAGAAATAAGCTCAATTTTGTAAGTTCTCACCTTGCATTACTACAAATTAGCTCACAAAAGCAATAGGTATTAGTTGTTGCATGAACATTTGACAATCGTGACTTTTCAAGCCAAATAACCTTTTCGCATTTGTTTCCGTACACCTATCCAAATTTGAAACATGCCCATATAGAAACTTTAAGACTTTCACCCAATTGAACAAGCTAACTCTTGCTTCCTTATCTGTTCTATATACAACTTTGTATAATGTGCACTACTATGCTTTACCAACTGAGGTTGATCATAATAATGTATCATATCTAGACGTGATTGTGGGTTGTATTTGTGTTTTTTATCAAGATTAAGAACTATATTATGTACATTATCAAGGACATTTTTCTCAATATGCATGATGTCAAGATTATATCAAATCACTTTAGAGCTCTATTGTGGCAAATCCCAAAAAATGCTTCACTTTTTTAATCCACAAGACATATATTCTTAAATTAACTTCTTCTGCATCTTACTCTATTACTTATCTTATTCTTAAATCACATATTTTCTTTAAAATTTCATCTTCTATTTTGTATGGTGATGGTGGTATTTTGACAGTCTGGCCTTTAAGAAAGTTCTTACTATCTCTTCAAAATGGCTGAAGGAACATTCTATGGAAATCAAATAGAGATGTTTTTCTACTATATTATAATCTAAAGGCGTCAGTCACGACCCAAGACAACCCCCTATTCGTAACAGGGTACTTAAGGCCACAAGTGACCCCAAGATAACCCATGATCTGGTATTTGTTGTGAGCACCGAATAAAGTAACAATACAACATCATATGCAGAAGCTAAAGTAATGAGAAATTCTATTAAAAATGTAATACAGAAATAATACCCAATATGTCTAAACTACTGATTAAACTAAAAACAAGTTTGACTATCTGAAAGACTCTAAAACAGAAGGAGTTGATGGGAAAACCCCCTAACTAACTCTGACTGACTGAAATATAGGAAGTACTAAAAATAACTACAAATAATTTTTCCTCGATGGATGAGAACTCACCATAATTTATACTGAGTGGTACAGAACTAACTAAGGGAGATTAGGGAACTGAGCGTCAGAACCTATATTGTAAAATCAATATAGCACAAAATAGAGTATGCGACCAGTACTTGGGGTGTACAGGTATGTGATATGGAACTAACTGAATTACAAATAACCACTGAGCATGAATTCATGAACATGTAAAATGAATGCAGAACCAATTAAACCATATACTGAAAGAACCTGCATAACTTAATAAGTGATAAACTAAACACTTGGTCATGCAATCCTAAACAAATATAATAGTAATATTGAACTGAAATTATAGAAGCTATATTATTACCGTCATGCCCCAATCTGAGCTGATCGAGGTTCAAACTACAACCCCAATTAGAAGGGTGTCAGTACCTTGACACGGGTACTAACACTGGCTATGTAGATCTAATATGTTGATGCCCCAATAGATTAGGGTGTCAGTCCTATACTGGCGGGTGACCCCTAAGAGACTGTTAGTCCTCTATTGGCGGGTGACATCTCATAACCTACGCTAGCTACATAGTTCTGAAACATAGGTACTTCTGCTAGAGGTCCCAGTCCTCTACTGATGGGTGACCCTTCATACTTGGGTTTTCCCGGTGCTAAATCCTACTCCCAACTAAACTGACACTGGTACTGGTTAAAGTTAACAGAACTCACAACTAATAATTTTAAAACTTGAATATTAAAATCTGAATATGATATAAAAGCATGATTTGATTGACTTGTTTCTTGAAATTGAAAACATGCATAAGCAAATAGGTATAGGGTGTTGATAATCCATCAGCACAAAATAATACATTAATAACAATAATATCATCACAATACTATAAAGAAATTCATGATTTGTAAACCTAAAACATAATCTATTTCATTAAACTAACAAAATCCATGATTATGAGTATGGGAAGATGTTAAACTTATGAGGACAACATGCTCACATGGTTTAACTCATAAATTAATAATTAACATGGTGTCAACTAAACATGATATGGGTGACTGAGATTATAAAGCATGCAAGAACATAATTCACATGGGGAAATGCATTGTCATGGTTTGTATCTAAAATTATTAAGAGAAAATTTAATATATTCATACTTGACATTGAAATTTCATAAAGAGAGAAAGGGTTTATACTTGAAAAAAAGGATTTTTAGGACTCGATGGGTGGAAGAAACCCATTCATGAATATCCCACATATTTGAGTTTGCTTGTATTCTTGAAGGAAACTTGAAATTGAGACCTTGGATGGGTGAATTCTTGGAAGAAGCTTTTGATTTTTGTGTTCTTGAGAATAGAAGGAGAATGAATGTCATAAACTAGTGATGAATGGGGAAAATAATGCCCCTCTTATGTTTTAAGTCATGGAATGGCTGTTTAGGGAGAGAAAAAGACCAAAATGCCCCTCACCCCTTAATAAAGGCTACACGATTTTATAATGTGGTATGGCACGATAACTATCATGGAGGCCAGCCTCCATGACACGCTGCCTATTGTGAAGTCTAACTATGTGACACGCTGCATATCGCAGAGACTAACCTCTATGACACGTTGCATATCGTGGAGACTATTTTTTTTGACACGCAGAAATCGCTGTTGTGGTCTAACGTACATGCAAGTGCACGCGATCGTACAAGTAATATAGTGACTAAAATAGTTGGATATCGTACCCAAAAGGACAATGCAACTAGAAATTCAACCAACTTTAGTTTTTGACAAGAATGTATTAAGTGTTTAAAAGTATCATGATGATTGTGAATATTAAAAGTAAAATATAAATAATTAAGAAATAATAATATGCAACACTAGCAACGTAAGCAGGGGTTGTAAACAATATTGATGAGAATTCCAAGTTTGAGACACTTTTCACAATCTTACAAAGCTCTATTCTTATCATAGTTTAGTTGATTATCAGGTTATTGATTCGCAGGGTTTATAGTATGATCATGGTCTCCCGACCTATGATCTTCTACCTAAATTGGACATTATAACTATATCATTGAGCGGGGATGTAATATTCCACCTAAATGAATGAAGCTATCTTCCTGGAAGTGAACCAAACAAAGCTTCTAGGTATATCCCTATCCTAGATGCTAATTTACATCCCTAATTTTATAAGAAAATGAGAACGTTGCACCTTAATCTCTTCGTTCTATCCTATGATTCTCCTCATGAATTAACATAGGAATATAGGTTTATTCTAATGGTGGTCACTTATCAAAATAGTAAGCACAAGATATTAAGAATAAACCATACAATAATCCAACAAGAAACTACGATAAAGAATATCAAAGTGTAATCATGTCTTCAGCCTTAACCCCGGAACAAGGATGTTTAGCCACTCATTTTTTAATTCAACATCAAAAAGGAATAATTAAACATACCCAAGGGTAATCTTCAAATAATGAAGTTCAAAGAACACTAAGAAAAGTATTAACAGTATTTTTGCCTCTACAGTACATGCAAAAGTGTTCCAATTATGTTTAATTGTTGGCTTTTATACTAGGGTAATTTTGGCTTGGGAAAGAGTACACCCCGCATTGCGGGGGTCAGTACGCTGCATTGGAGTACACGTTACCTACTCTATCGTACTAGATTAGAGCTCGCATCACCCGTGTTAGTCCACCTCTGTGAGGCCTGCGTCATGGGTTAGTTACCCGCTCTCACTGGAATTAGCCTCCAAATATTTACTACAGTATAGACCACTTTCTCATTAGCTAGTTGCTCCACAACTCGCTCCAGCCTTTCAAACATGTTTTCCAACTCATTGATAGTGTCTTCTCCACTCAATATAATCAATCTACCAGCATCAATCATCACTTTCTTCCCATCATGCATCCACTTGAGCAAAAACTCATCAACAATCCATCCTGTATTACTAATCACACCCATTAGCTCAAAGCATGCAATTACACCCCAAACACAATAGAAATACACATTTTAGCGTATAGAACTAGTCCTATTATGGGCAAATATTGGTTCTTGGAGATATAAATATGCCCAAGATCATCACCCCACACTTAGAACCTTGTTCATCCTCAAACACTTCTAGAAACACAATGTCAATTAAGCTTAATATCACAACCTAAGCAAAATACTTGTGTTTAGAAATTATGGATCGAACAAAGATTTTTTCATCAAAACATGTCAATTAACTTCCCTAAAACATGGAACTACCCTTTTCAAACAGCTTTACCTCAAATGGGAATTTCCAGTCTGTTGGTAGACACAACAAAGTTGTTCAATAAAGAACATTCATACATCACCTGACTATCTTCCACATACACCTTTACCATAAAATGTTTCCCACATTCTCTCTTAATCTTACAATACATAACAGAATGGGGATATCAAAAGAAAACAAACCACTCACTCTCATCAAGGAATTCATACACGATAGATAATGACCATAAGCTTTTCCTTAGTATACTACTCCACTAATAGTCAAATTTTGGGATGAAGGATCAACTACGGATTTCTTCAAGGTTGTAATGTAAGCTAAGGAACAAGTAGGAACTATTTGGGTAAATAGTGGCTAATCTCCCTAAGCACTTTAATAAATCACACATGTCATTCATATTACCTTTAATAACCACTTTACACCCCCATTTTTCTTCTACCCCATTCTTCATTTCCCCCCATCTCTTTAAGCTCACTTACCTACACTTCGGTGGGAGTTCTTTATGTACACAAATTATTCAATCTGAACAAAAAAAATTATTATTTACATTACTCAACTCCCAACCTCAACATATATTATAATTTTTTTTCTTGAACACCAATAACTATTACTTAGGGTCTTCACTTTTACCTTTCTCCAACTTTAATTTCCAACTCCTCACTTAATTAATTGTACACTTAAAGAAATTAAAAGCTTTGGTTTAAATTAAGGTCAATCAAAGAAGGGATTACGCTACATATGAGGCTTCCAAAGAATAAGCTAAAATATCAATGGGGCTAACTAGGATTATGCACAAGGGTAGGTAAAAAGAAGGTATAAACTTGGCTATCAAAGAGATGCCTACATCATTTCCCAAACCCAAAATTCTTTATTTTGATTTGTAAACACACCGGTCAAGTTCTAGACATCACTATGCAAGTGGGATAATTAAAACTCTCTCACTCTTGGTGCATGCTAGATTCAAGCCAGCTTCTTATTGGATTTTGATCTCACACTTGTCAAATTCAACTTTAAGCCAACAAATAGAAAATCACTCCTATTGAGATTAAGTCTCAAACCAACTCCCCATTTTTAATAATTTATGACATGTTCTTTTCAAATTAAGTGAGTTTCAAGTCACACAACCTTATGTCCCAACACAAAGCATTCCTCCTTAAAATTGTGATTTGGTTCTCTTCACTTTCTAATTTCCTACGATACTACTAACTCCCCTTAGAACAATAGTCATCCATCCATCATAGGGGAGGGCATCTTACTATGATGACTTATTATGAATTGAATTGAGGGCAAAAACAAAAAATTTACTCCTACTTAAACAAAAGTAATTACTAAGCACAAAACATAAAAACAAACTAATACTGAGCCAATTCCATCAATACTAACTATTACAAACCATAGTTCCAAATAGCTAGAATGAGTGAATGTCAATACTCAAAAAGAAAAAATGTCCATCAAAATAAAACAAATAGAGTACAAAGAATGAAATTCCACCACCCCACACTTAAAATAAAGCACTATCGCAGTGCTTGAAAAATAAGTCGAGTATGAGGTAGGGAGAAACTCTCGTTTCATATGTCATCCATGTCATCATTAAATTTTAGACAATAAGTCTCTACTCCCAAGTCCGAATCATCATCATCTGTATCTGCCTCCTTTGACCCTAAATATGAATCACATAGTCGACGCTCCTCTCCAGTAGGAACATCATCATCATCTGGCAATATAAAATCAAGGCCTATCCGTAGCATGGTTCTTACATGATGACCAAGAGAATAGTACAACTCTATAACTCTAATCTCATGTTGGGTAGCTGGACGCCCACCAATCTACAATTGAAGCATCTGAAGCCCATACATTCGGGAAGTGATATCATCATTTCGAGCCTGACAATGCACGGGCATAGTCAATACAGAACCATAAGCTAGACTCTCCTTAGTACAGGATATATCAATAGGGTAGGTTTCCACAGAAATCCTATAGTATAGGTCCTCCTTATCTACCCCCTGATCTCACAGGAATCTTATCAGTAAGTCCCCAAAGCCATAACTTTGCTCCGGATAAAGATGCATCTTTTTTATAGCCGAGAAAATCATTGTACCTACTTTCATATCAACATCATCATATATTAATGCATAGATAAGACATACCTTGTGTGTGTCTTATCAGTCAAGTGAGTTTCCTATATGAGACAAGTGTAGATAATCTTCGCCCAAATTTGGGGCTCCTTGTTCATCCGACTGAAGGGTAATGTTAGGTGAATGCCACTTTTTTTCTTACAGTGCCATCCTGCTATCGAGTAATTACCTTACAAGAAAAAGCAAACGTCGTCATATGGTGGTTCGATATTCATCAACTTCAGGGGCTTAACATCAACTTCAGTAGTACCGAGAAGAACATTTAACAAATGCACAATGAAAGTGACAACCTATTCTCATATCTTGACTTCTGAGTCCCTATCCCGTGGGTCCCAGTTAGCATAAAAATCCCTGACAAGTTGCACTTATGAGGCTGTAAAAACAAGAATTCTATGGGTAACTCTTCTATCCGGTGCACAATACTGGAAAACTCTCTCAATAGATTCTCCTTGTGAATGAATTGCTCGTCCATATAATTAGACTTATCATATTTTTCTTACAATTTCCATCCAATCTCCATAACCCATCTAGTGCCATACCTCCTCACTTGCCCATATGGGAGAAGCGGAGGGTGAGACGCACTACCACTTTGTCTATAGCTTTTCCTTGCTGGCTCAGAACATCCTGCCTTGGACTTTCCCTTTTGTTGTCGACCAGACATATCACCTGTTAAGCAAAATAGGCAGAAACCACATCAAACAGGGCGAGTATGTTGAACTAGAAAACACTAAGTGTGTGGACAGTGGTTAAGACACCGCACACTTAGTTGCTAATACAAGTGCGTAGGTAGTAAAGTTGGGGTACTCAGACTTCCCCTCAATTATCAATCTGTCCAATGCCACTCTTATCGCAATATCATAACAAGTACTAAGTGTGTAGAGATTTGCAAAACCATCCCATACTTAATTTATAATATGGTAGTGCAATGGGATCAGTGCAAGGTACTTAGAATTCCCTCATCATCCAAACACATCTCACAAACTAATCAAGGTCCAACTACTTCACCCATATGTTACTGAACAATTTACCTTCATACAAATAGCCTATAAATGTAATATGCCATAAAAAGTCATGAACGAGCAGTTTCTTAAATCAATGAATAAGCACTAACTAAAATTTTTCTCATGATTCATGTAGTGCAACATCATACCTCTATGGCATAAATCAACTATAATCTCTATGTAGGGCTAACATTTCATCATTTCTTTCAATCTAAATAAGTAAAGGAATGAAGAGTGGAGTAATTACTTCAATGGTCTGAAGAAGATGAAGAATATGCTCCTCTCTTCTTACGTGAAGAGAATAAAATTGAGAGAAGAATATTTAGTTATGGGAATTTAGGGGCGACATGGGCTAGGGTAAACAAAAGAATGGAATTTTGGAAATAAGGGGATATTTAAAGGGATTAAGGGGTGTAGGTACCAAAATTTTTAAATTTTTACCCAGGTCGGGACATAGCGAGAAGCACGGGATCTATCCCGCCTCTCTAAGGCGTGTGTCTCGGGACCCAAAATGCCATTCTAATCAAGGTACCGCGGGTTTCTTCCCCCTGCACTAAGCAAGGCACCGTGGGCTAATCGCTCGTGCTCACTGGAATGCCAAATTTTGGCATGGATTTTAATCTTTTGGGGAAGTATTTCATTCACCCTATTTTTTTCCACCCTGTACCATTCCATAGTGCCTATTTCACTTACTTGAAAATTTCCTTTGACCAATCCCACTTACTCATCACTTTCTCTCATGCCATTAAATTCCTCATTCCTACATATTCAACAAAAATAATAAAATAACATAAGGAAAAGTAGGTTGCCTCCCACTCAGCACCTTAGTTTTGGTCGTGGCACAAAATCTCTTTTTGTTTTTTTATTTCTTTTCTATTTTCTTTTTTTTAACAACAAAGCAATAAAATACACTATTACATTACATTCGTGGATTTTCTTCCATGCAGCACCTTAGTTAACATCATGGCATAAAAAAACTATATCTTCACTCATCTGCAAAGGTGATGGACGTATTGTGCCGATCACCATGATCAGCCAAATAGTGTTTCACTCTCTGTCCATGCACCATAAATTTTCTAGTCTTCTCCTTGTTCCATAGTTTAATAGCTCCATGAGTCGCCATTCTCACTACTTTAAAAGTCCCAGACAACTTGGCTCTTAGCTTACCCAGAAACAACTTCAATCTAGAATCAAATAGTAAAATAAGTTGTTTAGGTTCAAAAATGCGATGTAGAATTTGCTTATCATGCCATTGCTTGGTCTTTTCTTTGTACAATTTAGCATTCTCATAAGCATGAAGATGAAACTCATTAAGTTCATTTAGTTTGAGAAATTTCTTCTCACCCACAGCCTTCATATCGAGATTCAATTTTCGAACTACCCAATAAGCTTGATGCTCAAGCTCCACAGGCAAGTGGCACGCTTTCCCATATTCTAAATGATATGAAGATGTTCTAATAGGCGTCTTATAGGATATCTTCTATGCCTACAGTGCATTATCTATATTTTTCTACCAATCCTTAGGCTGGACATAAACCGTCTTTTGCAATATCTGCTTAATTTCTCAATTAGAGACCTCTACTTGTCCACTGGTTTACGGGTGATATGTTGTGTCCACCTTATGCCTAAAACCATATTTAGCCAACAGATTTTTAAACCAAGTGTTAACAAAATGCGTATCTCCATCACAGATGATAGCTCTGGGTATACCAAAATAATAGAAGATATCTTTCTTCACAAACTTCATCACTACTCTCACATTATTCGTGGGGAAGGCAGTAGCTTCTACCCACTTAGATACATAATCGACTGCCACTAGGATATAAAAAATTCCACATGATGGTGGAAATGGTCCCATAAAATCTATCCCCAAAACATTGAATACCTTAACCTCAAAAATGTTGTTTAGGGGAGTCTCATGGTGCCTTGATAGTGTACCTAATGGTTGACATTGATCACACCCTCTTACAAAGGAAATTGCATCTTTGAACAATGTTGGCTAAAATAAACCTGATTGTAGCACCTTTCTAGCTGTTTGTTCACCCCCATGATGGATTTCATAAGAAGATGGATGACATTTTTGTAGCACTTAATTAGATACAGTTTTGGAAACACATCTGCACACAATCCTATCAGCACCCTATATGAAGAGATAAGGCTCATCCCATATGTATGCATGAGAATCATATAACAGTTTCTTCCTCTATTGACTGGTAGCTTCAGGAAGGTAAAACCCATACACTAACAAATTCACAATATCTACATACCAAGGAATCTCAACCATATCAAGTGCCAACAATTTTTTATCTTGAAACTCTTCATTGATGTATAAATCATCACCAACAATATGATCATGACTCTCTCACCTCGACAAATGATCTGCTACTTTATTCTAAGTTATTTTTCTGTCACGAACTTCTAGATCAAATTTTTGGAGCAATAGAATCCACCTGATCAACCTTTGCTTTGTATATTTTCTATTGAACAAATACCTAATGGCAGCACGGTCTGTCTGAATAATTACCTTGGTACCCACCAAGTATGATCTGAATTTATTAAACACATAGATGAGTGCTAGCATCTCCTTTTCTATGACTGTTTAATTTATCTGGGCATTATTTAAGAATTTATTTGCATAATAAATAGAATGAAATACCTTGTCTTTTCAATTCCTAGAAACTACTCCAACAGCCACATCACACATCAACTCGAATGGTAATGCCAAATCAGGAGAAATCAAGATGGGTGATTCTGTTAGTTTTTTCTTTAAGACTTCAAAAGATCTCTGACATGCATCCCCAAAATCAAATTTAGCATCTTTTTTCAACAACTTACACATAGGACTTGTGATTTTTTAAAAGTCTTGGATAAACCACCTATAAAATCCTGCATGCCCAAGAAAACTCCTCACGACCTTCACTGTCACAGGATACGGTAGCTTTTTGATGACTTCAACTTTGGCTCTATCAACTTTAAGTCATTTGCATAACACCTTATAACGAAGGACTATTACTTCCTTGACCAAAAAATGGCACTTCTCCCAATTCAGTATAAGGTTCGTCTCTTCACAACGATCTAAGACTCGATCTATATTCTGCAAGCACACATCAAATAAATTACCATAAATAGAGAAGTCATCTATATATACCTCGAATAATTCTTTCACTATGTCATAGTAAATTTATATCATGCATCTCTGAAACATTGCGGGTGCATTGCAAAGGCCAAAGGCCATCCGCCTTAATTTTACATTTCATATGGACAGGTAAAGGTGGTGTTTTCTTGATCTTCTGGTGCTATTGTGATCTAATTATACCCTGAGTATCCATCCAAAAAGAAATAGTATTCCTGGCCTGCCAACATGTCTAGCATTTGATCAATGAACGGGATAGGATAATGATCTTTCCTAGTGGCTTCATTTAGCTTTTGGTAATCAATGCAAATCCTCCAACCAGTCACCATATGAGTGGGAATCAACTCATTAGCATCATTGGTCACCATAGTCATCCCACCTTTCTTTGGGATGCAGTATACTAGGATGACCCATTTGCTATTAAATATGGGATAGACAATCCCTATATCAAGCCACTTGATGACTTCTTTTCGTACAACCTCCTTCATTATAGGATTCAATCTTCGTTGCTGCTGCATACTTGATTTGTATCCCTCTTCCATATATATATTGTTCATACAAAAAGCTGGATTAATCCCTGTAATGTCCAATATCTGCCATACAATTGCCTTCTTCTTTCTTTTTAAAATTGCCAACGCTTCTCTCACCTACACATCAGATAAAACTGCAGAAAAAATCATAGGAAAAGTATCATTGTCACCAAGGAAGACATATTTTAAATGAGGAGGAAGAGCCTTGAGGTTTAGTTTCGGTGCTTTATCAACAGATGCCTTGGGAGATGGGCTAATCAGTCTATTTAGTGGTTTAAAAGGTATCACTCTCATATTAATTACTTCTAAATCCATGACTTGAACCAATTCAAGCGCCTCTATATCACCATAGAGATCATGTCCCATGAAAGTTCACTATAGTGGGTAATTAGACAATAAGAGATGGAGCCCAGACTCAAGGTCTGTAATCGATATAGAAGATAATTCTTTAAATATGGTAGGCAACTTTATTACCTTGTACACATCGAAAACCTCAACCTTGTCATGCGCTCTCATAGTCATCTTCCCTACAACTACATCAATAAGGGATTGCCTAGTTTCTCAGAATAGATTTACTAAAATAAATAGAACGGCTGGGTCAATATCAAAATCAAGAATAAAAAAGTCTACTGGGAAAATCAGCGATCCCACTTGCATCAATACGTCTTCAGTAATTCTACCAGGCCTAGCAAAGGACCTATTAGTTAACTGCAAATAATGGTAGTGGGTTTGGGACTTCCAAGACCAATTTTACAGTACCAAGATGTGGGCATGAGATTGATGCTCGATCCTAAGTCACATAATCCCCGAGCACTAATGGCTTATATGATGGTGATCTCCAAAGTAAAACTACCTGAACTTTTAGCTTCATGGGCAATTTGTTCTGAATTTTAGATGTGCACTCCTCAGTAAGTGCTACTATAGCATACTCTATCACATGATTCTTGTTTGTCACTATGTCTTTCACATACTTTGCAGACTTTGGAACACTCTGTAAAATATCAACAAGGGGAGATTAACATGAATCTGCTTTAAAAGCTCCAAATATTTCTTGTAAATGGTCTCCGCTTAGTGTTTCCTAAGACTTTGATGGAAGGGTAGAGGTAGAGTCTTCTTCTCCACTTGTGTTTCATTACTTGCAGCTTTTTCCTCTACCACTTTCTTCTCATTCTTTATTCTATCATCATTAGTAACTGTGGGACTTATATTCTCTGGTTCCTACTCCTTTCATTGCAAACCACTGCTAGTTGTGACTGTATTTACCTGTTTTAGATTTGGCTCAGTATCACTAGGTAGACCTTCCTGGGGCCTAGTGTTTTGTGCTTCCACAATCTGACCATTTGCAGCTCCAAATTCTTCGTAATTAACTATTGATTCTTTATTTCAACTGCTAACTATACATGAGAACCTAGAAGTTGCTTCATCATCTCCTTTATGTTGCTGGTTTGAGTTATGGTCTAATTACTTTGAACTTGTTCTTGACTATGTTACACCAGGCACTTATACAGATTATTGTTCTGTGCCTGATTTCCACTATATGAGAAATTAGGATGGTTCCTCCAGTTTGGATTATAGGTGTTACCAAAGTTTTGTTTTCCCTGATGATTAGCATTCCCCACATAATTAAAAGAATCTAGATTAACCACACATGAATCTGTTGCATGCTCACTACTACCACAAACTTTACACTACGTATTTGCCTGTTGAATTACATTTTTTGTAGTTGCTAGTTGTGAAACCCCAAACTTCATGTTGCTGAACTGATTAGTAATCTTATTTTGTAGAGCAACAAGTTGATCCAATAAAGCAGTGAACAAATCTACTTCTAATACACCTGCAACTTTCTTAGGAGCACTCCTCGAGTTAGCATTCCATTTAGGGTTCCCTTGTGAAATATGATTCAGCAGTATATATAATTCATCTTATGTTTTCTCAAAAGCTTTCCCCCAGCTGTTGAATCCAAGATAATCTTGGTATTTGGATCTAACCCCTCAATGAAAGTATAAACAAGAACATCATTAAACTGATGTAGTGAGGGAAATTTCTGAGCATACCCTTGAATGTCTCCCAAGCTTGGTAGATATTTTATCCTTCTTTATACCTAAAATACAGAATCTTTCTTCTCACAGGTGTCGTCTTCCCAGATGGAAGTAATAGAGAGTGGTGGTTCAGCATGTAACCACCTTTTTGCTTCCCCGATAAAGAAAAAGGGAAGAGCGTCAATCTGACATAGTCAGTATTTACCCCTTAAGGGGTGTAAGTATCACTGATTTCCAGGAAGGTCTGTATGTGTTGTTGTGGGACTTCATGTGAATATCCATCAAATTTCCCAGTCGACTTCAGCAACTGAACCATATTTTGCTTTAATTCAAATCGACCACCTAGCTCTGGCCTGTGAATGCTATTAGTAGAATGGTTCTTGAGTGGGATTCCCACCTCACGAATAGGTATGGCAGCTTCTTGAGAAGGGACAAATGGAATCATTAGTGTTGGAACACATCCGACATTTGGATCAACAAGATTAAGATCTCTTTTTTTTGCTATTTAAACCTGTTGAATTGGATAATGAGCTCTTCGCCTCTATTGAAACAACGGTTCTGGTTCCAAATAAGGCTCTACCAACTCTCTATCTCTCACCAGTCCGGTATTCATCTATTCTTGTAAAAGTCAGCCACTAATATCAAATCATTAACACTTAAATTAATTATCAAAAACCAAAAATTAATGAAATTACTAATTATAATAGTCCCCAGCAACAGCACCAAAAACTTCTTGCGGCCTAATGCACACGTAAGTGCACGTGATCGTACAAGTAATATAGTGACTAGAATAGTTGGATATCGTACCCACAAGGAATATACAACTAGCAATTCAACCAACTTTAGTTTCTGACAAGAATGTATTAAGTGATTAAAAGTATCAAGATAATTGTGAAGATTCAAAGAAAAATATAAATAATTAAGAAATAACAATATGCTACACTAGCAACGTAATCATAGGTTGTAAACAATATTGATGAAAATTCCAAGGTTGAGACACTTTTGACAATCTTACAAATCTCTATTCGTATCATAGTTTAGTTGATTATCAGGTTATTGATTCGCAGGGTTTATAGTATGATCATGGTCTCTCGACCTCTAATCTTCTACCTAAATTGGACATTGCAACCATATCATTGAGTGAGGTTGAAATATTTCAACTAGATGCATGAATCTATCTTCCTGCAAGTGAACCAAACAAGGCTTCTAGGTATATCCCAATCCTAGATACTAATTCACATCCCTTATTTTATAAAAAAATGAGAACCTTTCTACTCAATATCATCATTCTATCCTATAATTCTCCTCTCGAATTCACAAAGAAATATAGGTGTATTCTAATAGTGGTCACTCATTAAAATATTAAGTACAAGAGATTAAGAATAAACCATATGAAAATATAACAAGAAACTATGATAAATAATATCAAAGTAGAATCATGTCTTTGGCCTCAACCCCAGAACAAGGGTGTTTAGCCACTGATGTTTGAATTAAATCTCAAAAATGAATAATTAAACATACCCAAAAGTAATCTTCGAATCAGGAAGTTTAAAGAACCCTAAGAAAAGTATTAATAGTAATTTTGCCTCTGAAGTACGTACCAAAGTGTTCCAATTGCGTTTAATTATTGGTTTTTATACTAGAGCCATTTTTTATTGGGATGGAGCATACCCCTCATCGTGGGGGTTTGTGCATCTCATTATATCCCACATCGCCTATTCTATCCCGATGGATTAGAGCCCACATCAGCCATGTTGGTCCTCCACTATGAGGCCCGCATCGCGTGCTTATCTTTTGCTCTCACTAGAATTAGCCTCCAAATATTTCACTAAGGCAAATACCACTTTCTCATTAGCTAGTCGCTCTACAACTTGCTCTAGCCTTCTAAACATGCATTCCAACTCATTGACAGTGTCTCCTCCAATCAATATAATCAATCTACCAGCATCAATTATCACTTTCTTCCCGTCATGCATCCACTTAATCTAAAACTCATCAAAAATCCATTATGCATTACAAATCACATCTGTTAGCTCAAATCATGCAATTTAACACTAAACACTATAGAAATACACATTTTGTATTATATAACTAGGCCTATTATGGGTGAATATTGGTGTTTGGACATATAAATACGCCCAAGATCAATTATAGAGGCTTACTATCTCCGCGGTCCAAATCACTTAGAACCTCTTTCAAGAAATCCAAAACTCTCCCGGATGACTCTTTTAACATGACTAAATATATTTCAACTCATAAATCAATGTTTTGAACTCGGGAAGGCCCAAATTTTTTTTTTTCAAAATTTAGGGTGTTAAAATGGCCATGTCACTTGTACTTAGTGTTAAATAATTGCTTTAGGGCCTTTAAATATGTAGCGAATAGATGGAAACTTGTCTAGGATCTTGTGGGATCATTCATACCTAAATTAAATTATCTGAGCTGAGCTACTAGGAAGACTGATATTATGTACTGAATAGCTATGAGCTGAATCATGACTACGTAGTTGAATGTGAAACATGATGCATGGGCTCAACTAAATTTATAAATGCATGTTATGACCTGAGGGTGGTTTGATAAATGAGATAGAAAATGAGAGAATTAATTTAAAGGAAACCATTACCTCAAGCTGAATCTGAATTCGTAGAGAAAAGATGGGGATACTTGGCTCGCATATCAGTTTCTGCTTCCCAAGTAGCTCTCTCAACGGATTGATTTCTCCACAAAACCTTTACCAAGGTAACTTCTTTATTTCTCAACCTATGAATTTGACAATCAAGGATTTCAATAGGGACTTCTTTGTAATAAAGGTTATCCTTCACACCCACACTCTCTAAAGGGACGACAAAAGCTGAGTCACCAATGCATTTCCTTAGCAAAGAGACATAAAACCCCGGATGCACTAATGTCAATTATTCAGGAAACTCTAACTCAAAATCTACCTTCCCAAAATGGCTCAAAATTCTATATGGGACAACATAGAGGGTACTGATCTTCCCTTTCTTACCAAACCTCTTCACCCCTTCATGGGTAAAATTTTTCATATAAACCAAGTCACCAATATCAAACTCAAGTTCTATTCTCCCCACATCATCAAATGATTTCTTTCAGCTCTGGTTGTCTTCATCCTTTCTTAAATCAATTAAACCATCTCCATTGCCTCATACACTAAATCTGGCCCAATCAAAGAAGCCTCACCTACTTCACACCAACCAATAGGAGAGATCTACACCTCCTTCCATCAAGAGCCTCAAATAAACCCATCTGAATACTAGAGTAATAGCTTTTGTTATAGGCAAACTCAATTAAAGGTAAGTGGTCATCCCAACTACCCTAGAAGTCGATAACATAATCCCTCAACATATCCTCTAATATTTGAATAGTTCGCTCTACCTGACCATCTATCTGAGGATTAAAAGCTTCACTGAGATGGACTTAGGTACCAAGACCATTCTGAAAATCCTTCCAAAAGTCAGAGGTAAACTGGGTACCTCTATCTAAAATAATGGTCAAAGGAACCCCATACAACTTTACCAACTCCCATAGATAGAGTCTATCATAATCCTTGGCTAAATATAATGTATGAACTAGAAAGAAATAGGCTGACTTGGTCATTTTATCTACAATGATCAAAATAGAATTATGCTGACGTCGTATATGAGGTAAATCTATGACAAAATCCATGTTCACCACCTTCCACTACCAAACGGGGATACTGAACTCTTGAAGAGTACCACTAGCCCTCTGGTTCTTATCCATAATTTGCTAATAATTCAACCTCTTAGCCATAAATTTTGTAATATCTTTCTTTATACCATTCCACCAATAGACATTCCGCAAATCACGATACATCTTAGTGGCTCCTAGGTGAATAGAATATCATGCACCATATACCTCTATTAATATTCTCTGCCTCAAATCATCCACACTTAGATCATATATCATAACCTGACAGCAAAGCACACTATCTCCCCCTGGGGAGAAAACCTTAACATTTTGATCTTGAACTTTCTCTTTTAACTTAAATAGTATAGGATCTATATCTTAATTTTATTTTACTTCGACCCCCAATGAAGATTCTTAACCATTTTGAACCTATATACTACCTTCTTCCGAATCAACCAATAGGACATCTAAGCTAGCAAGCTGATGAACCTCATGGACTAACTCCTCCTTATCCTCCTCAACATGCGCAACGCTTCATAAAGATAATATACTAAGGACATAAACCACTACATTGACCTTACCGGGTGATACAACAAACTCATATAATAATTTTTCAATAATTCAAGCCACCTTCTCTAACAAATATTTAGATATTTCTGAGTGAACAATATAGTTGTAATACCCCGAGACTCTAACCAATAGTACAACCATGACTCAAGCTCATGAGAAGTGAATTATAGTGCTTTGGTTGTTTTTTGATTAAGCATGATGTTTATTAAGGCCTCAAAGATGTACTAGCAATAAGGTGAATCAAAACATTCCTTACCGATTGAATTCTTGGGAAGGATATTGCAATATTCAAATTTAAATAATCATATGTCTTGTTATACTATGAATTATTGATATAATGACCTACCAACAGATATATAATTGAATTATCTTTACAAAGGTACCAATTTCACCCAAATACGGTATCGAAGCAAAGAGTTATGCCCATTTTATTCCAGTGCATTAGCCTGGAAATTTTGTGACGAAATTTTGTGATGACTTGTCACAAGCCTGACGGCTTGTCACAAAATGTCGTCACCATAAGTATAAAGTCACAAAATCAAACATTTTGTGATGACTTGTCATAAGTTTGACGGCTTATCACGAATGTCGTCAGCTATTTTTTTCAGCAATTAAGGTCTTTTCCAATCTTTTGGAGGCCTATATAAATATGAGAATACCCATCCAAACCCTAATTTCTTCATTCTCTCATCTAATTTTCTTAAGAATATATATTAGGGTTTCAATCAAGAAAATTTAATTTTCCAAAAATCATCCATAAATCTTCAAGATTTCTTCAAGAATCACGCTCCTCATAGCGTGGGCTTCGAGAATCATTTATTACAAGTGCGGATAGAGTCTCAGGTACTAGAATTCATCAAATTTCAAAGATTAAGATATGTGGAGATTTGAACAAGAGCAATTTTTTCATTCTTGTGCCCAAAGCTTTGATTTCTATCATGGATTTATATGATTTCGCAAGTGGGTTTATACCCAAATTACTTCATCATGAGATTATAAGAATATAAATTGTTCAAGCTTTGTTATACATGATTATTTTTCTATTCCCAAGTTATTACTTGATATTTAATATTGTGAATTTCATATTTCTACCATGAGTTGATATTTCAAGTGCTTTCAAGATATGTGTCATTTAAGCTTCCTTATGAAAAATTGGATTATTTAGTATATTGACTCATGAGATTGAGTTGTTACAATGATTCTTGATATTTCTTCATAGTTATTGATGTTTTCATGATTTAATGAATTGATACATTTTGATATTGAGAAAAATTGTTTTGATTTGAGTCGAGTTAGGAATCCACAAATTGATTATGATTTGATAAATGAGAAAGAGATTTGATTTGGTCTTCATGATAGACCCTTGTGTTTTTTGTGGTGAATTTTCTAAAATGTTCTGAGCTTGTGTCTGGGCGTAGTATTTAGCACCAAGCTGGAAATATGGTATTTCCCCGAAACTACATGCCACCGTGGGATTGATATTGATAATTGTGGTCCAGAGGCTGAGTATGAGATTATGATCACTAAATTTAGGTTGTACTCCCTGGCAAGAGTCCGACGCTCCCGCCAATGTGGAGTTCTCTCCTTAGGAGGGCATAATGTTAGACTCTATGTAGCTCACATGGTTTATGTCAGTTATAAGAACCTCCCATGTCCATAATAGTTGAGTTTCTTGAATTACCGAGTCACTCCGAGTCTTGAGTTGAAGAGCTGAGTTATTTATGATGATTTATGAGGTTTTTATCATTTGATTTATTTACTATGAGTTCATGAAAAGTATGTTTCAATCTAACTCAAGCCAAGTGAGCCATCATTGTATATATGCATATTTTTATGAAATTGATGATGATATTTGCATTGTTGCATGCACCCCCACATACTCAGTACATTCCAAAGTACTGACCCACATATTTTCCTATGGGCTACATTTTATCGTAATGTAGGTTCAGGTACTCAACCGCAGCCGCATTAGCGATATTCGAGTGCCTCAACTATGTTCCCTCAGTGGTGAGTCCTCATGGTTCGAGGACAGTGTCTATATTTTTGGTGATATCATTTTGTTGTTATGTCTTTCAGTACTGTTTGAGTCAGTTGGGGGTTTGTCCTAATGGCTCTTTGATTTTGATGTATAGAGGCTTTGTCAGACTAGAGGGTTGGTATGTATAGATATTCAATATATTTTGGTTGTATGGTCTAGTATTCTCCAATATTTCTCTTGAACCAGATGTGGTATATCACTTTGTTGTACATAACTATTGTTGAATTGAATTCCTTGAGGTAGTGTCTAGATCCGAGGGTTATCTTGAGGCTACGTGTAGCCCTAAGTACTGTATGGCATCTCGATATGATATTTTAGGGCGTTACAAAGCTTGGTATCGGAGACTAAGGTTTAAGGAGTCCTAGGGAGTTTGACAAGCCGCATTACGTAGAGTCTTGATCATTGGTGTGTAGTTCGCCACATCTATGAGCAAGAGGCTACGGAACATTTTAGGAAAAGTCGTTTCTATCTTTCTAAAGTTTATCGTGCCTACAACTATCTCTTTATCTGCGATTAACTTATGCTCTCTTATAATAGAAAATGCCTCCTCATTGAGCTCGTAGAAATAATGAGAAACCTCAACCCTTTGATCCCTTGAGAGAGCATGTGTCTCATACAGAATTCCTAGCATCTTTTCAAGCGCTAGCCCAGGCAGTTACCGCCAATGCTCAAGCTAATACCCAGGCTACTATTCCTCCTTCGTAAGAGAATAATTCTATTGCAGCTCGAGTTCGTGACTTTATACAGATGAATCCATCTGAGTTCTATGGGTCGAAGGTAGGTGAAGACCCACAGATGTACTTGGATGAAGTGAAAAAAATCACCCAGATTATGCATGTGACTGAGGAGGAGAGTATTGAATTGTCTTCCTATTGAGTAAAATATGTTGCATATGATTGGGTGGAGATGTGGAGGATGAGTAGAAGGGAGGATGCCGCTCCCATGACTTGGCAGTTATACCAGGATGTATTCTTGGACAGATTTTTTCTCTTGAGATAAGGGAATCAAAGATGGAGGAATTCATGAATTTAAGACAAGGCTTCATGACTGTTAAGGAGTATTATCTTAGATTCAATTAGTTATCTAAATATGCTCCTAGTATGATGGCTGACTCCAGGACCATCATGAGTAAGTTTGTGATCGGTGTGTCGAGTTGCGTTATGAAAGAGTGTAGATCTTCTATGCTTAATTAGGATATGGACCTTTCTCGGTTGATAATACATGCCCAATAAATTGAAGCTGATAAGGTAAAAGAGAGAGTAAGAGGGAATAAAAGAGCTAGATCAGAGGAGCAGGGATTCAGTCAGTCCAGATTCCATAGAGGGAACCACCCTCAATTTTAGGGACATTCATTTATGCCCGCGCATTCCTCAGTTAGTGCTCACATAAATAAAAATAGGAAGGAGCAGGGGAACAGGCCTATCCCTTCTAGGTCTTAGGAAAGTGTAGGTAACCGACCTCATCCTCTTTTATGTGCCAAGTGTGGTAGAGATCATTTTGGCGAGTGTTTTGTTGATCAGAGGGGTTGCTTTGGTTGTGGAAAGTTGGGGCACCGACTTAGAGATTGTTCGTATTCTAGAAACGGGAGTCGAGATACTTGTCCCCAGATTCAGGCTACCAGTGCCCTCACTCTCGTAGTCCGCCCAGTTCCTTCTCAGGGAACCTCTTCTAGTACTGCTGGCGGTTCATGCCAGAATCGCTTCTATGCTATACCACCTCACCAGGAGCAGGAGGACTCTCTAGATGTTATTACTAGTATGCTCTGTGTCTTTCATTTTGATGTTTATGTATTGATAGACCCCGATTTGAGTTTCTCTTATATGACACCTCTGGTTGCTGTAAATTTTGAGATAGACCCTGAATGGATTCCTAAGCCTATTCTAATTTCTACCCTAGTAGGAGAATCTATTTTTGCTAAGCGAGTGTATAAGAAGTGTCCTATCACCGTCCTTCATCAGGTCATATGTGCTGATTTGATTGAGCTAGATATGGTTGATTTTGATGCCATTCTGGGTATGGATTGGCTTCACTCATGCTATGCATATATAGATTGTCGTACCCGAGTGGTCAAGTTTTAGTTTCCCGATGAGCCCATTTTTGAGTGGTCCAGGAGTTCTGTAACTCCGAAGAGCCATTTCATATCCTACCTTAAAGCTAGGAAGTTGATTTCCAAGGGTTGCATCTATCACCTAGCTCGAGTTAAAGACCTCAAGTTCGAGACTCCAACTATTCAGTCAGTTACCATAGTTAATGAGTTTCCTGATGTTTTCTCAAAAGATCTCCCAGGGCTCCCACCTGATAGAGAAATAGAATTCAGGATTGATCTCTTTCCCAGCACTCAGCCTATTTCCATTCCTCCGTACCATATGGATCCTACAAAACTTAAAGAGTTGAAGTAGAAACTCAAAGATTTCTTAGACAAAGGCTTTATCAGACCCAGTGTTTCCCCGTAGGGTGCACCTATTCCATCCATACGTAAGAAAGATGGTACATTGCGTATATACATTGACTAACATCAACTCAACAAGGTAACTATCAATAACAAGTACCCTCTTCCTAGAATCGATGATTTATTTAATCAGCTATAGGGTGAAAGTTATTTCACAAAGATAGGCCTTAGATCCGGCTATCATCAGCTTAAAGTGAGAGAGTGTGATATTCCAAAGATAGCCTTCTGAACCCGTTATGGTCACTTTGAGTTTCTTGTTATGTCCTTTGGGTTAACCAATGCTCCAGCAGCCTTCATGGACCTCATAAATCGAGTGTTTAAGCAATATCTTGATATGTTTGTCATTGTATTCATAGAAAATATTCTTGTGTATTCCCAAAAAGAGGATGATCATGCCGACCATCTAAGAATTATCTTGCAAACTCTTAGAGATCATCAATTATTCGCTAAATTTAGCAAGTGTGAAGTTTGGCTAAGGTCAGTTGCTTTTCTAGGTCACATTGTTTTTGCCGAAGGCATTAGAGTCGATCCCCAAAAGACAGAAGCTGTAAAGAATTGGCCTAGACCTACCTCCCCATCTGACATTAGGAGTTTCTTGGGTCTATCTGGTTACTACCGTCATTTTGTTGAGGGCTTCTCTTCCCTTGTGTCTCCCATGATCTGGGTTACCCAAAAAAAAGTGAAGTTCCTGTGGTCAGAACCTTGCGAGAAGAGTTTTTAGGAGTTAAAGACTCGACTCACTTCAACCCTAATATTAGCTTTACCCATTGGTACTGATGGTTTTATGGTGTATTGTGACACTTCTAGAGTTAGTTTGGGTTGTGTGTTGATGAAGAGGGGTACAATTATAGCTTATTCCTCTAGACATTTGAAGTCTCATGAGAAGAATTACCCAACCCATGATCTTGAATTAGCAGCTGTAGTTTTTTCTTTGAAAATCTGGAGATATTATTTATATGGTGTCCATGTTGATGTGTCTACTGATCACAAAAGCCTGCAACATGTGTTTACTCAAAGAGAGTTGAATCTTAGACAAAAAAAATGGTTAGAGTTATTAAAAGACTACGAATGAGTGTTTTGTATCACCCGGGCAAGGCCAATATTGTGGAAAATGCTCTTAGCAGGTTGTCTATGGGTAGTGTAGCTCATGCAGAGAATGATAAGAAAGAATTAGCTCGTGATATACATCGTTTATCTAGGTTAGGTATTATATTACTTGATTCCGCTGAAGGGAGTATGTTAGTTTAGATAAGTTCTGAGTCCTCTTTGGTCTCGGAGGTAAAGGAAAAGCAAGACAGGGATCCTAGTTTGGTCAAACTGAAGGAGTCAGTTAAGGACCAAAAGATAGAGGTTTTTTCCCAAGGGGGAGATGGTGTGTTGAGATTTTAGGGTAGATTGTGTGTTCCCAATGTTGATGATCTAAGACAGAGAATTATGGCTGAAGCACATGGCGCGCGATATTCTATTTATCCTGGTGCTACCAAGATGTACTGCGATTTGCGGGAAATCTATTGGTGGAACTGTATGAAGAAAGACATAGCAGGATTTATGGCAAAGTGTTCTACTTGTCAACAGGTTAAGGTAGAGAACCAAAGGCCCGGTGGTGTAATGCAAGAGTTTAGCATTCCTACTTTTAAGTGGGAAGAAGTGAATATGGATTTTGTAATTGGTTTGCCTCCTTCTCGTCTTCATCATAATTCGATTTGGGTTGTTGTAGACCATTTGACTAAATCAGCTCATTTCTTCCCAGTGCATTCGTCTTATACAGCTGAGGATTATGCTAGATTGTATATTCTAGAATTCGTTAGACTTCATGGAGTTCCTTTGGCTATTATCTATGATTGGGGTACTCAGTTTACTTCCCAGTTTTGGAGGGCTTTTCAGAAGGGTCTCGATACCCAAGTTTGTCTAAGTTCTACTTTCCATCCGCAAATAGATGGTCAGGATGAGCGGACCATTCAGACTTTAGAAGATATGTTGAGGGCATGTGCGCTTGATTTTAAAGGTAGTTGGGATGAGCACTTGCCATTGATCAAATTTGCGTATAATAATAGTTTTCATGCTAGTATTTAGATAGACCCATTTGAATCTTTGTATAAGATAATATGTAGATCACCTATAGGTTGGTTTGAAGTAGGAGAAGCAGCTGTGATTGGGCCTGATGTTGTGTTCGAGGCTATGGAAAAAGTTAAGTTGATTTGAGAGAGATTGAAGACCACTCAAAGTCATCAAAAGTCGTACGCGGATGTGAGAAGAAAAGATCTTGAGTTTAAAGTTAATGATTTAGTGTACTTGAAGGTTTCACCCATGAAAGGGGTGAAGAGATTTGGGAAGAAGGGAAAGCTTAATCCCCATTATGTTTGTTCGTACAGCATTCTGAGCCGTGTTGAGAAAGTAGCATTTGAGGTAGAGTTACCCGCGGAGTTCTCTAGCGTTCATCTGGTATTTCATGTTTCTATTCTTAAGAAGTGTATTAGTGTTTCTGTCGTGGTTGATCCTTTCGAAAGCATGGATATTCAGGATAGCCTTTCATATGAGGAGTTTCCGGTTGAGATTTTGGATTTTCAAATCCGTAGTCTAAGGAACAAAGAAGTTCCTTTGGTTAAAGTACTTTGGCGAAATCAATCTGTTGAGAGTGCTACTTAGGAAGCCGAATTTGATATGCAAGCCAAGTACCCTCACCTCTTTTCTGTGAGTTCGGAGCGAGCAGAAGGCACCATTCTTTCTTAATTCTGCCCCTTCTTATTAAAGATTCAGCTGTGTGTCTACTTCCATCATGAATTCATGTATTTTGTATGGTATACAAAGGTATAGAGTGAAGTAAGCCCTTTGAGTGAGTCATTCCAGCTATCCGTCCTCATTTTCTCTTGTTCTTGGCCTATTTGGCAACATTCGAGAACGAATGTTTCCAAGGGGGAAATATTGTAATACCCCGAGACTCTAACCAATAGTGGAACAATGACTTAAGCTCATGAAAAGTAAATTATAGTGCTTTGGTTGTTTTCTGATCAAGGGTGATGTGTCTTAAGGCCTCAAAGATGTCCTAGCGATTAGGTGAATCAGAACATTCCTTACCGATTGAATTCTTGGGAAGAATATTGCCATATTCAACTTCAAATGAGCATATATCTCGTTATACTATGAATTGTTGAGAAAATGACCTACTAACAGATAGATAATTGAATTATCTTTCCAACGGTACTAATTTCACCCAAATATGGTATCAGAGCAAAGAGTTATGCCCATTTTACTCCAGCATGTCAGCCTGGAAATTTTGTGACGACATTTTGTGACGACTTGTCACAAGCCTGACGTCTTGTCACAAAATGTCATCACCATAAGCAGAAATTCATAAAATCCAACATTTTGTGACGACTTGTCACAAGTTTGACGACTTGTCACGAATGTCGTCAGCTATTTTTTTCAGCAATTAAGGGACGTTTTTGCAAGGGTATTTTGGTCTTTTCCAATCTTTTGGAGGCCTATATAAATATGAGAATACCCATCTGAACCCTAATTTCTTCGTTCTCTCATCCAATTTTCTTAAGAATATATATTAGGGTTTCAATCAAAAAAATTTAGTCTTCCAAAAATCATCCATAAATCTTCAAGATTTCTTCAAGAATCAAGTTTCTCATAGTGTGGGCTTCGAGATTCATTTATTACAAGTGCGGATAGAGTCTCAAGAACTAGAATTCATCCAATTTCAAAGATTAAGGTATGTGGGGTTTTGAACAAGAGCAATTTTTTCATTCTTGTGCCCAAAGCTATGATTTCTATCATGGATTTATATGATTTTGCAAGTGGGTTTATACCCAAATTATTTCATCATGATATTATGAGAATATAAATTGTTAAAGCTTTGTTATACATGATTATTTCTCTATTCCCAAGTTATGAATTGATATTTAATTATGTGAATTTCATATTTCTACCATGAGTTGATATTGCCAGTGCTTTCAAGATATGTATCAAACTTTAAGCTTCCTTATGACAAATTGGATTATTGAGTATATTGATTCATGAGATTGAGTTCTTACAATGAGTCTTGATATTTCTTCAAAGTTATTGATGTTTCCATGATTTAATGAATTGATACATTTTGATATTGAGAAAGATTGATTTGATTTGTGTCGAGTTAGGAATCCACAAATTGATTATGATTTGATAACAGAGAAAGAGATTTGATTTGGTCTTCATGATAGACCCTTGTGATATTTGTGGTGGATTTCCTAACGCGTTCTGAGCTTGTGTCTGGGAGTAGTATTTAGCACCGAGCGGGAATGTGGTATTTCCCCAAAACTACGTGCCACCGTAGGATTGATATTGATAATTGTAGGCCAGAGGCCGAGTATGAGATTGTGATCATTAAATTTAGGTTGTACTCCCTGGCAAGAGTACGACGCTCCTGCAAATGTAGGGTTGTCTCCTTAGGAGGGCAAAACATTGGACTCCATGTAGATCACATGGTTTTGTAGGTTATAAGAACCTCCCATGTCCATAAGAGTTGAGTTTTTTGAATTACCGAGTCACTCCGAGTCTTGAGTTGAAGAATTGAGTTATTTATGATTATTTATGAGGTTTTTATCATATGATTTATTTACTATGAGATCATGAAAAGTATGTTTCAATCTAACTCAATCCAAGTGAGCCATCATTGTACATATGCATATTTTTATGAAATTGATGATGATATTTGCATTGTTGCATACACCCCCACATACTCAGTACATTCCAAAGTGTTGACCCACATATTTTCCTATGGTCTATATTTTTTCGTAATGTAGGTTCAGGTACTCAGCCGCAGCCGCATTAGAGATATTTGAGTGCCTCAACTATGTTCCCTAAGTGGTGAGTCCTCAATGTTCGAGGACCGTGTCTATATTTTTGGTGATATCGTTTTATTGTTATGGCTTTCAGTACAGTTTGAATCAGTTGGGGGTTTGTCCCAATGGCTCCTTGATTTTGATATATAGAGGCTTTGTTAGACTAGAGGGTTGGTATGTATATACATTCAATTTATTTTGGTTGTACAGTCTAGTATTCTCCAGTATTTCTCTTTAACCCAATGTAGTATATATCTTTGTTGTGCATGACTATTGTTGAATTGAATTCCTCGAGGTAGTGTCTGGCTCCGAGGGTTAGCTTGGGGTTATGTGTAGCCCTAAGCACCGTGTGGCATCTCGAGATGATATTTTGGGGTGTTACAATAGTAAAGTCTTATGATCCGTAAACACATCAACATGAAACCCATAAAGATAATTTCTCTAAATCTTTAAGGCAAAGAAAACTACTGCCAACTCAAGATCATGAGTCGAGTAATTCTTTTCATAGGGTTTGAGATGCCTAGAGGAATAGGATATGACCTTACCTCACTGCATTATCACACAACCAAAACCAGATCTAGAAGCATCACAATAAACTATAAACCTATCAGAACCCTCTGGTAGAGTCAAGACTAAAGCGAAAGTAAGTTGAGTCTTCAACTCCTGAAAACTCTTCTCGCAAGAATTTGACAACTAAAATCGGACTTTCTTTTTGATTAGCTGAGACATGGGGAAACCAATAGAATAAAATCCTTCAAAAAACCACCTATAGTAACCATCTAAACCTAAGAAACTCCTTATATCTGATGGAGAGATGGGCCTAGGCCGGTTTCTTACTATTTTAGTCTTTTGTCGATCAACTCAAATTCCATCACTGGAAATGATGTGACCAAGTAAAGCTACTAGAATTTGCACTCGTTAAACTTAGAAAATAACTGGTGATCTTTAAGGGTCTGAAATACAATCCTCAAATGGTCTGCATGATCACCTTCACTACGAGAATAAATAAGGATGTCATATATGAAGCCAATGATGAACGTGTCTAAGTACTTCTTGAACACCTAATTCATTTAGTCCATAAAATTTGTAGGATCATTCATTAGTCCAAAATATATAACTAGAAATTTGTAGTAACCATATCAAGTTCTAAAGGTTGTCTTTGGGATGTCACATTCTCTGAATCTGAGTCGATAATAGCCGGATCTAAGGTCTATCTTAGAGAAATAACTGCATCCCTGAAGTTGGTCGAATAAGTCATCAATCCTGTAGAGAGGATACTTATTCTTAATTGTGAGTTTGTTCAACTAACAATAGTAGATGCACATTTATAGGGAATCATCTTTCTTGTATACGAAGAGAAATAGAGCACCACATAGAGAAACACTAGGACTGATGAAACCTTTATCTAACAGGCTTTTCAACTGTTCCTTCAATTCCTTAAGCTCAGCTGGAGCCATTTTGTATGGTGGAATTGAGATAGGCTGGGTATCTGGGAGGAGATCTATTTCAAAGTAAATTTCCCTCTCAGGAGAAACGTTGGGAAGATCTTCAGGGAAAACTTTAGGAAATCCATTCACTATTAGAACTGACTCAAGACTCAGAGTTTCAAAATTTAAGTCCTTGACTTAGACTAGATGGTAAATACATCCCTTGGATATCATATTTCTTGACTTAATATAGGAGACAAACCAACCAATAGGTACTAAAGCACTACCCCTTCATTCAATAACAGGATCATTAGGAAACTGGAAATGGACTATTATGATTCTAAAGTCAACTGAGTCATAGCACGAGTGGAGCTAATCCATACTGAGAATGACATCAAAATTAGTAATCTCTAACTCTGCAAAGTCAATTAAAGTGACATTTTGAGACACTGTGGTCGAGAAATTTTTGTATACCTGTCTGGCTACCATAGAACTACCCATGGGGGTAGACATTGAGAAGGGCTCTAATAATAAGACGGGACTGACATCGAAGTCTATAGATATATAAAGATTCACAAGGGAAAGTGAAGCTTTGGGGTTTAACAATGAATAAACATGAAGGTGGAAGACTTGTAATATACCTATAACCATATCAGGGCAAGTTTACAGATCCTTTTGAGTCTAGAGAGCATAAAATCGATTCTGATGCTGCCCACTAGTGGCATTGGAATTGGCACCCTGCTGAGTCGGGCGAACTACTAAAGCTGAGAAAAAATTAGACTGAACTCAATAACAAAAATCCTTTCCCTTCTAGGAAACCACTGGGAAAACCCTAATCATGTGGCCTGGTTTGCCTCATCCAAAACATGCATCACTACTTGCCCTGCACTCCCCCTAATGGTTCTTACCACATCTCCTGTAAAATGGATTGGTGTGACCACTATTCATGCTATCCTAGAATTTAGAGCCTGGTGCTCTATCCTGATTATCCAGTTTGAACTTAGGCACTAGAGCACTAGATAAAGATAGGGTTGGAACTAAAAATTTCTAGCAAAACTGAGAATGATTCGCACATTAGACTTTTGTTGTGAGAAGTTAAAGCTACCAGTTTTGTCCCTCTTATTCTCCATATCCTTCTCTTTGTTCTTATCCTCCTCAATCTACTGAGCATGAACCATAACCTAGAAAGGTTCATCTCTTTATCAACATAGTTGTTCTACACTTCTTGACTAGACCATTTGACACACCAGACACAAACTTACTTATTCTAGCCCTAGATTCAACCACCATAGTTGGAGAATGCATCGCCAACTAGGTAAACTTAAGTGAGTACTCCTACACACTTATATTACCCTACTTCATATTTATAACTTTTGCACCTTGGCCTTCTTCATCTCGAGTGGGAAGAAACTGTCTAAGAAGGTCGTGGCAAACTCTTTTGACTATATGGGTCCTGCCTTAACACCTCTGTCCTCTTTCCACATCTTGAACAAAGTATGAGACACTCCTTTCCATTTTTAAGAGGCTAAGTCAGAATTCTCACTAGTAGTAACACCCATGATATCTGTCACTTTTTGTACACCATCCAGAAACTTTCGTGGATCCTCCTCAGACTTGGATCTAGTAAACAATAGAGGATTCATTTAAAAGAAGCTCAGATCCTTGCTATCATGATCACTACTAGATTGGATGGGGCAAAAGCCTGCTAGTTATTCTAAGCTACCATAGTTTGTGCAAAACAGTAAAAGTGGTCCTGAATTCGGCATGGGAAACATGTTCGTTTAGAGGGTCTTCCTAAACAGGTGATGCGGGTTGATCCCCTTTCCTTCTTTTATTATTTCTTCTGGGAGGTATTTTCTATAAATGGATGAAAGAGAAGTTATAAAAGGGAATTTAATAGAGATCACGCTTTTTCACACGACATGAATACTGAAAGAAGGGAAATTTTCCCAAAACAACTCGTAGCCTCTGCACTTCAACCCCATGAACATGACTCTACTTAATGTGTCCTTAAGAAACCCTAGGACGCTTTAAAACTTAGGCTCTAATACAAAGTTTTTAACAACCCGAGACTGCCCCCTAGTTATAACACGGTACTTAAGGCCACAAGTGACCCCAAGCTAAACCATGATCTAGTATCTGCTATGAACACTGAATAAAAAAACAATACGACATCATATGTGGAAGCTAAACAGATGAGAAATTATATTAAAAATGTAAAACTGAAACAATACCCAACACGTCTGAACTACTGATAAAACTGAAAATAAGTTTGGCTATCTGAAAGACTTTAAACATGAGGAGTTATAGGATAAACCCCCAACTAACTCCAACTGACTAAAATAAAGGATATACTAAAAAAAATACAAATAATTTGTTCGTGATGGATGAGGTCTCACCACAATTGCTGCTGAGTGACATAGAACTTACTAAGGGCGATTGGGGAACTGATCATTCGAACCTATATTATGAAATCAATATAGAGCAAAAGTGAGTATGCGATTAATACTTTGAATGTACATATATGTGAGATAGAACTAACTGAATTATAAATAACCACTGAGCATGAATTCATGAACATGTAAAACGAATGCAGGACCAAGTAAACCATGTACTGAAATAACCTGCATAACTTATTAACTAATAAGCTAAACACTTGGTCATGTAAACGTAAACTGATATAATCTTAATATTGATCTGAAATTGTAGGAGCTATCATGTTACCGACATGTCCCAATTTGAGTTGATCGAGGTCCAACCTGTAACCCCAGTTGGAAGGGTGATAGTTCCTTGCCACAGGCACTAACACTGGCTATGTAGATCCACTATGTTGATATCCCTAAGTACTAGGGTGTCAGTCCTATACTGATGGGTGACCCCTAAGACAGTTTCAGTCCTCTAGTGGTGGGTGACATCTCATAACCTACGTTAGTTACATAGTTCTAGAACTTAGAGACATTTTCTAGAGGTCTCAGTCCTCTACTGGCGGGTGAGCCTTCTTACCTGGGTTTTCTTGGTGCTAAATCCTACTCCCAACAGAATTGACACTGGTACTGGTTAAAGTTAACAGGACTCACAACTGGTAATTTCTCAAAATGAATATGAAAATCTAAACATAGTGATAGAAATATGATTTGACTTACTTGTTTCTTAAAATTGGAAACGTGAATAAACAAATAGGTATCGGGTGTTCACAACCCAACAACACTGAATAATACATTAAATATAAGAACATCATCATAATACCGTATGGAAATTCATGATTTGTACACCCAAAACATAGTATATTTCACTAAACTGATGAAATCCATGATTATAAGTATGGGAAGATTTTCAACTTATGAGGACAATATGCTCACATGATTTAACTCATAAATTGATAATTAAAATGGTGTCAACTAAACATGATATGGGTGATTGAGATTATAAAGCATGTGAGAACATAAATCACATGGATAAACTCATTTTCATGGTTTGTTTCCAAAATTATTAAGAGAAAATTTAGTAAATTCATACTTGATATTGAAATTTGATAAAGAGAGGAAAAAGGGTTTATACTTAAAAAAGGGATTTTTGAGACCCAATGGGTGAAAATAACCCATTGATGAATATCCCACATACTTGAGTTTGCTCGAATTCTTGAAGAAAACTTGGAATTGAGACCTTAAATGGGTGAATTCTTGGAAGAAGCTTTTGATTTTTGTGTTCTTGAGAATCGGGGGAGAATGAATATCATTAATTGGTGATGAATGGGTCAAATAATGCCCCTCTTGGGTTTTAAATTATGGATTGGGTGTTTAGGGAGAGAGGAAATACCAAAATGCCCCTCACCTCTTAATAAAGGTTGCATGATTTTAAACTGCAGCATGGAACGATGGCTATCGTGGAGGCCATAATCCGTGACATGCTATCTATCATGGAGGCTAACCTCCAAGACACGTTGCATATCATGGAGACTAACCTCTATGACACACTACATATCAGAAAGACTATCCCCCGTGACACACTAAAATCGAGGAGGCTTACTGCCTCTGTTGTCAAAAATCACTCTGAACCTCTTTTAAGAAATCCAAAAGTCTCCTGGATGACCCTTTTAACATTTCTACGCATATTTCAACCCATCAATCAATGCTTCAAACTCGGGAAGCCTAAAAAATAAAATGTTCAAAATCTTGGAGTGTTAAAATGGACATGTAACTTGTACTTAGTGTGAAATAATTTCTTTGGGTCCTTTAAACACGTGAAAAATAACTGGAAACTTTTCTAGGATCTTGTTGGGTATTACAAAAGGATTGTGTATCCTTTATACAATAAGGACATGCTAACTTACCCCTAGTACACTATCCTAATAACATAGAATTTACTGGAAAGTCACTAATTGTCCACATATAAGCTACCCTTAATTGAAAATTTTACTTTTATGAGATGTCAAAAACTTTTACACATGACTTACACAACAAAGTTAATTCCTATATTAGAGGTTACCGGTAAACATCAAATTTATGTTTTGGATTGTTCAGCCCTAGAACAATAATTGTTATGAACATGTAAGCCTTTTTATGTATATTTCTAGAGGTAAATAGTCTGGAGTCAAAATCATTGGCCAAAAAGAATATTTAATCCTAGACTAATTGAATGGTTTGAAACCGTCCATAAATAATGCCAACCCTAAATTTCTTGTTTTAGCACAAAAAAGGAATGATTTTCATTAAAGTTCTTTCACTCCTCAAAGTATGATGGATGATGCATCATACCATACTCTATTTTGTGCTCATTATGCCATCTCATGTCCTCAACTATATCATGGAATGCATATAATCTTTGCAAACTAGGAATCAAAGAAAAATAATACATTTTCTTGTGAAGGATCAATTTTCTTTTATGAGAGCCAACACAACACTGGTACCTTTAATTGACACAAACAACATACATTCTAATTCACAATAATCAATCTCTTCAATAGGCAAACCTAAGTATGCACTAGCTTCTTGGTTTGATAATATCTATCAAGCACTATGTTATATTCAAGTAAAGACTCTTTGCATAATTGTATCATTTGGTTATAACCTCTGTATGACTTATTGTTCTCCATTTTAATAATTAACATTCGAGAGGAAACTACAAGTTGAGAGAGGGAAGAAGTGAGATATAATTTAGCTTCATCAGCCTATAGAAAATCATCAAATCTTTAAGACTCAGATTAGGATCTTCCTCCATTGAATGTTCAAAAGGATCAGATGAATGAAGTTTAAAATTAGTATAAGATTGCCAACTTAAACGTTGGGAAGGATGGGACCAGCTTCATCCAAAACCATTTATAGATGTGGATTATCGTCTCCTAATTTAGGTCAACCACCACCATGCAAGTCATTACCATAAGAGATCCTACTAATCATATTTTTTACCTTGATTCTTCTAAACAAAATCGTCATCAACAAATCCAAAATGATAAAGGTGTACTTTAACAGTTTTAACATCCATGAATTTAAAGTTATGACATTTTGTTTATGGGCATCTAACTTTGCCATTATGTGATTTTATTGAGAACATGTGCATTGGATAAATTTATTCACATCGATTACAAAACTAAAGTGTAAAGCATCTCGATCATCTAACCTCTTATATATCCAAGCATGATCTAGATTGTTCATTTTTATATTAATCTTGAAGTAAAGAAATACAACAATCAGTGCTAATAATTAACCTTGCTAAAAATTCATATTAAAAAACACAACAATCAATGTTAATACTTAATTAAGCTCTTTAAATGTAGCCAAAAAACGAAAATTCTAAGATCCCCTTGTAAAGCCATGTATACTTCTATTAATTAATAATAACCTCATAAACAAAATATCTATATTGAAAAAGTAGAAGCAGTTTTTGAAGTTTCCCACTGTAGGGATGAAAAATAATTCTTACAACTTTCCAAGACTAACTTAGGATAAAACTCTAAGAGAAAAATATTCAACGTGAAGTTCTCAAAGAAGAAAACATAAATGCTTTATCATAAAAAAAAGGTAAGAGTGATAGATATTTTTTTGTAGACAAGAAATTCATCATTACATGCATAATAACAAAGATGAGTTGCAAAGCTCGCAAGGCACATAACCTTGAGGTCATGGGTTCAAATCTTTTATCCGCAACATCTTGTTTATATATATATATATATATATATATATGTCGATAGAATAATTCACTCAGCTAAAGAGACATTTATGGTATCCCTTTGTTTCCTCCCTACCTTGCTATCATGAATTCGTATACTGATTTATGTAAATGGGTTTAAGTTATATATACTATTGACTTCGACTTTACTAATGACTAAATTATTTTTGTTGGAACCCATATTGTAACTAGCATTTGTTGCTGCAGAATAAAGCAATTTCAAAAGGGATAACATGCTCGATCGGACATGAGTTCTAGTATCATAAGTGTTTCCTCATAGGAACGTCCACAAATTTGATCAATTACTCTTCATGTTTTGTCAACATACATAGATTTGATTTTTCTTCTTTAGTATAAGGTTTTCCTTCTCCTACTGAATCATAAGAATCTAGATTTTTTAATTAATATTAACGTTAACGATGAGATCAATTATCATTTTTTTTCGCATTTTAGAATCAAAAAACTAACAAGCATAGCAAGAAAAATATGAAATCAAAAAGAAAATTTAGAAAAGATTACTTGATGAACTTTCTTATAAAAACATCTGATGTATGCAATGCACCACTTGATTTTCCACAGATCTACAATGCAGCACTTAATTTTTCTGTAAAATGGACCTGAAATAAAAGTCTATCAAATAAATATTTGAGAACATGGAATTCATTTCTAAGAATGATAGATTAAGTTGCACTTACCAAAAAGAAGAGAAGCGGAATAAAGTCAAAGGGAAGTAAGTTCAAACATAGATAAAATAATTCTAGTGAACTATATACATTTGGCAATCTATTATTTATTTCAACAAATTATAGCTATAGAAATATCACATTGACACACATGTCATTTACTATAATAAAGTCACTCCTAACAAAGGACTTGCAAGATTTTAAGGCAGCCAACTGAAAACAACAACCTACTTTGAAACTGTCAACAACCACAGTGACACAACCCAAACTAGGGCCTGGTTATGTCGAGTATCTTAAGTCCAAGCAGGATTGGAGACCACTCCCAATACCCAAACAGTTAACCTCCCTACACCCAAGGTTGGATGAATCCCAAACATATAAAAAGATAAGATAACTTCAAATTAAAGATATGATAATAAGTCTAAAATCAAAAACAAAATCCACAACCATTTAACCATCCAATATCAATCCTAATGTCAATGCCAATACCAATGTTAACACTAATACCGACACCGCCCATGCCTATAGTAATCCGATAAAGGATCTAACAAGAATCAAAGGATGTCCAGTTGGGATATGCCTCCGACTATATCCAAAACCAAATCCAAAGAAATAAAAATGATATAAATCAGTTAATAGCATGAAATGGTATCTTCAACAGTATGGAAGCTCACCACTTCAGTCTCACTCAAAAGTTGTCCTCGAATCACCAAGTCACTGAGGAAGAAGAGTGAAAGTATGGTCGGTCCCTGCATCGCATGGGGATACAGCACCCGAAGATGATTAGCGGGGTCAACGCTAGCATGTAACTAAGGGATAAAGATAAAATAATGCCATTAACAGATAACCAAATCAAATTGGCATATATAATAACATGTATATGTATATATATATCATGTCGAGATAGGGAATAAGGTTTAGCATGGATTTAAAACCTTAATGTACAATCATAAATCCACCCACAGGCTATATGGGTCCAGTGTTACCCCCTAAATAGGCCCCAGTATATGTAGCCACATGAATCGGAGATATCATAGATGACCGGGGATTCACGTGTACCCTTAGCCCTCCAAGATACATATATACAAGTATAGACTTGGGGGATTCTTGTCTACCCCACAAGCATATGGTCACCAAGACCGACCCTCATGTCGGCAAACATGAGTTTCCAGTGTCTGTTCTTCAGAATCCCTCATTCATAGTTAGCTATCATAACCACCCTATTATTGCCCAATTAAAACATTTAGCACATAACCAAACCACCAATTCCAAGAGTCAATTATTAAAGCATTATAAGTGGTATCTTCATACCGACTATAGATTGCAAGCAATGTCATTAGACAACTCTTAGGAGAATCCTATATACCCCACAAACTCTATTATTAAAATCACTTGGGGGATTCTACTGTACCCCACAAGGTTTTCAAATCCATCCTTAAGCATTTAACCATTTATTCCATGCATTAGCTTTAAGAAACAAGTAAACCAAATACTTTGGGGATTCCATTGTACCCCTGATTCAAATTCCCACCTTTCTCATAGCTATAAATCAATCTTGCAGTGCAAGGTTGGGGTCATATCCACTTCAAAAGTCACAAGTTTAGACAAAATTACCATTATCAAGTTCACCACTATACCCATGCACCCGCATGTTCAAAACTATATTTAAAACATAGAAAACCATAATTAAACAATGGGAAAATATTATTCATCCATAAGAATCAAAAACCCCAACCTTTATTTCAAAACCATAACAATACCATGAAAGCCCATACATTAAAAGATGTAGTTTTAACAAAATAACAATGAGGGAGGAGTAACATGCCTGAAATACCAAGAAATTTGGAAGAGATTGCACCCTTAGAACTCTAGATGACCATTTTTTTTGAAACCCTAGACTTAGCTCGAACAGAGAGTTTGAGAGAGAATTTTAGAGTGTTTTATTGTGAATGATATTTTAATGAAGTCTCAAAGGAGTTTTTAAGTCGTGGTATCAAAGAGACCTAAAGTGGGAAATTTCTAAAATTCCCCCAACTTAAAGATGTAAAAAGTCATCCTTGGTTACGAGTCGACCCATTGACTCATCACCATATCATATGACTTATAGCCTGGAGTCGTATCCTATATAGTGAGTTGGACACCCATACATTGTCTATCTTACGGCTCCATGATCCCGCTAGTAACCTAACCCTACGACCCGTAGGGTCTATTCATTACCAATACAGTACCCAAATAGGTTAGACAATGGACAACTTACCACTTCACCTTACGACTCGTAACCTATCCTCACAACTCCTACCGTACCACTCATACTCAGAGCCAAGTCAAGCCGTTAAGTTACTGATTTGGTTAAGGTTTGTCGTAATGAATCATCATTACCCTTAATGAATCATGTCCACCAAGTCATAACCAAGACAGAAAAACCAACCACCATCAACTGGACACCATATGACTAGGGTTACTTGACCCATCAAGACACCATACGACTCGTATGGTCAAGTTGTAATCAAGGAGGTGAGCTTAGAGCTCAAGAAATTTCCAAGGGCCAAATATTCAGCATGTTTCAATTCTCCCCTAGTTGGATCATTCATCCTCGAATGATGGGACAAGGAAGTTACTAGTACAGGTAAACCCCTAACATCTCTACTCTTACCTTAAAGACAAAGAATAAATAACGAAGCAATTTACGACTCTCCTTTAACAAAGACAAAAAACAAAGATGGTAAGAACAACACATACCTTAAGCATGATTTTCTGAAATGTGGAATAGGAATGGATACTTGAACTTCATGTCCTCTTCAGCTTCCCAAGTAGCCTCTTCGACCTTTTGGTTCCTCCATAGAACCTTTACTGAAGCTACATCATTGGTCTGCAACCAACGAACTTGTCGATCCAAGATTTTAACTGGGATTACCTTATAAGAAAAAGAATCCAAAATACCAATATAATTAATAGGCATAATTTATAACGGATCACCCACACACTTCCTCAACTTAGATACGTGGAACACCGGGTGAACGGAGCTCAAGCTAGAGGGAAACTCCAATTCATAGGTGATGTTGGGCGTATTTATACGTCTAAGCACCATAACTTACCCATGTTTTAGCTAAGTTTTGAGGATAAAATACATAATTCTTGCACTTTTAGTCCATTTTTAAGTAAGTGAGCTGACCTATGTGATTAGCATGCTTTTCATGTACTAATGAAGAAGATTTCAGCCCTTTGGGGACCTGTGGACAGCAAAGGAAAACTTCACATAAAAGGGAAAGCAGCTTTTGGACTGAATGTGATGCATGGGAACTTTTTCCCGGGCAAACTCAGTATTTTTAAATAGTTAAGGATACAGTAGCAATTTATTAGAGAAGGATGTTATTAAAAAACTTATTGCTGAATTTTTATTCATATTTCAGATTCTGTAATATTTTGAAAGCAGAAAACGGCTTAGATTGAGCAACGGAGAGAGAGAAACACGTCCCTCTCTTATTGTCGCTAGTCATCTCCATCGCCAAGATTGTTCTAAGTTTTGGTATGATGATTATGTCTATTTTGATTTCCGTTGTATTCATGAGTAGCTAAACTTATCTGTTAGGGTTATGGAAACCTTATAATATACTCTCTATTGCTATGAGTTTGTGAATTTATGATGTGTCACGCCACTTATATCATTACTCTCTTCATTTTGATTGAATTCTCATGGTTGCAAACATAGTATTAACTTGTTCGACAGAAAAGTTATTGTTTGGAAAAGAGAGTGTGATAAGAAAATAGGGTTTCCAACCTCTATTTACACGTTAATGCCCTAGCAGGATTAACTTCTTGGAGAGTTCGTATAATTTGTTGTACACTTTAGGTTCGAGAGAGCTAAGGTGAATAAATCCTTGATGGTTGAAAAACACTTGGATTTAGAATTAGAATACGACTCTCTATAAGTGCATGCATGTATAAACTTCGCATTACTCATAGTTAATAGAGAAGTAGAAACTACAAGGTGGACATAACCCTAACTTGTCATTCTCTGTGATTAAATATTATTACATATATCATCTCATTCGTTACACTAATAGTATTATTGTGCACTTAAACCAAAACCCCCTTTATCTTGGAACCTTCGACCAACAGTCTAATAATAATCGCAATACTTAGTGATCATAGTATTCCCTGTGGGATTCGACACCCAACCCAGTTGGGTTCTATATTTGGCAGCGACCTCTTACACTTTCTAATGAGAGTTGTAATTTGGGCGTATCAATAGGCAATATTACCAACCTTTCAAAACCAAATAAGGACTGACATACTGAGGATTGAACTTCCCTTTCTTACCAAACCACAACACTCCTTTCATGGGATACACTTTTAGGAACACCCTATCCCCAACCTCAAACTCTAACTTCCTATCCCTCTCATCTACATTGAACTTTTGGCAACTTTGGGCGACTTTAAGCCTATCTCGAATCACCTTCACCTTCCCCATGTCTTGGTAAACTAAATCCAGACCAAACATCTTCACCTTACCAACCTCAAACCACCCAATAGGAGACCTACACCTCCTACCATACAAAGCCTCACATAGAGCCATCCTAATTCTAGAGTAGTAGCTATTATTATACACAAACTCTATAAGAGGCAAATTTTAAACCCAACTACCACCATAGTCAATCACGTAAGCTCGAAGCATATAATCTAATGTATGAATAGTTCCTTTCGCTTGTCCATCCGACTTTGTGTGGAAAGTCATACTAAGACTCACTTTAGCCCTAAACGTCTCTGAAACGACTTCCCAAAGTGTAATGAGAACTGGGCAACACGATCTAACATGATAGAAATAGGTAACCCATGCAACTTCACAATATCTTGGAGGTACAACCTTGCATAATCCTCTATCAAGAAATTAGTCTTCACTGGCAAGAAGTGAGCAGACTTTATCATCTTATCCACGATACCCAAATCAAATCAAACTAATTTTGAGACCGAGGAAGATCGGTAATGAAATACATATTGATCATTTCCTACTTCCACACAAGCAACTAATGTTCTTGGTACAACCTCCTAGGCCGCAAATGCTCAACCTTCACTTGCTGACACATTAGGCACTTAGCCACAAAACTAGCCACATCCTGATTCATATTATTCCACCAATAAATCTCCTTAAGGTCAATCTACATTTTTGTCAAACCAGGATGATTAACATAATGCAACTCATGCGACTCAGCCAAGAACCTCTCTCGCAACCATCTATGTCGGAAACATATAATCTCCCTTAGTACCGCAGGGTACCATCACTACTAACATTAAAAGCCATTAATTTATGCCCACCTATATCCCCTTTGATTTGAATCAAGATAGGATTCAATACTTGTTTCTCTTTCACCTCAGCACCAAGAGATGACTTTTCCATATCTTGAACAAACACGCCACATCTTTTTAGTCCAAGAGACAAACTCCAAGGTTGGAAAATGGTGAATGTCTTTCACCAATTCCCACTTATCCTCATCCATATGAATTAGACTCCCTATGGACAACCTACTAAGAGCATCAGCAACCACATTAGCTTTACCTGGATGGTAGTAGAGACTCATGTCATAATTATTGAGAAGCTCAAGCCATATCCTTTGACTGAGGTTAAGCTCTTTCTGGGTGAACATATATGGCAGGCTTTTATGATCTAAAAAGATATCCACATGCACTCCATACAAAATGTGATGCTAGATTTTCAATGCAAACACCACAGCCAATAACTCTAAGTCATGAGTCATGTAATAGTTCTTATGTACCTTCAACTGTCTAGAGGCATAAGCTACCACCTTCTCATGCTTCATAAAAATGCAACCAAGCCTCACATGGGATGCATTGCAATAGATCACAAAACCATCAGTGCCTTTAGGCAAAGTCACGACTGGAGCCGAAGTCAGCTTATCCTTCACCTTTTCAAAGTTACCCTCACAAGAATCGGACCATATGAACTTTACCTTCTTCTGAGTTAACTTAGTCAAAAGGGTAGCTATAGTTGAGAAACTTTTTACCAATCTCCTGTAGTAATTGACTAAACCCAAGAAGCTTTAAATATCAATTGGAGTTATGGTTCTAGACCACTTCTTAACCACTACAACCTCTGCAGTCCACTATGATCCCTTCACTAGATATGACATGACCCAAAAAGTGTCAATGTTCAGCCAGAATTCACATTTCAAAAATTTTGCGCACAACTACTACTCTTTTAGGGTCTGCAATACTATACAGATGTGATCGACATGATCTACCTCACTCTTAGAGTACAATAGAATATCATCTATGAATATAATAATAAAAAAATCTAGAAACTGACGAAAAATCCTATTCTTCAAGTCCATGAATGCCTCTGAGGCATTGGTCAACCCAAAAAACATAACCAAGAACTCAAAATGCCCCTATCGGGTATGAAAAGAAGCTTTAGGGATATCTGCCTCCTTAATATTTAATTAATGATACCCAGATCCAAGATCGATCTTGGAGAAAAACTTAGCACACTGAAGCTGATCAAAAAAAATCATTTATCCTTTGAAGAGGGTATCTATTCTTTATCGTCACCCAATTCAATTGTCGATAATCAATCCATATATGAAGGAAACCATCCTTCTTACGTACAAACAGCACTGGTGCACCCCATGAAGACAAACTAGGATGGATGAAAACCTTGTGTAAAAGATCCTTTAATTGCCCCTTAAGCTCCTTTAACTCGGCTGGAGACATTCTATACGGGGGAATAGAGATTGGACGAGTGTTCGAAACTAGATAAATCCCAAAATCATTCTCCCTATCGGGAGGAAGACCAGGAAGGTCATCGGGGAATACCTCTGGAAATCCATTCACCACCGTGACTGAATGTAAAAAAGTACCCTTTAAGTTAGGATCTTTAACCCAGAACAAATGATAAAGACATCCCTTGGAGATTATCTTTTGGGATTTAGGATATGATATGAACCTCCATTTAGGCACTAGAGAACCACTTTTCCACTCAATAACCATCTTATTAGGAAACTTAAATACGACCTTACGGGTCTGACAATCTAATGAGGCATAGCACGAGTGCAACCAATCCATCTCCAGTATGACATTGAAATCAATCATGTCTAGTTAAAACAGATCCACCAAAGTTTCCCGACCACCTACGGATACCACACAACCCCTATAGACTCGCCTAGAAACCATGGAATCACCCACTAAGGTAGAAATAGAAAAGGGGTCTGAAATACACTCGGGACCAAAACCAAAATACAGAGCCACAAATGGGGTCACAAAAAAAAGACTGGACCTCGGGTCAAGTAAATAATACACATCATGGGAAAAGAGTTTCCACGTACTAGTAATGACATTAGGTAATACCTCGGGCTCCTAATGGGTGTCGAGAGCATAAAGTCAGTTCTGACCAGTGCTAGAGCTAGATGGTGCACTCTTAGGTACCAGAGCTGATAAAGAGGCAACCAGAACCTTCTTTATCCCAAAAGAAACCTTAGTGACTGGAAAGTTTCTAAGTATCTTCCCTGGATGACCACAGCTAAAGCACTTGTCCTTTCACTCATCTCAAAAACCTCAATGCAATCGACCACAAAATCTGCAGGGAGGATATGATAGAGCTGATTGGGACCTACTAGCCTGAGATTAGGCACCCTATGCCCTATAGTTGTCACCACCTTAAAAATGTCTATCACCTGATGGCTTTAGGTAGGGAGCACTAGTTGACTAGTAGGACCCAAAACTTCCCCACTTATTTTTTTACCACTTTCTACCATCCTTTCTTCTCTGTTGTTGGCCTCTTTCTTGATCTAAATATCATAATTTATTGCTCTACCTTTCCCAAATTTCATCCTACTTCCTCCTCTCTTCCTTTCCTTGTTGCATATATTTAACCACCCTAGAGATATATATGTCCTTGTTCAATAAGGCAGTCTTACTCTACAAAATCAAGTCTCGGGACAACCCAGCAGCAAACTTTCTCATTCTTGCCCTCATGCTAGAAACCAACTCCAGAGCATATCGAGATAACTGGTGTAACTTCAGGGCATACTCCCTGAATGATATCTTGCCTTACTTCAGGTTAAAAAACTTTTCTGTCTTCGCCTTCCTCAATTCTTGAGGAAAGAAGTGGCCAAGAAAAGCTCTAAAAAAGTCCTCCCACTTGGTAGACTCAGCATCCACACCTTTGATCTTCTCTCACTCTTCATACCACTAATGGTCTACATCCTTCAACTGGTAAGATGCAAACTCCACACCTTCCTCCTCAGTAACATGCATCACCCAAAAAATCTTTTCTATTTCATCTATGAAGCCCTGAGGATCCTCATTAACTTTTGTATCGGTAAACATAAGAGAATTCAACCTTAGAAATTTTCCAACCCTAGTGGCCTCAGATGGTAGAGCAACAAAATCCATATGCTTAGTCTGAGAGGTGACCAACTGAGTGAGCAAATGGATTAACTGGCGAAACTCAACATTAGACACGTTAGCTTAAGGTTTCTTAGGAGAGATATAAGGAACCAGTAAATCTTTATTAGGACCATCATAGACAGTAGCCCAAGACCTAATCTGAACCCCTGGGTAGGACGGGTTCCATTTCTATTATCATCAGTTAGGACAGAAGGATTTCCACAGACATCAGATCTTATCATAGGTATGATCTGAAAGGTAAACAAACAAGAATTAGAGAGATCCAAGACCTTAGCTCTATAGACCAAAAACAAAACACAAGAAAGAGAAACATTCCTAAATGCCTTGTAGCCTCTCCCTGTAAGTGTGGTACTCTACACACCCTTAAAAAAGACTCTACTTGACATGTCTTTATAGACACCCAGTTGACCATGAACCTAGGCTCCAATACCAATCGTACATCGCTCGAACTAGGGCCAAGTCATCTCGGATATCTCAAGTCCAACCAGGACCGAAGACCACCCCCAATACCCAAATCATTAACCACCCTGCACCCCATGTCGTATGAATCCCTAACATAAAACAAGATAAGAAATATCAAATTAAGGATATGATAATAATTCTAAAGTCAAAACCAAAAGCCACAATAACTTAACCATCCAATACCAATCCTAATGTAAATACCAATACCAATGCTAACACTAATATCGACACCACCCATACCTATAGTAGTCCAATAAAGCCTCTAACTAGAATCAAAGGATATCCAGTCGGGATATGCCCCCGACCATAGACAAAACCAAAACCAAAGAAATAAAAATGATATAAAGAAGTACATAGCATGAAATAGGGTCTTCTAGAGTATGTAAGATTACCACTTCAGTCTGAATCAAAAGTGTGGCCAATTCATCAGGTCACTGAGCAGGAAGAGCAAAAGTATGGGAAGTTCTTGCATAGCATGGGGATACAATGCCCGAAGACAATTAGCGGGGTGAACTCTATCATGTAACATACGGATAAAAATAAAGTAATGCCATTAATTAAAAACAAAATCAAATAAACATATGAAATAATATGCATATATATAATATATATCATTCCGGGATAGGGAACAAAGTTTAGAATACATTTAAAACCTTAACCTAGATTGTGTAGCAGTACCGTCATAAATCCATCCACTGGATATATGGGTCCAGTGTTACCCCTTGAACGACCCAGTATGTGTAGCCACACGAATTGAATATATCATAGACGGCTGGGGATTCTCGTGTTTCCTTTATCCACCATGATACATATATATAAGTAAAGACTTAGGGGATTTCTGTGTTCCCCACAAACATACGGTCACCAAGACAAATGCTCATGTCGATAAACATGACTTTTAAATTTTCTTCCTTCGGACTCCCACCTTCACGGATAGCTATCATAACCCCCATTATCGCCCAATTAAAAAATTTAGCACATAAATAAACCACCAATTCTAGCTTTCAATTATTAAGGCATTATAAGTTGCATCGCTGTACCGACTATAGATGGTAAGCAATGTCACTAGAAAACACTTAGGGGATTCCCATGTACCCTGCATACTCCATTATTAAAATCACTTGGGGGATTTCGGTGTACCGCATAAGGTTTTCAAAACCATACTTAACCATTTAACTATTTATTCCATGCATTTGTTTAAGAAATAAGTCAAACCAAACACTTTAGGGATTCCATTGTACCGTTGATTCAATTTCCCACCTTTCTCATAAGTATAAACCAATCTTCCAGTGTAGGGTTGGGGTATTAACCACTTTAAAAGTCATACGCTTAGAGTAAATTAGCATTATCATGTTAAACTACTATACCCATTCACCCACATGTTCAAAACCATATTTAAAACATAGAAAAACATAATTAAACTATAGGAAAACATTATTCAACCATATGTATTCAAACATGTACTTTTATCAAAATAACAATGAGGGAGGAGTAACATGCCTAAAATATCAAGAAATTTAGAAGAGTTTTCACCCTTAGAACCCTATATGACCACTTTCTTTGAAACCCTAGCCTTATCTTGAACAGAGATTGAGAGTATTAAGTTGTAGTATCAAAGAAACTTAAACCCCAACTTAGAATTGTAAAAATTCGTCCTTAGTTATGAGTTGACCCATTGACTCATCACCACATCATACGACTCATAGCCTTGAGTCGTATCCTATTTAGTAAGTTAGACACCCATACATTGTCCACCTTACTAGTACATAATCCCACTCGTAATCTGAACCTACGACCCGTAGGGTCTAGTCATGACCAACACAGTATAAAAATAGGTTATACACTGGACAACCTAATACTTTATCTCATGACTCATAACCTATCCTCATGGATCCTAGTGATCCACTCATACTCAGAGCCAAGGCAATCCACTAAGTTACTAATTTGGTTATTTTTTTCCTAATGACTCATTACCACTCTTAACGACTCATCATCACCAAGTCATAACCAAGATAAAAAACCCAACCACCATCCACTGGACATACTACAACTAGGGTCACCTGACCCGTCAAGACACCATACATCCCATATAGTCAAGTCGTAATCAAGGTAGTGAACTCAAAACTTAAGAAATTTCCAAGTGCCAAAAATTTGGGGTGTTTTACAAAGTTCAGGACTAAATGAATATATCATTGTAAAATAAAATAAAAAAAGCATTTTTTCACATCAAATAATGGTCCAACCAAGAATTCATGCCAACATTTTTTTCTACTTTTCTCCTCTGTCAAACTCTGCAATAGTAGAATGACTGAAAATTCTTTCACTAATTAATTTTATCTACTCACCTTTTGGCTAAAGAATTCACCAAATATACCAGAAGAACCTCTAATACAATCATATTAGAATAAGGTAGTTTTCAGAGTTTTTATTGTAATGACTAAATCCATTATTATTAAATAACACCTCATTACGGGTACGGGTAACAAAAAAACTAGAAAAAGCAATATTAAATTAGTGTGTAATGTGATATGCCCAAATTACACCTCTCTTACAAGAACATAAGCAGTCGCTGTCAAATATATAACCCAACTAGATTGGGGTCGAATCCCATAGGGAATAAGGTGCTAATTAAGTTGTATGTAGATTATTTAACTTTTAATGAACTATTTTTGAAAAAAAAGGGAGGGGGGTTGATTCAAATAAAAATTAATAGTTTCAATTCAAAAATAAAGAAACACGTCTTGTAATATTTGAATATGGAGAAAGAACAAACTAGGGTTATGTTCACCTTGTTATTTCAATACTTTCCAACTATGGATTTTATGAATTCATAAATATATTGTACTTATAGATAAATGTATTTAAAAGTTCATTCCAAGTGCTTATGAACCTTCAAGGAAAGATTCTCTTTAGTTCTCTCAAACCAAAAGTGTTTAAAGTAATTATACACGATCTCCAAGTCATTAATCCAATTAAGGCATTAACTTATAAGCTAGAGTTTGAAAACTCTAACTCCTTGTCACTACTCTCTTTTCCCTACGACAACCTCTCTACTCAAGCAAGATATATTTTATGGCACACTCTCAATGTTTGCAACCATGAGAATTCATTATAACTGAAGAAAATAGGATGTAACAAACAATTGTAGAATTAATTCAAAAAACCCATAGTGTAGATTGTAATTTTCAAGGATTCCCAAACCCTAGATAAAAGAAACTTAGCCACTCATGAATGAAAATAACATAAAATCTATCAAACTAATCATACCAGAATCAAAGGATGTTTTAGGATTGTTTTCAGATTACAAGATGAACCCTTCTGCAAAAATGTCTTAGCTGCTACTTATCTCTTTCAAAAGATACAAAATTATCATTAAAACTCATCTTAGGTTATTTTTAATAGTTTAATTAATTACACACTAAGTCCCTCGACTTAATTTATATGAATAAATAGCCTTGGGTAATATTTTTGTTGTGCCAACACTGCCTCCAATATGCTAATTTGATTTTTTTCTTGTGCTATCCGTATTCCATGGTCCCTTTATGTCTCCATATACCTATTTAAGTCCTTAAATCATACTAATCATGTAGGTTATCTCATTTACATCAAATAAAAAAAACATTTGAATCTAGTCACTTTGCTATCAAAACTTAGCTAATAGATGGTTAAATTATGGTACTTAGGCTTATAAATACACCCTAGATCACCACTCTCACACTTAAATCATTGTTCATAGTTGAAAAAATTATCTACTTATGAACACTACACAAGGATCCAATCTCACTTATTAAGAATAAGATGCTCAAGTTTGTAATACCCCGCATGTTTCTAAGCTAGGAAGTGAATAAGTTTTCCTACGTATGAAAACCTCCTATCTTGTGAGTATAATTTAAGTGAATAACTTATAATGAATATCCTATCAATAATATAGTTTTCGATGTCTTAAGCATGCTCATATGAGTCGCTTAGAGTGATGCAAGCTAAGAGTTTTTGAATCCATCAAGTTTTAGTGTTCGATTTTGTAAGGGTCATATTTAAATGAGTATAACTAGGTGATAATGTGGTATTTTGGATTATTTATACCCACCAAATTGTAGATAATCGAATTATCTTTCCAACAATACCAATTTCTCCTTAATCCAATACCCGAACGAAAAGTTATGCCCATTTTTGTGAGAGACAGTAAGGATAGGCGATTGGTTAGGCGCCGCCCAACCAAACATAGGTGATTGGTTAGGAGCCTCCCAACCTAGCTTGGGAAATTACTTGGGGACCGCCTAGGTCAGTTCTAGGTGCTAAAAAAGTCCGTTTTGAGTTATTTTAAGGGTAATTAAGTCCTTTAACACTCCTTACACGTCCCTAAACTTAACCCTACGAAATATATAGCTTATAAACATATTACAACCCTATTATCATCTCAAAGCTCATCATCCAAGAGCACTAAAAGAGAAAAACAACTAAGGTTGCATAATTAAGCTTGAAGATCCGATTTCAAGGAAATTTCTCCGTCAATCATCAAGAATCTTCCTTCTAAGGTATGCGTGAGTTGATTCATGGACTCTTTTTGTCCATAAAGCTCAAGAACCATCTTCTAAATTATGTATTATGATGTTTATGTTGTTGGTGGTTGATTTTCATGTGATTGGAGTTTGATGATGCCTAAGATGGGATCTTTGTATGTTTTGTGTGAGGATATGGTGGTATTTAACGTATAAACATGTGAAATTGGTGGTTGAATGTTTGAAATATTAATGAATCCACCTATGCCTAAGATGCGCATGTAAGGTGTTTGTGAAAATACCTAAGGGAATAGAAATCATGCTTTTATGACATAATAAGCCCTAAATGAATATTCCATGTTCTAAGTTTATGTTCAACGCGATCCCCATGCTATTGTCTTAAATTGAAGATGTTATAAGAGATGCTCATGATATTGTTTTGATATGGAACAACCATGTTATTGAAGCCATGCAAGTATATACATGTTGTGTGCATTCCAGATCATGTGATAGTTTGTTGAGAATCATTCTTATTAAGAAATCCTTACATATGATATTGTGAATTGTGGACTCAAATCTTGTGATCAAGTCATGTCAAGTGTGTCAATTTCCTCCTATCGAGTCCTGGGGGTATTCGTACCCAAGAACTATAGCTGTGTGCCTAGATACATGTCACGTTTCACTATATCCAAACTCAAGCTATGATTCCATAGACTTCAGTCAGTCATGTGACTCAGGGAAACCTCATGATCTCAGTCAGTTGTCAGATATCAGTAAAATTCCGCCAGTCAATGGAATTCAGTAAGATTAAGTCATGTATAGTCAGTTATTCATGTCGAGTCCCTCTAGATGGGAGTATAAGTTAGCACCGAGTGAACCCAAGGATGGGAACTCACCCGCCAGTTCAGGGTGTGATTCTTAGTAGTCATCCTTGTGTTCCAGAACTACATAGCCTGCGTAGGTTGAGACATCTTAATCCGTTAGATTAGGGTTGATGAGGTGGCTTAACCCGTCAGTTTAGGGTTCCCACCGTTCTCATTGAGTACCTACCAGATAAGGGTCACTTACAGGTTGTCCTTACCCGTGGCATGGTATTGACACCCCTCCAGTCGGAGCAGAGATTGGACCCCAGCTTATCCATAACGAAATACATGGGGCATGTCGGTTAAACACTACTTCCCACAATTTCTGTATTAGTCTCAGTAAAAGGACTCAGGGCGTTCTTCAGATTTCAGTATATATAGGACTGTCAGATATAGTCGTCAATGTTATTAGTTGCAGTATCAGTCATGACAGTTATTAGTAAACCATATATTAGCTTACAGGTCATGCTATCACGTATTCATGGTCCCAGTTTCTATATATGTGTGTTTGCACTCCCACGTTTATATTAGTCAGTCAGTGTTGTTCATGCATGAAACCCTTTATGTTCATCCTACATTCCTCGAATACTCAGTACTCCAGTTGTACTGACGCATTTGCGCTATGGTGCTTTCTTTTTATATTACATCATAGGTTCCGAGACACGAGCTCCAGCCAGCAGTAGCGGTAGCATTCTAGTCGCAGAGACGCAGTGAGTCCTCATTGATTCGAGGACAATATGATTTGATATATTTATTTATTTCTTCAGTTTAGTTTTACGGAGTTAGTTGGAGAAATGTTCCTTCAACTCCTTATTTAGATAGTTTAGAGGCTTTCAGATTTATGTTCAGATTTATGTTCAGACTTAGCTTTCAGATTGAGTTGTTTTGGGTATTTTCACCCACATGGTTTTATTCAGTTGAACCTTATGGACTAATAGTTTTATGTATTCCCCATTATTATATCATGATTTGCAGTATACAGGTACAGATATCAGTCATGGGTTAGCTTGTGATCCCTCGGGGTCATGAGCACCATGTAGCATTCCGGTTCAGCGAATCGGGGTGTTACAAACTTGGTATCAGAGCCTAAGGTTCAATAGAGTCCTAGGAAGTCTGGAATCCGCATCTAGTAGAGTTTTGTACATGGGTGTGTTGCGTGCCACATTTATGTACAGGAGGCTATAAGATGTTTTAGGAACAGTCCCCTTTCTTCAGTATTCATGTCATGCTAGTGAGCATAATCAAAACTTAAACTCTCAGTCTAATCCATTCTTGTCTTATTCCAGACCATGGCCCCAAAGAGAAGAAACCAGCCAGCTCCTCAGCCCGAAGATCCTTTGGGCGAACATGTTTCCCATGCAGAGTTTAGAGCCACATTTACCACACTTGGTCAGTCCGTGGATTCACAGAATGAACGGCCACCAGTCATTCCGGCCAATCCAGTGGAAAATCCCAAAGCATCTAGGGTTCGGGACTTCACCCAGATGAACCCTCCATCCTTCCATGGGTCTAAGTCTGATGAGGACCCTTAGGAATTCATTAACCAAGTACAGAAGGTCATTGCCATAATGGGTGTTACTTCTATTAAAAGTGTCGAGTTAGCCGCCTACCAGTTGCAGGATGTTGCTCGTGATTGGTATAAAAAGTGGAAGTCTGAGAGGTTAGATAATACAGGACCTATCGAGTGGGAAGAATTTGTCGCGGCCTTCTTAGATAGATTCTTTCCCCAAGAGCTGAGGAAATCCAAAGTTCTTGAGTTCATCAACCTCAGGAAGGGGAATATGATGGTTAGGGAGTATTCTCTTAGATTTACTCAGCTAGCCAGGTATGCTCTTCATGTGGTTGCAGACAATAGGGAAAAGATGAGCAAGTTCGTGTCAGGGGTCAACGATAGCGTGGTAAATGAGTGTAGGTTTGTGATGTTGATCGGTGATATGACCTTAGCCAGACTCATGACCCATACCCAACAAGTAGAAGAGCAGAAGTTTAAGACTAGGGAGAGGCAGAACAAGAGAGCAAGGTCAGGTAATTGCAACTTTGCTCACCCCAAGTCAGATGGAGAAAACCATTCACAGTTTTGCTCAAAGTCAGCCGTTCCATCTCCTTCCTCTGCCAGTGCTCCAGTTCCAAAGTTTAGAGATGGAAATAGAGACAAAGCGCCAGGCTCTAAATCTTAGGGCAGTGTTAGCAGTGCCCGAATGAATCCCCTTTGTCAGACTTATGGTAAGAACCACAAGGGCATTTGCAGAGCCGGTAGTGATGTCTATTTTGGTTGTGGCAAGCCAGGCCACAGGATTAGGGAGTGTCTGCAGTCAAGTCTTCAGGGTCAGCAAAATCATTCTGCAGCTCAGTCCGGTCGCCCAAACTAGCAGGGTGCCATTTCCAGTGCTACCAGTGGGCAACGTCCAAACAGACTCTATGCTCTTCAGTCCCAAAAGGATCAGGAAAATTCTCCTGATGTCGTTACTGGTACGTTATATATTTTCCATGTTCATGTTTATTCTTTGCTAGACCCAGGTGCATCCTTGTATTTTATTACTCCATACATATCAGGCGATTTCAGAATCAGTCCCGAAATTCTAGGAGAGCCCTTTTAAGTCTCTACCCCAGTGGGTAAAAACATCATAGCTCGGCGGGTATACAGGAACTGCCCGGTTATGATATCTCAAAAATCTATATCAGCAAATTTAGTGGAGTTAGAGATGACTTATTTTGATGTCATTCTCGGCATGGATTGGCTTCATTCCTGCTATGCCACAGTCGACTGCAGAAATAGGATAGTTCAGTTTCAGTTCCCGAATGAGCCCATCCTAGAGTGGAAGGGTAGCATTTTAGCGTTCAGGGGTCAAGTTCTTTCCTACCTTCGGGAAAGGAAAATGATTTCTAAGGGGTGTGTGTATCATCTCGTGCATGTTAAAGCTCCCAGTTCTGAATCTCCCAGCCTCGAAATAGTCCCTATTGTTAATGAATACTCAGAGGTCTTTCCCGAAGATCTTCTTGGAATTCCTCCCAAAAGGTAAATAGACTTTAACATAGACCTTCTTCCGTATACTCAACCTATTTCTATTCCTCCATATAGAATGGCACCATCAGAACTCAAGGAACTGAAAGATAAATTGAAGGATCTCTTAGATAAGGGATTCATCAGACCCAGCGTTTCCCCATGGGGTGCGTCAGTATTATTCATGCGTAAGAAAGACGGTTCTCTCAGGATGTGTATTGATTATCTTCAACTCAACAAGGTCACGGTCAAGAACAGATATCCTCTTCCCAAGATTGATGATCTATTCAACCAACTTCAGGATGCCAGTTACTTCTCCAAGATAGACCTTAGATCAGGCTATCATCAGCTCAGAGTTAGAGAATGTGATATTCCGAAGATAGCTTTCCGTACTCGGTATGGTCACTTCGAATTTTTAGTCATGTCGTTTGGTCTTACCAATGACCCTGCAGCTTTCATGGATTTGATGAACCGTGTGTTCAAGAAGTGCTTGGAAATGTTTGTCATAATCTTTATAGATGATATTCTGGTCTATTCTCGCACAGAGCATGATCATGCAAACCATCTCAGGATTGTTCTTTAGACTCTTAGGGATCACCAGTTATTCGCTAAGTTCAGCAAGTGCGAATTTTGTCTAAGATCAGTAGAATTCCTTGGATATATTGTTTCCGGTGATGTCTTTAGAGTAGATCCTCAGAAAACCAAGGTAGTAAGAAATTGGCCCAGACCCGTATCTCCATCAGATATCAGGAGTTTCTTGGATTTGGCTTGCTATTACAGATGGTTTGTTGAGGGATTTTCTTCTATTGCATCCACCATGTATAGATTGACTCAGAAGAAGATTAAGTTTCAGTTGTTAGATTCATGCGAGAAGAGCTATCAAGAGTTGAAGACTCGACTCACCTCAGCTCCTGTTCTAGCTATTCCAGATGGTTCAGACGGTTTTGTAGTCTATTATGATGTATCCAGAGTGGTTTTATATTGTGTCCTCATGCAGCATAGTAAGGTCATAGCCTATTCCTCCAGACAGTTAAAGCCACATGAGAAGAATTATCCTACTCATGATCTTGAGTTAGTAGCGGTAGTTTTTGCCTTAAAGATTTGGAGGAATTATCTCTATGGAGTTCATGTGTATTTCTTCACAGACCATAAAATCCTCCAGTGTGTCTTTTCCCAGAAAGATCTCAATCTTTGCCAGAGAAGGTGGTTAGAGCTCTTAAAGGATTACGACATAAGTGGTCTTTATCATCCGGGCAAGGCCAATGTTGTGGCCGACACTCTCAGTAGACTCTTCATGGGCAGTATTTCTCACGTTGAGGGTAGAAAGAAAAAGATGGCTCAGGAGATCCATCAGCTTGCCAGACTAGGCATTCGCTTAGTTGATTCTTCAGAGGGTGGTGTATGAGTTCATAGTAGTTTAGAGTCATCTCTAGTTTCTGAGGTGAAAGAGAAACAAGACAGGGATACTAGCCTTGTCAAGATCAAGGTGTCAGTTCAGAATCAGAAAGTCGAGGTTTTATCCCAAGGGGAGATGGTGTTCTTTGTTGTTAGGGTCGTCTATGTGTTCCAGGTGTAGATGAATTGAGGTAGAGAATTCTTGTAGAAGCGCATGGTGCATGATACTCTATTCATCCAGGGGCCACTAAGATGTACCGCGACATGCAGGAGATTTATTGGTGGAGTGGGATGAAGAGAGATATTGCAGAGTTTGTGGCTAAGTACTCTACATGTTAGCAGGTTAAGATAGAGCATCAGAAACCTTGTGGTTCCATGCAAGAGTTTACCATTCATACTTGGAAGTGGGAAGAAGTGAACATGGACTTTGTGACGGGTTTGCCTAGAACTCGTCATCAGCATGATTCAGTCTGGGTCATTATAGATAGAATGACCAAGTCAGCTCATTTCCTTCCTGTTCGTACTTCTTATTCCGCCGAGGATTATGCAAAACTCTATATCAGGGAGTTAGTCAAGTTACATGGTGTTCCACTATCTATTATCTCAGACATAGGTACCCAGTTCACCTTTCACTTTTGGAAAGCGTTCCAAAAGGGTCTCGGTACCCAAGTCCATCTCAGCACAACGTTTTATCCTTAGACAAATGGTCAAGCAGAGAGGACCATTCAGACTCTTGAATATATTCTAAGGGCGTGTGCAATTGACTTCAAGGGAAGTTGGGATGACCACTTGCCTTTGATTGAGTTTTCATACAAAAATAGCTATCATTCTAGTATTCAGATGGCTCCATTCGAAGCTTTATATGGTAGGAGATGTAGATCTCCAATTGGTTGGTTCGAAGTTAGTGAGGCCTCAGTCATAGGTCCTAACTTAGTATTCGACGCCTTAGAGAAAGTTTAGTTGATCAGAGAGAGACTCCGAGCTGCTCAGAGCCGACAGAAGTCCTATGCAGATGTTCTTAGAAAGGATCTCGATTTCGAGGTCAATAACTATGTCTATATTAAGATCTCTCTCATGAAGGGAGTGAAGAGGTTTGGCAAGAAAGGGAAACTCAGTCCTCGGTATGTCGGTCCCTTCAGAATTCTTTGTCACTTCGGCAAGGTAGCTTATGAGCTTGAGTTGCCTTCAGATCTAGCCTCAGTCCATCCAGTCTTCCATGTCTCTTTGCTCAAGAAGTGCATAGGTGAACCAGCAGTTGTTGTCCCTATTCAGAGCATCGACATTCAGAATAGCCTCTCTTATAAAGAGATTTCAGTTGAAATATTAGATTATCAGACTCGTAGATTGAGGAACAAAGATGTCCCTTTAGTCAAGGTTCTTTGGAGAAATCAGTCTCATGAGGGAGCTACTTGGGAAGAAGAAGAAGATATGTGTACCAAGTATCCTCACCTCTTCCCTGCCAATTCAGATCAAGCTCAAGGAACAGTTCTTCTTAAGCTTATTTAGTTTTATGTTCATGTTTCCAGTATAAACTTGGTACCTATTAACCGTTTCATACTCTGTTATGCTTTCATGTATCAAGTTATCCATGCATCAGATATGCACGAGTTTAGTATGTTTAACATGTCAGTCATGAGATCAAGTTTCAGCTCTTCATGTTCAGTTCAGGTTCTATTGTCTTGTATTCCTTCTCAGTATATTCTCATTTGAGGACGAATGTTCCCAAGGGGGAGATATTATAATACCCCGCATGTTTCTAAGCTAGGAAGTGAATAAGTTTTCCAACGTATGAAACCTCATATCTTGTGAGTAGAATTTTAGAGCAGGACTTACAATGAATATCCTAGTGATAAGATAGCTTACAATGTCTTAAGCATGCTCATATGAGTCGCTTGGAGTGATGCAATCTAAGAGTTTTTGAATCCATCAAGTTTTAGTATTTGATTTTGTAAGGGTCATATTTTAATGAGTATAACTCTATGTTAATGTGGTATTTTTTTTTGATTTATACCTATCAAATTTTAGAAAATCAAATTAGCTTTCCAAAGATACCAATTTCGCCTTAATCCAATACCCGAACGAAAAGTTATGCCCATTTTTGTGAGAGACAGTAAGGATAGGTGATTGGGCGCCACCCAACCAAACATAGGCGATTGGTTAGGCGCCGTCAAACCTAGCTTGGTAAATTACTTGGGGCCCGCCTAAGTCAGTTCTAGGTGCTAAAAACAATCCATTTTGAGTTATTTTAAGGGTAATTAAGTCTTTTAACACTCCTTACACGTCCCTAAACTTAACCCTACGAAATATATAGCTTATAAACATATTACAACCCTATTATCATCTCAAATCTCATCATCCAAGAGCACTAAAAGAGAAAAACAACTAGGGTTGCATAATTAAGCTTGAAGATCCAATTTCAAGGAAATTTCTCCGTCAATCATCAAGAATTTTCCTTCTAAGGTATGCGTGAGTTGATTCATGAACTCCTTTTGTCCATAAAGCTCAAGAACCATCTTCTAAATTATGTATTATGATGTTTATGTTGTTGGTGGTTGATGTTCATGTGGTTGGAGTTTGATGATGCCTAAGATGGGATCTTTGTATGTTTTGTGTGAGGATATGGTGGTATTTAACGTATAAACATGTGAAATTGGTGGTTGAATATTTGAAATATTAATGAATCCACCTATGCCTAAGATGCTCATGTAAGGTGTTTGTGAAAATACCTAAGGGAATAGAAATCATGCTTTTATGACATAATAAGCCCTAAATGAATATTCCATGTTCTATGTTTATGTTCAACGCGATCCCCATGCTATTGTCTTAAATTGAAGATGTTATAAGAGATGCTCATGATATTGTTTTGATATGGAAAGACCATATTATTGAAGCCATGCAAGTATATACATGTTGTGTCCATTCCCGATCATGTGATAGTTTGTTGAGAATCATTCTTATTAAGAAATCCTTACATATGATATTGTGAATTGTGGACTCAAATCTTGTGATCAAGTCATGTCAAGTGTGTCAGTTTCCTCCTATCGAGTCCTGGGGGTATTCGTACCCAAGAACTATAGCTATGTGCCTAGATCCATGTCATGTTTCACTATATCCGAACTCAAGCTATGATTCCATAGACTTCAGTCAGTCATGTGACTCAGGGAAACCTCATGATCTCAGTCAGTTGTCAGATATCAGTAAAATTCCGCCAGTCAACGGAATTCAGTAAGATTAAGTCATGTATAGTCAGTTATTTATGTCGAGTCCCTCTATATGGGAGTATAGGTTAGCACCGAATTAACCCAAGGATGGGAACTCACCCGCCAGTTCAGGGTGTAATTCTTAGTAGTCATCCTTGTGTTCCAGAACTGCGTAGCCAGCGTAGGTTGAGACATCTTAACCCGTCAGATTAGGGTTGATGAGGTGGCTTAACCCGTTAGTTTAGGTTTCCCACCGTTATTATTGAGTACCTACCAGATAAGGGTCACTCACAGCCTGTCCTTACCCGTGGCATGGTATTGACACCCCTCCAGTCGGAGTAGAGATTGGACCCCAGCTTAGCCATAATGGAATACATGCGGCATGTCGGTTAAACACTACTTCCCACAGTTTCTGTATTAGTCTCAGTAAAAGGACTCAGGGCGTTCTTCAGATTTCAGTATATATAGGACTGTCAGATATAGTCGTCCATCTTATTAGTTGTAGTATCAGTCATGACAGTTATTAGTAAACCATATATTAGCTTACAGGTTATGCTATCACGTATTCATAGTCCCATTTTCTATATATGTGTGTTTGCACTCCCACGTTTATATTAGTCAGTCAGTGTTGTTCATGCATGAAACCCTTTATGTTCGTCCTACCTTCCTCATATACTCAGTACTCCAGTTGTACTGATGCATTTGCGCTATGGTGCTTTCTTTTTATGTTACATCATAGGGTCCGAGACACGAGCTCCATCCCAGCAGTAGCGGTAGCATTCCAGTCGCAGAGAGGCAGTGAGTCCTTATTGATTCGAGGACAATATGATTTGATATATTTATTTATTTCTTCAGTTTAGTTTTACGGAGTTAGTTGGAGAAATGTTCCTTCAACTCCTTATTTAGATAGTTTAGAGGCTTTCAGATTTATGTTCAGATTTATGTTCAGACTTAGCTTTCAGATTGAGTTGTTTTTGGTATTTTCACCCACATGGTTTTATTCAGTTGAACCTTATGGCCTTACAGTTTTATGTATTCCCCATTATTATATCATGATTTTCAGTATACAGGTACAGATATCAGTTATGGGTTAGCTTGTGATCCCTCGAGGTCATGAGCACCATGTAGCATTCCGTTTCAGCGAATCGGGGTGTTACAAAGTTCGGCTCACACAACCCATAAAAACAAGTCTTTCTTTTAAGCATGCTCTATATATTCATGAATAACTACTAGAAACTTCCTACCCTCAAGAATAAAATCCTCCATAACTAGCAACTCATGCATATTTTTCAATTAAGAATCTACCAAAAGTCTCAATCTGTCATTAAACATGTGCCCCTTACCACAAAAGAGTACCCTCATATTTCTCACATCATGAAAAATATCATAGCAACAAAAATTTTCTTTTAGGGGTATGGATGAAAATTTATGCTCACTATCTCAAAGAATTCACATGCAGATTAGGTGATACAAGCACGCCCTTAGTGTAGTACTCTACTAGTAAAAGGATGTTAAGGCATAAGATCAAGCAAGACTTGTTTGGGTTGTAATGTAGGCTAAGGGACGGGTAGGTACTATTTTGGGACAGATATAGTGACTAACTTCCCTAAGAACTTTAATCCATCACCTTACAATGAAGATTAATTCAACAACATTCACTCTCTACCCCTTTGCAACTTACATTTCTTCTATTTCAGCCTCAACTCCTTGAATTAGACTACAAAGTGGATATAGGAGACTTATTTCATTTTAACCAAACTATTTATTTCTTTATTTATTTATTTTGTTCTTTTTCTTTTCCTTTTCTCCCTTTTTACTATACAATCCCACTATCAACAATGCATAATCTCTTTGCTAAAACAAATATTACTATATTAGCTTCATTACCAATTCTGCTTTGCACTCCCATCTCCCATCCATTAATTTTTTTTGACTAAAGTGTTAGGGAATTTTTGGGATAAAAACATGGTCAACAAACAAATGGAAATAGGCTAATATTGAAGCTACCAAATAATAGGCTAAATGCTCAATGGGGCTTGCTAAGGTCATTAACAATGGGTAGGTAACAAAGGTATTCAACAAGACTAACCGAAGAAGGCCTATATCATTTCCTAAACCTTACATACTTCATTTTTCTTTGTATACACACCGAGAAAGTCCTAGACACCACAATGAAACATAGAATAAGAAAATACTCACTCACACATGGCACACGTTCTAATTAAGATGGACCAATGCTGAATTCTTACTCAAACTATGACATGAATTTACTTTCAATCTTGAATTACCCAAGAGTCATATAGTTGAGTGTATGAGTTTCAAAAGTAATAATTCATCTACCTACTAAACATGCTTTTCTAAAACATATATCATGCTTGTGTTATATCGCCATGTAACCCACAGGAGCACTTAAATTCAATTTCAGAAAACAGGGGTTCTACTTGTTAATCTCTACACATGAATGATTTTCTCTTAAGATGGTCGTCAGCCATCCATCATCGAGGAAAACACCTAACTATGACTTTATTTCACAACTTCTAATCTAAAAATAAAAGAACATAAAGCATAAAAACAAACATAAACTTAAGCAAGGAACAAACCAAAATAACTCCTCCTACCAAATTAAAAAAGACTACTAAAGTGATGGTACTAATTATTACAAACCAAGGTAGCAAGAAATTTATCAAATAAAGCAGCATAAATATATTTAATAAGTAATTTGTACCCAGCCACCCCATATTTATACATAGCACTGTCCCCAGTGTAAATAAAAGAACAACGAACCTGGTCCTTATAGTACTCCTCCTCAACATCAGAGGTCATACCACCTGCATTAGAATCATCCTTATAGGAATAAGCCTCTATATTGAAATCCACTAGACTCCGATCCTTATTATTTGTCACATCATCATCCATAGGCTCTTAAAAAGTGGGACTTACCCTACACATAGCTCTTGAATGCACATTCATTGGATAGTCTTAATTCAACTTACGCAACTCATCAACGGTAGGTGTACAACCACCACACATCATGATTAGCTTCGTCATGCCATAGTGATGGAAAAATAAACTATCATCACATGTATTTCTTTCAATGATAGTGAGAGCTGGTCCATGGATCGAGTCTTGTTCCTTAACTCTTGTGATATCAACTCTCTTCAGATTTTGCAACAACTTCTGATTAGCTGGCTTTTCCTCGATCTTATTAGATTTTAAGAGTTTAGTCTATAAGCCTCCAAAATTGAATTGTGCCTTCTTTTGTAGCCTATCTTTATGCGTAGAAGTGCGGATCACTGCACCAACATTAATAGGGATATCAGTCATAAGAGCAAATACTAAACATACCTAATCACGAGAGATTTTTGTGAAGTGTGCCCCAAAATCAGATAGGCACCAAGAATCCTTAACCAAATGCATGATTCCTTGTTCAAGAAAGCATAAGGAAAGGTGTTGTGGTAGCCCCTCTCTATGTGATGCTCCCATCGAGCCATGGAACATGACCCATACAAGGTGTGCCTAATAGATCTGTAAGGAGGTCTGTTATAAAGTTACTTTAGTATAGAGTGGTCCACTACTGGAGTGCCAAAAGTGGTGTTCAATGCCTCAGCCATCAGCTTTAGGATTTATCCTTGTATCTTCACCTAACTCCCTTGAGTGTTAGGGAACCAGTTTACATAAAACTCTCTCACCAAGTCCAAGTTGAATTCTCCAAAGTCCTAAAAGATAAAGTCAAGTTTCCACTGAGTGATACAGGCAAAAATATAAGGATAATATCATTCCAAGCTCTCTTTGTTAATGACCTCTTTAGGGTTGGTAGTGATGCAATTTATTGTCTTTGTACCACTAAATACCCTTCTTTTTAACCCAATTGATACAAAAGGTATGATGGGGTACTTAAAGAGTGGATGCAGTAGCACGATTAGCTTTTGAAGAGTTCCTTGTTATTGACTTTTTTCCCTTGACGGGAGCTAGATGCTACTCCCTTGCCTTTGTTGACCTTTGGAGACATTGTTATTGTAATAATCATAACAACAACATTAGTTAAGCACAATAAAACTAACTACAATTAAGATGAGGGTAGTAGAATGACCACCCCACCCTTAATTTGTTAGCATAACCAAATTAAGTGATACTATCAAGTAATCAGACTTCGTTGTTGTACACTTTGAAAGAGCACACCAATATTGTTCACAATTTCATTAGCCTACCATTGGTGGATGATACTCCCTTGCCTTTGTTGACCTTTGGAGACATTGTTATTGTAATAATCATAACACCAACATTAGTTAAGCACAATAAAACTAACTACAATTAAGATGAGGGTAGTAGAATGACCACACCACCCTTAATTTGTTAGCATAACCAAATTAAGTGATACTATCAAGTACTCAGACTTCGTCGTTGTACACTTTGAAAGAGCACCCCAATATTGTTCATAATTTCATTAGCCAACCATTGGTGGCCTTTGGTTTATTAATATCATTCCCCAATTTACACTTTTATTCCATATACCACATGAATTACACAACAATTATGCCGTAACGCACACCATTATTCTACAAAATCATTGAATTAACACCAATAATTCCATGAAATTATGCCATTAAAAACAATCATTCTACAAGATCATTCCACTAACACTAATAATTCCACAAAATTATGCCATTAAAAACATCATTCTACAAAATCATGCTTTAAAGCGTCAATATGTCAATAAGCATAACACACTTTTAAATATAAAAATTTACATAATGCCATGTTCAATGATAACTTGGAATGTTAAACAACAGTAACAACACCAAATTATGATAATTAAGTCTATTAAATCACAACCACAAGCTTAATCAACTACAACAATGGTGTTCATCCTCATAAGATTTCCAAGAATCCACTTTGGCATAGTAATGGTGTGTATTCACCCACTAACAACAAGAAAGTAAGTAAAAATTAACAAAAAGTCATGAAAAAAATAGAATATGAAAATAAAACCGATCTTAAAGTGAATAATCTGAATAAAAGAGGAGAAAATTCTTGGGGATTTATGTTTTGGGTAAAGCTTAGAGAGGAAATTGGGTAATGCAGCTGCTTTGGGTGCAAAGTAGAAGAACAATTAGGGATTTATGGTGTTAAAAGTGTATATATAGGGTAGCGAGGTTGGGTTGACCCAATTTTGATGTATAATTTAATTGGGATTGTAGTGGGTTTTGCACCGCATGGGTATCGTGGAACTTGGGTAGTGAGATTTTGCATTTGTATCACGTCGCATGGGAATAGAGGAGCATGGGAAGTGAGGGTTTACGGTTTTTTTACACTACATATCCAAATCAAGGTGCATTTGCATCACATGGACAATGCGGAAGGCATGCTTTGTGCCGTATGGCCAAATCGGAAGACATACTTTGCGCTGCATGGCAACGTGGAAGATATGCTTTGTGCCGCATGGACAATGTGGAAGAGAGGATCCGCACCTCATGGGTATCATGTGACTTAGGCAGTAAAGTTTGGCTTTAGGGGTGTGCCACTAACCAAAAGCAAATCTATGTATTTGCGACACAAATATGGTTCGGGGTGAAAATTTTACAACCTAAACTTACTTTAAAGCTCCTTTAAGTCCAAAAACCTACAACACTCAATGTAACTCACTTTTAAGACTAATTTTTACCTATCACAACTCCATAGCACTTCACACACCTACAGTAAATCAAAAACAAATAAAAATGATTAGAAGGGTGGGTTTCCTCCCACCAAGCGCCTTAGTTTCAGTCCTGACTCGACTCTTATTTTTTGTAATTTTATTTTTCTGATTTTGATGTTGTTTTCATGTTATGATATCAAAAAAAATCATGGGTTTCTTCTCATATGGTGCCTGATTTAATGTTACAGCATAACTTGATTATCTTGAATACTCAGACTTTGTCAAGATGCATCGTTGAGAAAACTTTTACCTCATTCGTTGGACTAATGTAATGCTTAATCCTTTGTCCATTCACCTTAAAACAGTCCCATCTTTGTTCTTAAGTTCAACCACGCTATCTTGAAAGACTTGGGTTATTTTGGATAATCCAGACTACTTTGACTTCAACTTTCCAGGAAAAAGCTTAAATCGAGAGTTAAAGAGCAGCACCCAATCACCTACTTAAAATTATCTCTTTTCAATCCTTTGGTCATGATACCTCTTCATAATTTTCTTGTACGAATCAGACCTTTCATATGCATTGAGACAGAACTCGTCCATCTCATGAGTTAATCTAACCTCAAGTCAGTTGCTTTTCTCCAACTTAAATTCAGCCTCTTGATTGACCACAATGCCTTGTGCTCAAGTTCCATAGGTAGATAACAAGTTTTACCAAACACCAACAGATAAGGAGACACTCCAATGGGTGTCTTGAAAGTTGTTTGATGCGCCCAAAGGGAATCATCATGTTTTTTATACCAATCACTTCTATTTGCATTCATGGTCTTGGCAAAGATAAAATTGATCTCCCTGTTCGACATTTCCACTTTCCTACTAGTTTGCGGGTGATAGGGTATGTCTACCTTGTGCTATTTTACCCTATATTTCATGAATGCAGCTCAGATCATCTTGTTTCAGAAGTGTGATCCTCCATCACTTATGATGGTTCTTAGAAAACCAAAGTATGAGAAGATATTCTTTCTCAAGAATGCAACTACTATTTTGCCTTCATTTTCTGCCAAAGCAATAGCTTCCACCCACTTGGACACATAGTCCACAGCAACCAAGATATATTTGTGCCTATAAGAGCTTACAAAGGGTCCCATGAAATCTATGCCCCTGACATCAAATAACTCCACCTCCATTATCTTAGTCATTGGCATTTCATGATGTCTATAGATAGATCCCTTTTGTTAACATTGATCACTAGCCCTCACAAAATCATAAGAATCTTTTTGAATTGAGGGCCAATAGTAACCACTTTTTAAAATCTTCCTTGTAGTCCGATCACTTTCATGGTGTCCCCCAACTGAGGATGAATGGTATGCTTCCAAGATACTTAAAATTTCTACCTCTGGTATACATCTTCTAATGATGTTATCATCACGACATCTAAAAAAATAAGGCTCATCCCAAAAATACCTAGTCACGTCAAATGTGAGATTATCTTGAAGCATTTCAGTGGCATCAAAGTTTGCAAAATCAGTATACCACAGTAAAAAATCAAGAGTAGTAGCTAGAGCTTTCTCATTAAAAAATAATCATCAATTTTGGATCCTCCATGCTTTTCTATTTATTCTCTAGCCGTGACAGATTGTCTGCTACTTGATTCTCACACCCTTTTCGATCTTTGACTTCAAAAGCAAACACCTAAATTAATAGAACCCATCTTATAAGTCTTGGTTTAGCATCTTTATTTTCCATAAGGTATCTTAGCGCTGCATGATTAGTATGAACCACCACATTGGTTCCCAATAAATATGCACAAAACTCTTCGAACGCATAAACAACTAGAAGCTCTTGTGCTATAACAGTGTAATTCTTTTGTGTCCTGTTTAAAGGTTTACTAGCATGATAAATAGGGTGAAAAATCTTTTTCTTATTTTGACCAAGAATAGCTCTGAGCACAACCCTGCCGCATCATGCATCACTTCTAATGTATTTGACCAATATGGGGCAATCATAATAGGTTTAGCAACTAATTTATCCTTTAAAGCGTTGGAATACCTTCAAACACTCCTCATCAAACCTAAACATGGTTTGTTTTTCCAACAATTTACAAAGTGGATTTATAATTTTGGAAAAATCTTTTATGAATCTCTGGTATAACCCTACATGTCCAAGGAAATTATATACTCTTTTCACTGAGATAAGAGGAGGTAGTTTTTCAATGACTTCTATCTTAGCATGATTAACTTCTATTCCTTTGGCTGAAATTTTATGCCCCACCCTTTATCACTATGAAGTGGCATTATTCCCAATTCAAGACAAGATTAAGCTCTTCACAGTGTTGCAATGCATTGCCTAAGTTTACCAAGAAACTATCGAACGAATCACCAACCACGAAGAAATAAAAAAGGACATCATACACCTTTGAAAGGTGGCCAATGCATTACACAACCCAAATGGCATTCTCTTGAAAGAAAGTGTTCCGTATGGACAAGTGAATATCATTTTCTGTTGATCCTTAGGCGCAAACGATATTTGATTGTAGCTTGAGTATCCATCTAAGAAGAAATACCAACCCTTTTTGACCAACCAATCAAGCATTTTATCCATGGAGGTCATTGGAAAGTAATCTTTCAATGTCTACGAATTTAGTTTTCTGTAATCCATACACACTCTCCAACCAGTTACCAGCCTAAGTGGAATTAGCTCATTCTTCTCATTTTCCACTACCGTTATACCTCCTTTTTTGGGCTCAAATGGCATAAGACTTACCCACTTACTATTAAAAATTAGGTAAACTACCCCATCATCCAACTATTTTATTATATCCTTCTTTACTACTTCTTGCATCGGTGGATTTAGCCTGCGTTGATGCTTAATAGTAGGAGTACAATCTTCTTCCAACTTAATCTTGTGCGTTCAAATACCAGGTGGAATACTTATGATGTTTGTAATTGTCCACCTAATGGATCTCTTATAGAAATAAGATCCTCAACTTGATGCTCCATTAAATCTGCTATGATAATTACCGATAAAGTGTTTCCATCACCTAGAAACACATACTACAGATGGACCGACATCTCCTTTAGTTCCAACACTGGTAGATCTTCAATAGAAGGCTTGCCAGATGGGGTTGGGTGATTTTTTAAGTTTAAATCTAGCTTCTTGGGGGTATATGAATACAACCCCATCCCATTCAATGCACACACAGTCTTATCGTACTCATCAATTCCTTCACTATCAAAATTCATCAAGACTGCAGCTAAGGTTTCCACAGAAAACCTTTCCTCGAATCATCTTTATAATCAATATCAATAACTAAGACTACACTCATTTCTCTCGGCTTTTTCATTGATTGACAAACATCAAAACTTACTTCTTCATCATTGAGCCTAAATTTTAGCTTATTCAGCTCCAGATCAACTAGCACTCTACCAGTTGCTAAAAATAACCTACCCAAAATTATGGGTACTTCAAAGTCCACTTTGAAATCAAAGAATTACGAAGTCTGAAGGGGATATAAATTTCTCCATCTTCACAAGTACATAATATAAAATCCCTACCAGTCTCTTCACCGATCGATCTTCCATCAATAGTCGCATAGTAGTTGGCTTAGGAGCCCTTAAACCCAATTGTTTGAAGACCGCTAATGGAATAAGTTTGATCTTGGTCCAAGATCACAAAGTAGTTTAGCAAAGCAAAATGCACCAATTGTACACGTAACAGTGAGAGTTCCTGAATTAGATTCTTCTGCACTAGTATTCAAGTAGTACTGGAACTATAATGATGAAGGTTATCCAAAGGCTTGATGAGTGGTGATTTTACCACTTATTATCAATTAGCATTCTTGCACATTACTTTATTTTGAATAAATATATAAGATATAAATATGATGAAATGCACTAATATCCACACTTTGTAGGCATAGAGCCTATAAGATCTAAAGCCATGGATTGGATCTTAAAATGATCAAAAGGAAGCAAGAAAGTGTAGTTGAAGACATGGATCATACATGGACTCAGTTACTGCAATTACGGCCTAAGGCCTGCAGTCGCAGTTAGTTGAGTAAATAACAGATATATCTTAAGGTACTATGATCGTGGTCTTTGGAGCGTAATCGCGGTCCATCAAGAAGGTTAACATGTCATGATCGCACGTATCTATCCGCGGCTACGTTAGGCACAATCGAAGTCAAAGATCTGTGGCCTAAAGTGATTAATAAGTCAGGGCACTTTGGTAAAGTGGGATGGTTGATTCAATATTCCTAGAGAAGACCTAAATTCTTTTTCCCTTGGCATTAAGTAATAGATTAGGTGAAAGGATTAAGAGACAAATAAAATACCCTTGAATTTGATGAAAAATATATTTCTTGTATTTTCATTATACTTATTATTCTAAGAAGAAACTGGTGAAATTGAAATGTGGAAGTGAAAATTCTTTTCACCTTCTATTATTATGGATGCCAAGAAGGATTTATATGGTATAATTTTTCCTCCTTATTTCATGAGTATCTAATTTTTTTAGTCTTGGGATTATGTTGAACTAAAGTGTAATTGTGTGTGGTTGTTGATGGGTTTGCATGATTTTTAGTTGTTGATTATGGATTGCACCATTGCTTAAGCTTAATAGTTGGAATTTTTGGGTGAAAACTCTAAAATATCCAAATGGGTTTGATGGGTGAAAACCCCAAACTCTAGAAACCCTTAATCATCCTTAAAAGAGGGATAAAGGTAAAGTTATGGGAACTCATAGCATCTTTGAAACAGGGATATAGTGAGACAAGGCAATGGTGGACAATCAAGCCTATGGTTTACTACCTTTTGTAATCTTATAAATAAGTGTGATTGGAATGTAAATCATGTCAAGGGCATCATCCTAAAAATAGGGATGCCTGATTGAGGTTTTGGGTGATTATGAATTGCACACTTGTTAGGTGCTCAAAAGAGCCAATGGATGAAATCTGTGTGGTTTTGTTGAAAAACTAACCACAAAGACCTTCGACCTATTCTATCTTTTACTCAACAACTAAGTTTCATGTTAAACTCTCAATAACCCATACACCCCTTGCCTTTAGATAAACATAATCCCAAGATCTTCTTAAATCTTGGTTCTAAATCAAAAGTGCTAAATTAGTGTGTTGTTAACCAAAGATTGTTACAAATAAATTTCAAACCATTTCCCCTATTTTATTTTATATCTTGCATTTGTCTACACCTCGGGAAATCTTTTAGTAACTAGAGCACCCATAGGACTTGAAATTTATACTCTGCTCCTTGTGGATTCAACCCCAACGCAAGTTGGGTTATTGACAATGAATGCCTCGCCCCTCAAACATAGGAGTGATTTGAGTGTTATCAAACTAGTACCATTGCCAGGGAGTGGAATATAGATTTCACTTATGCGGTGGGACTGTTAATTGGGTGAACCCGTGGTGAGTATGATTTAATTTCATTTTTTTGTATTTTTTAATAGGTAAGCATTCTTCTTTCCACATAATTATAAGTCAAGAGGACTCGAACTATCTTGGTGCCGAAGATCATGAGAGTTTTATTCGTATTCCCCCCCAAGAAGAATGGAGTATTCTATGTCATAAGTGTAATGATGTAATTTCTACATTTAAAGGGACTTTTAGGGGGAGAATGCCATGAGGACCTGAATGCACACTTGAAGGGTTTTATGGAATTTTGTGCTCCTTTCAATGTTGCACATATATCCCAAGAGTCTATCTAGCTATGTCTTTTCCCATTCTCTCTTACGGAAAAAGTGATTCTATGTTTAAGATCGTTACCCGCCGGATCCATTACTTCGTGGGTAAATCTTACAAAGGCCTTCTTAAGTCAATACTTCCTACTTTCTTGGATGTTGAAATTGTGAGACGAGATTGTTAATTTTTTCCAATACCATGAAGAACCGTGGTATGATTCTTGGTGAAGATTCAAGGAAACACTCTTAAAATTCCCTAACCATGAGATATCGAAGAAAATAAATCTCCAAATCTTTTATAGGGAATTAGATCAACTAAATAAGGCCATAGTGGATAATGCAACTGGTGGAGCATTCATTAATATACTATATGGAGTTGTGTCAAAAGTCTTAGATCAAGTGGTAATATTGTGTAGGGGTTGGGACATAAAGGATACCGAGGTGTCCGTGGGGGCTCTCTCTTTATCCTTTGTGTGCCAAGATGAAAAGAGAGAAAAATGAGAGAAAGAGAAAAATATGCTCAGAGTGATGTCATATCTCAAACTTCTCGTCGATCGTATGGTGGGAGACCTGATGGTAAGTGTAAGTGTGATAAGTTCAAGAGAAGTTGAACTATGTGAAGGTGCAGAGGAAGAGGACAATGATGGTACTTTGTATGTGATCCCTAAGAGCTCAGAGGATTTCCATCTTGCCTCTCAAGGGAAAGATGGAAATCAAGGTTGGAACTGGAAAAGCCTAGGTTTGGCACAATGTGGAAAGAAAGAGAAAACCAATAGAGATAAGTTGGCATAGATCTTGAGTAGTATTGATAGGACTGATGAAATGGTGAATGAGATGCAAAGTGATTTCTATATGCTCCACCAAACAGTTACGACCCACTCAACCTCCATTCAATAACTAGAGGAAAAAGTGAGCCAAATATCAAAGTATCTCATGGAAAGTAAAAGTGAAGAAATGCAAAATAGGGAGGAAATAAAAGCAAAGAGGAAAAGTTCCAATGACAAAGAGCCAAAGCTAAGTGAACTAGTGATGGGAAAGCCAATAGTTAACGATTGTCAAATTGTCCCTATGCTATCTAAACCCATCCTCTCTCATTTCCCCAATGGTCCTTGAGAAATGGAGAGCATGAAAAGCTTAACAAGTTCTTCAATAAATTTAGAACCCTATCTATCAATATTCATCTTATTGAGGCCTTGAAAGATATGTCGGGGTATGTTAAATTTATGAAGGATTTGGTATCTAAAAATCAACTTGTGGAGGATGAAACAATTGAGGTAACTCATCATTATAGAGTCGTCATGACAAACACCTATGTGGAAAAGAAGAGATACCCCAATGATTTTAGAAGTCTATTCACCATTGGCTTGTTCAAGTTGGTAAAAGAATTGTGTGATCTCAAAGAAAGTGTAAACATAATGCCTTATTCCAAATTCCACAAGCTCGGATTGGGGAGGAAAAAAACCACCAAAATGAAGTTGCTTATGGCCGATCGATCTATCAAAAAGCCAATGGGTATTCTCCATGATGTACTAGTCAAAGAGGACCAATTCATATTTTCCGCCGACTTTGTTATTTTAGATTGTACGATGCATGTGGAAGTCCCTATTATCCTTGGGAGACCATTTTTGGCTACCGAAAATGATTTGGTGGATGTGTAATCCATTGATATGAAATTTTAGTTGAATGATGAGGAGTTATCCTTTAATGTAAGCAAATCCATGAAGAAACCAATGGACTTTCAAGTCATCTCAGTGATTGATATTATTGATTGGAAAGTGACATACCATGTTGATGTGAGCTTGTTGGATGATCCTTTGGTATGAGTGTTATGAAATTATGAAAGGGATGAAGTAAAAGAGTACGATGAGGTGGTTGAATCTTTAAAAAGTCTTGGATTTCACACCAAGAACCTGGTAAAGTTGGACCTTGATCTAAAAAAACATGAGAGCCTACCCACAAAACCATCCATCCTTGAGCCTCCAATGGTTGAATTGAAGCCCTTGCCACCCTATCTCTAATATGCATTCTTGGGTGAGGGTGATACTTTACCAATCATCATTTCAAGTAACCTTAACTCCTCACAAATAGAAGTATTGAAGTTGGTGGTAAAAAAATCCATTCGGGCCATTGGTTGGATGACTGCAGATATCATTGGAATAGCTCCCGGCATTTACTCTCACAAAATTAAACTCGAGCAAGATCATATACTGAGTTCCAACCAAAGGAGATTAAATCAACCCATGCAAGAGGTGGTAAAGAAAGAAATCATAAAGTGGCTTGACGTGAGGGTGATATATCCTATATCCAATAGCACTTGGATGAGCCCGGTACAATGTGTCCCAAAAAAGGGTGGCATCACGGTAGTTGAAAATTAAAAGAATGATCTTATCCCCATCCGACCGATCACCGAATAGAGAGTGGTAATGGACTACTGAAAATTAAACTCATGGACCGAGGAAGACCATTTTTCGATGCCTTTCATAAATCAAATGCTAGATAGGCTCGCCGAGAGAGGGCGAAATTGTTTCTTGGATGGTTACTCGGGGTACAATCAAATTTATATTGGTACAATCAAATTTATATCACCTCGGAGGACCAAAAAAAGACAACTTTCACTTACCCATATGGGAAATTTGCATTCAAGTGAATGCCCTTTGGGTTGTGTAATGCCCCAGCAACCCTCCAACGTTGCATGCTGTCAGTATTCATGGATATGGTTGAAGTCTTTATGGAAGTGTTTATGGAGAACTTCTTAGTTGTGGGAATCTCTTTCGAGTTATACCTCGAACATTTGAGCAAAGTGCTTGAAAAGTGCGTGGAGACAACCCTTGTTTTAAATTGGGAGAAATGCCATTTTGTGGTCAAATAAAGCATTGTCTTAGGCCATAATATATAGATAAAGGTTATTCAATTATATCAATCCAAGGTTGAGGTAATTTCCAAGCTTCCACCGCTTATCTCCATAAATGGTGTTTGAAATTATTTAGGTCATGCCGGGTTCTACCAATGTTTCATCACGAATTTTTTCAAGATAGTTCATACAATGTGTAAACTTCTATAGAAAGAATCTAAATTCAAATTTGATGAATCATGTTTGAAAGTTTTTGAACATTTAAAGGAATTGCTCATTTCAGCCCCTATTATTGTGGCCCCAAATTGGCCATCCCCGTTCGAGGTAATGTGTGATGCAAGTGATATTGTATTGAGTGCAGTGCTAGGAAAACACAAATACAAACTCTTTTATCCTATCTACTATGCAATAAAAACCTTTAATTATTCCCAACACAACTACACCATCACCAAGCAAGAAATGTTGGCGGTTTTCTACGCCTATGAAAAGTTTTGCACCTATTTGTTTGGAACGAGAGTAGTGGTGAACATGGATCATGCCATACTTAAGTACCTCATGGGTAATAAATAAACAAAACCACACCTAATTAGATGAATTTTGATATTACAAGATTTCAATTTTGAGGTGAAAGACCGAAAAGGGTGTGAGAATCAAGTGGCCAATCATCTCTCAGGCCTTGAAGGCAATAATGAAAAGCATGGGGAGATAAAAATTGATGATGCCTTCCCCTATGAATTTGTCATTTCCATTATGGGAAATAATACACTATGGTATGCCGACTTTGACAACTATATAGCGAGTGATGTACTCCCCGAGTGGCTGAGCTACCATCAAAAGAAATAGTTTTTATTTGACGCAAAGAGAAACTTTTGGGATGAAACATTTTTGTTTCAGGAATGTTCTGATGGTGTTATTAGGCAGTGTGTCATAGATATTGAAATAAATGATATCTTAAAATCTTGTCACTCGTCGCCTTACAGTGGTCACCATAGATGAATCTGCACCACCGCCAAAATCCTCCAATATGGATTTTATTAGCTATCCATACATAGAGATGCCATCGAATGGGTAAAATCGTGCCACCAATGTCAAATTCATGGTGGTATTTTAAGAAAGCATGAGGTTCCCCTCATGCCAAACCTTGAAGTAGAGCTCTTTGATGTATGAGAAGTTGATTTATGAGTCCTTTTGTAAGCTCCTTTGGGAATAAGTAGGTATTTGGACATAAAAACTAAAAAAAATTAGAGTTGGAGTTGAAGTTGGAGTTGAAGTTGAAGTTGGAGTTGTGTTTGGCTATGTATTTTTGAAAGATACTTTTTTTGACTTTTGAAAAGTCTTTTTTAAATTTAGTTTTATACCCCAAACTTTTTAAAACTATCAAAATTGCCTAACTAATTAATCTACTGATTATACTCATGAATGAAAAGAATTTCACATCAATGATGGAAGGGGTCCTGAGCTTAAAAATGAAAATATATCTATAAATAATGAAAATATACCGATCTTTTAGCTTAAAAATCTTTATTTGTTGTTCAAAAATGTCTTTTACCGAGAAGAAATGTCTTTCAAAAATGTGTCCGAACTTGATTTGTTGTTCATCAAAAATGTCTTTCTTTCCGGATTTGCTCCAAAACTCATCTAAACCATTTAAGGGCTTTTTGTGTAATATTAAAAAATTGGGGTTATCTCTAATAAAAACAAACTTGGAATTGGAGTTGAAAAAAAAAGTGAAAACAACAAAAAGTTGTTTTCACTTTTTTTCAAAATACAAATTGAAATGTTTTTGGAATATCTATGGCCAAACACCATGAATTCCATAAAGTGAAACAATTTTCCGAAAAAAAAGTAAATAATATCTATGGCCAAACGGCCTCTAAATACATATTGGTGGTGGTTGATTATGTCTCCAAGTGGGTGGAAGTTGTCACACTCCCTACTAATAAGAGAAAATGTGTTACCTCATTTCTGAAAAAGCATATTTTTACAAGGTTTGGAACACCTCGTGCCATCACTAGTGATGGCGGCTCACATTTTTGTAATCGGGTGTTTAGGGATCTCCTTTATAAGTATGGGGTTAACCACATAGTCACCACTCCATATCACCCCCAAATGAGTGGTCAAGTGGAGGTCTCAAATCAATAAATCCAGTAAATACTTGAAAAGACGGTGAATGTAGGTTGCACAAATTGGGAAAGACAACTTAATAAAGCGCTTTGGGCTTATAGAATGGCCTACAAAACCCCAATTGGAATGTCTCCCTACCTATTGGTATTTGGAAAGGAATGTCATCTACCCATTGAGCTTAAGCATAAGGCCTTATGGGCTTTGAATAAGATGAACATGAATTGGGGAGAAGCCTCTGAGGCGAGTCACAAAACTCCACGAGATGGAAGATTTTCGACTAAAGGCTTATGAGAGTTTAGCATTGTATAAGGAGAAAATAAAGAAATGGCATGATGCTCGAATATTAAGGTAAGAATTTTATGTTGGAGAGAATGTACTCTATAATTCATATTTAAAACTCTTCACAGAGAAGCTCCGCTCGAAATGGTTGGGACCATTTGTGATTTCTAACGTCCATCCGAGTGGTGCCATTAAATTAGAAGATCATAAAGTAAAGAAATTTTTAGTCACTGGTCAAAGGGTGAAACACTACAATGCTCAAATTAACATTGTGTCCAAGGTGGAGTTTGGTCATTTCAAGGATGCCATGTGGTAAAAAAGGAGAGTCATGCCGCGAAGTTAAATTAGGCGCTTGGTGGGAGGCAACCCATCATTGACTCATTTAGTTTTTGTTTTGGTGTTTTATAGATCTTTTAACATAAGTGGTGTGCCCACAAAAATAAGGGAAAATAGAGCTGGAAAACTGGTAATTGTGCGGGAAATTGAAAAAAAAGAAAAAATAGGGGAATTCAATCTCAGTTACCATGATTGCGATGACCAGACTGTGATCGCGGCTACGCGATCGCGGTCTTGGTTGTGCGATTGCGATATTATACTCCTAGAATGCCTATAATTTACGTGATCCTTTCTTAACCCTTATGCTTCTTAAATTCATTTTAGTGAGGGCACTTCAGGTCTTTAAGTTGGGGGTAAAGCGAGGCTACCTAGGCTTTCTTAAGCTATCGATGAACTTTACCCTATGATAGATTAAGTGATGATATTCTTAAGGGTAAAACCTTATGTTTGGGTCTTGAGCTATAGATGCAGGGGAATTTTGAGTACCTTTGGCATCAAGGTCAATGCAAGGAAAGTCTAAGTACTTGTGTCATTGATGATTTGGGATCGAATTCATACCCATTGGCGAAGTCTGAGTATCCATATGGTTAATTTGCCTATTTTGAATCGAAATGTGAGACTAAAGCTTCGGTTGGTGCCATGTGTGGCAAATTTCGTGGTGCTAATGCAAAACAATCAACCCCCTCCACCCAAAAATTTTCAAAAATCAAGAGATGGATATGAGCAATTTTGTAACAAAACTTTTTCTCTTTTTGTGGCTCCATAAATTTTTGACTTGTAGATAAAAATAGATACTCCAAATTTTATTTCTAGTGGGAGGGACATTTGAGCTTCCTTGGAGAATTTTGTATTCTATGTATGATAAGCTATTTGCATTCATCTCTTGTACATTTGTGTTATCTAGAACTTTCCCTGTTACTCTTTCAAAGCTAATGTTGATTGTATTTGGGTTGAGATATAATCTTAGGCCATCTTTGTGATTTTGGAAACCACTCTAGCCTATAAAGCCTACCCATGTAATAAATATAATCCCTAGTTACCCATTTTGAACCTGTGTACCTTTCTTTTGTAAACTCATCACAAATCGTGAACCATTATTTTTATCCCTCTCTTGAACCATACCCTCCTTGAATTGAAAATGCAACTTGAGGCTAAAATCCTAAGTTGGGGGTGGTGAAGATTGACGAAAGTAAGTTTGGGGCAACGAAGTTGTAAGTGAAATGCCTAATGTACCTTAGTATTAAAAACAAATGAATAGAAATAAGAGGATCCAACAAAGGAATGAATTGCACGAAAGTTGCAAGGAAAATAAATGAAAGAAAAGTAGAGAACAATCAATGCAAAAAATAGGCATGAGGAAAGAGAGAACACAAAGAGGAGTGACCCATAGTCAAAAAGGCGAATTAAATAGTGTGATGTAGATGTTCAAGGAAAGGCGTAGCCATGTTTTACCAAATGATATCTTAACCTATCCCAAACCTACGTTATAAGATTAAAAAGTCCTTTGAGATCCCCAATCATTTACTTTCATTGTAGTGACGATTGAAAATAGGGGCAAGTCTATGGCATGACACTTGTTACATAGAGATTTCTTTTGTGAGAAAGAGAGTTTTTGCGCATAAAATTCCTTGTGGCATATTTTGTGGTTTGGTGTGGAATTCTCTTTTTGTGAGATTGGCATGTGAACAAATTGAGGTGGCTGATTTTTTCACCTCCCGAGCAATGAGGCAAATGAAGTATAGCTTAGTTGTGGTCAAAAGGGAGTCACTTCTAGATTATTGGTTTTTTGGTTCTTGGTTGCTCTTTAAACACCTATGTATCCTTGTATATTGCATCTTATGATAAGGGGTATAGTAGAAAATTACCTAGCCCATGTGTAATGAGCTACGTGTTGTAGTGACTAAGGTTGAAGTCATTGTGATCTGTAAGGCATAAAGTTTAGTCATAGATAATCGTGTCTCTTCGTAAGAGGTAGTGTTGTTTGAGGACAAGCAAAAGCTTTTAAGTTGGGGGTATTGATGAGTGGTGATTTTACCACTCATTTGCACTTAACATTCTTGCACATTACTTTGTTTTGAATGAATATATGAGACATAATTGTGATGAAATGCACTAATATCCACACTTGGTTGGCATAGAGTTGATAAGATCAAAATCCATGGATTGGAGCTTAAAATGATCAAAAGAAAACAAGAAATTCTAGCTGAAGACCTGGAGCAGACATGGCCTTAGTTACCGTAGTCGCGGCCTAAGATCCGCGATCATAGTTAGTTGAGCAGAGAATAGATATATCTTTAGGTACCACGATTGTAGACATTGGAACGTGATCACGGTCCATCAAAAAGGTCAATATGTCGTGATCGTACATCTCTAGCCACGGCCGCAGTTGGTGTGATCGCAGTCAAAGATCCGCAACCGCGGCCTAGCAGGATTAACAAGCCAGGGCATTTTGATAAATTGGGATGGCTGATGCAAAATTCCTAGAGAAGACCCAAATTCTTTTTCCCATGGCATTATGCAATAGATTAGGTGGAAGGATTAAGAGATAAAGAAAAATCCCTAAAATTTGAGAAAAAATCTATTTATTGTATGTTCATTGTACTTATTATTCTAAGAAGAAGTTGGTAAAATTGAAGTGTGTAAATGAAGATTATTTTCACCTTCTTTTATTATGGATTCCATGGAAGAATTATTTGGTATAATTTTTCCTCCTTCTTTCATGAGTAGCTAATTTCTTTAGTCTTAGGATTATGTTGAACTAAAGTGTATTTTTGAGTGGGTATTGATGGGTTTGCATGATTTTTAGTTGTTGATTATGGATTCCATCATTGCTTGAGCTTACTAATTGGAATTTGTAGGTGGAAACCCCAAAATATCCAAATGGGCCTGATGGGTAAAAACCCCAAACTCTAGAAACCCTTAATCATTCTTGAAAGAGGGATAAAGGTAAAGTTATGGAAAGTTATAGAATCCTTGAAAGAGATCTATAGGGTGACAAGGAAATGGTGGAAAATCAATCCTATGGTTTACTACCTTTGCAGTCTTAGAAATAAGTGTGATTGGAATGTGAATCATGTCAAGGGCATCATTCTAGAAATAGGGATGCCCGGTTGAGATTTTGGGTGATTATGAATTGCTCACTTATTAGGTGCTCAAAAGAGCCAATAGGTGAAATACTTGTGGTTTTGTTGAAAGACCAACCACAAAGACCTTCGACCTAGTCTATCTTTTCCTCAACAACTAAGTTTCATATTAAACTCTCAATAAACCATGCACCCCTTGTGTTTAGGTAGACATAATCCCAAGATCTTCTCAAATCTTGATTCTAAATCAAAATGCTAAATTAGTGTGTTGTTAACAAAAGATTGTTACAAACAAATTTCAAACAATTTCCCCTACTTTATTTTATATGTTACGTTTGTCAACACCTCGGGAAATCTTTTACTAACTAGAACACCCATAGGATTTGAAATTTATACTTTGTTCCTTGTGGATTTGACCTCAATGTGAGTTAGGTTATTGACAATGACTGCCTCACCCCTCAAATATGTGAGTTAGTTTCACGTTATCAAGGCTCATAGCTGACCTTCCTTTTTTTTCGTCATGAGGTCCATCATAAATTTAGCATATCCTGGCATTTGCTCTAATGCCTTTACTAAAGTCACATTCACCATCAACTACTTTAGCATATCCATGAATTTTCTAAACTTGACCTCATTTGCTTTCTTCTTCAGTCTATATGTAAATGGAGGTGGGAACTTTGGTATTTTTTTTAGAGTAGTTTCTACCTCTTTTCCTTTGCTTTTCTTTATATCATTACCCTGCTTTGACTTATATGATTGTTTTAACTCTGCACTTTTCTTATCTAAAATTTTCATCTTGTCAGACTCCACTGGATATTCATCATGTTCCTTTTTTTCCAATATTACATCATCAAGATAAAACTGTGCTCCCAGACATGGATCAGGTAATACCTTACTACTCTTAGTGGTAATAGCCACACGTGAGCCATCATTTCTCAAGTTTGGGATTGTGTCACTTGGTAGAGTCCTACTTTTTCTTTGATTAAATACTGTCGATAATTGATTCATCTACTATTCCATCTACTTAGTATATATGGAATATAGCTGACTCATCATCGACAAGTCACTCTTAATTTCCCTAACTCTAACATTTGCTTACTCCACTCCTTTTAACAATTTGGCCATTATATCCTCCATCGACATCTTTCCAGAATTATTTGCAGCATTTTCATAACTCCCGAGTGGTACATATTATCCATTCTTATCATTATTGTTCTTCCATGAAACATCCTGGGTTTTGATCCTTAAAAAATTTCCTAGAAATCCATTCTCTAAACCCAATATGACTCATGGGTACGAGTCGTATACTGGGGTACGACTGGTATGGTCCTATCGTATTTTGACCAGTATTAGTTAGTGGGATGGTTTTGGTCACTGTAATGGGTATGAATTAGAGTTATGAGTCATAAGGGGTTGGTATGAGTCGTATTAGGGACTCATATGGTGGGCAGTGTTTGATCCTCCTAGTATTTCATTCTGCCATAGATATGGGTTATGGGTATGGATTATATGTTGTGGTTACGACTTGGTTGGATTAGTTGTATATTGGAAAATGTTTGATCTATGGGTTGAGGCTTGGATATGAGTGGTGGATACCAATCGTATAGGAGGGTACGACTCGTATGGGTCAGTCGTATCCTTGTGATGGGTTTTTAAGGAATTTAAGTGAGGGTATTCTGGAAATTTACCTACTTACCCTAATTAGAACCCATTACATATAATACACTTAGTAGGTAATTTACCCTATTATTCTATTCATTAACACTTAGGAACTATTACTAAACATCCAATAATTCTCTCAAGAAATTTTGGGGTAAGAAGGCTAGGGTTTCATCTTATGAATTGCTTTGGGGCTTGTCTTGGTGATTTTTTCCCTCAATTCTTTCGTATAAGGCATGATTCTCTTCTTTCATTTTAACTTTAACTAAAGGCATAGTTTATATGATTTATTTCATGGTTTTATTATTTCATAATTATGGTTTTTCAACTATTATTGGGGGGTTTGATATTGAATGCATGCTTATGGTTTTCTATAGTTTTAATTATGCTTTTATATGCATTAATGGTGGTTTAGGACAATTGTATTGCATGGTAATGGTTTAATAGTCTTTGGAATTGGTTTTGGTTATATTATGCCCCCAAGGTGTTTGATAAAATGCATATAAAGATATGTTCATTGCATTGACTTCTTTTAAAGGCACTCTTGCATATTTTAAACTGAACAAAGGATTTATGCATGGTTTAAATGGTTTGTAAATGCTAAAGTCTAAATGGTTATGATTATGGAGAACATGGAAGTCTCCTAAGTGGATTTAATATGGTAATTAGAAGGGTACCTAAGGTCTTCTTAACCTAAATAGTTTGTCTATGGATATTACTTGCAAATAAGAGGTGGTATGATGATACCACTTATGCTGGACTTGGTTAAAAAATGGTAAATAGATTGTTTGGACATGGTTTTAATTGGGCATTAATGATGAGGTGTATAGCTAAGTCGTGGAAGGTAGCAGTCCCGGGGGGACCAAAACCAAAAACTCATATTTGCTGACATGAGGGATCTTGATGACCACGTGTGAGTGTCATATTTTATATTGGAGGGATGTACTAGTTATCCCATAGAATATTTCCTGGTCGGGTGGCTACACGTACTAGAGGCCTTTCATTAGGGGGAACTGAACCCATTTGCCCGTGGGTAGTTTGGACGGCCAAGCTACACAGCCCAGGTAAAGGTATTAAGTGCATGCTAAACTCGAACCCTTTTCTCGACACTTATATATGTATGATTGTATGCATTATGGATGATTTTTCTTGGTTTTATGACTGGCATTATTTTATCCTTACCCTGAGTTTCATACTAGCGGTTATTCGTTAACACCGTCTACTGGAGGTTGTATACCCACGTTATGCAGGAACCGCCATTCTACTCTTCCTGCTTAGCACGTAAATTCAGTAATAGCATTTGGACTGAAGTAGTAAGCTTACATCTTTTCGAAAGGCATCATTTCATGTTATGGATATTGTTAGACTTTTTGACTTTATTTTCGATATTGGTTTTGGCCATGGTTGGGGTCATGTCCCAACCGAATATTTTTACTCTTTTGGTTAGAGGCATTGTGGTACTTTTGGGGGTTGGTATGGGAGGGATTGGTAGAGGTGCCAGCCTTAGCATTGGTATTGATATGGAGGCTGGAATCATCGAACATGATTTCTCACTATTCCATTGTATTACATTTTGGGATTGATTTTCATATTATATTTTGGTATTTTATTTGGTTTATGGTCTATGGTTTGGTTAGTACGGTTTGGTGGTTGGTGAGGTATGATTGGACTCGATTGGGGCAGTCACGGTTATGACCCTATCCCAAAGTCCTGATGAGAACAATAATCCTATCTTATTATATGTTTGAAATTCAGCCCATCTAACGCTGGATATAGGTGGTTGGGTTGGGTAACAGGGGCGGTCCCCTATCCTAGTTGAACTTGGGATTCCCATTACGACAAGGCCTAAAGTTGGGTCGTGTCAAGTTGGTATTAGAGCTTTAGGTTCATGGTCAACTTGGAAGTACACAAAGTTGTGTCAAGTAGAGTCTCTTTTAGGGGTGTGAAGACATTTAGGAATGTTTCACTTTCTTAGTATTCTATCTTTAAGCTTGAGTTCTTAATCCTGGATCTCTTCTAATCCTTGTTTGTTCATTTTTTAGATTATGCCTCCTAGATCTAGAACACAAGGAAATTCTTTCATCCCATCTGGGGATAATGCTGAAGGGGTACATCCTACGTCTAGAGTAAATTTTTGATCTCATAGTCCTATTCCTGATGGTGCTGGAGTTCCGCTTGTTCCAGCTAGTTCGCCTCAGGTCCCTCTGGGAAACGTGATGAATAAAAAATTTCTTCAGTCTATTCATGTTATTGCCCAATTAGTTGTTGTTCAGGCTGAGCAGAGTGTGCCTGGTGGTTTGTCTACTGAGGCTACAAGGGTTTGTCAATTTATGAAGATGGGTCCTCCAACTTTTACTAGGGTAAAGGTGGAGGAGAATCCACAGGGCTTCTTAGATGAGATGGAAAAAATCTTTCGAGTAATGCAGGCTACTAATGTAGAGGCGGTTAACTTTGCATCTTATTAGCTCAAGGATGTTGCTTATCTGTGGTATAAAGAGTGGGATAGGGATAGAGGTGATATGGAAGAGAAAGGGTTGTGGGAGGATTTTTCTAATACCTTCTTGGATTATTTCTTTCCTGAAGATCTAAAGGAAGCAAAGATAGAGGTGTTTGGGAACCTCAGGTAGGGGAGGATGTGTGTAAAGGAATATGCTTTGAAGTTCCATCAGCTATCAAGGTATGCTCCTGATTTAGTGGCTGATATAAGGTAGAGAATAAGAAAGTTTGTTTCTAGTTTGAATCGAGATTCTATTCTGGAGAGCAAGACTGCCTTGCTGATTAAAGATATAGACATCTCGAAGTTGATTATTCATATGCAGCAGGTTAAGAATAAAAAGAGGAAACAGGCTGAGTTTAGGGATAGGCAGGTAAAGTAGAGTAGGTTTTCTGACCAGGGAGATGCTCAGCCTCAGGGAGGTAGACATGGTGGCAAGTGGCAGAAAAAAATGGGGGAGTTTAGGCTCCTTTTCTGCCGGTGCTCTTTACCCATAGCAGTCGGAAGACAGGCGTCATCAAGGTGGTGATAATTCTTGGGCACAGGTTGCACAATCTCAAGTGAGCAGAGATCTGTCAGTTTTTTGTGTCCTTCTTATCGATTCTTTGGTTGTCCTCATCGGGGCTATTGCGAGAAATAAAGGGATAAGTGCTTCAAGTCTGGCCAGGTAGGACATCAACTCAGGGATTGTCTGATCAATAAGGTTACTGTGGGTCGAACTAGATTCATGTGGTTTCAACTTCTGCTTCTGCACCTGGTGGTGTGACATTTTCTTCTGTTACTACTCCTGATTCTAGTGTTGGTCAAAATAGGTTGTATGCTTTTGTGTCCCGACAGGAATCCAAGGCATCACCTGATGTCATTATTGGTACGTTACAGTTTTTCTCTCATACTATATTGTTTGCTTGATCTAGGGTCCACTCTTTCTTATGTGACTCCATATATGGTTGTGTCTTTTGGTTTTAATCCAGAAGTTATCTCAGATCTTTTTTCTATTTCTACCCTGGTATGTGACTCGGTTATTTCTAAGAGAGCCTATATGGGGTATGGTAGCTGTTGGTGGCAAGAAGACCTTGGTGGATCTATTTGAGTTGGATATGGTATATTTTGATGTAATCCTAGGAATATATTGGTTGCATTTTTGTTATGCGTCTGTGGATTATCGGACCCGTAGGGTTATATTTAAGTTTCCTAGTGAATCGGTTATAAAATGGGAAGGTAGTTCCTTGGCTCCTAGGGGGAGGTTTATTTCTTATCTTAGAGATCGAAGGTTAATCTTTATGGGTTGTCTTTATTACTTGGTTTAGATTAAAGATTCTAACTTGGAAGGTCCTTCTTTGTCTTGATCTCTATGGTTAATGAGTTTCCAGAGGTTTTTCTGGCGTTCCTTCGAATAGGGAAATAGAGTTTGGTATTGATTTTCTTTCGAACACTCGTCCAATTTCAATTCCTCCATATAGAATGGCTCCAGCTGAATTGAGGGAACTCAAGGATCTTCTGGATAAGGGGTTTATTCGTCCTAGTTTTGCTCCATGGTGTACACCGGTGTTTTTTTTGCTCAAGAAGAATGGTTCCCTTCAGATGTGCATTGACTGCAAGTAGTTGAACAAGGCAACAATCAATAATAAGTATTCTCTCCCAAGGATAGATAATCTGTTTGACCAGTTACAGGGTGTCAAGTTCTTTTCTAAGATAGATCTTGGGTTTAGGTACCATAAGCTTAAGATTAAGGAGGTGGATATTCATAAGATGGCTATTCATACTCGGTATAGGCATTTGGAGTTCTAGGTGATATCATTTGGGTTAACTAATGCTCTGACAGCATTTATGGATTGGATGAATATGGTGTTCAGGTAATATTTGGATATCTTTATCATTGTATTTATTTATGGCATTCTATTTAATTCAAAGAGTGAAGTGGATCATGCTAATCACCTCCGTATGGTGTTGCAGACCTTAACAGAACAACAGTTGTATGCAAAGTTCTCTAAGTGCGAGTTTTGGCTGAACGTTGTGACTTTTTTGGGTCATGTTATTTCTAGTGAAGGGATCATGGTGGATCTGTGATGTTGGGTGTATTTATGCATTCTAGCTTTGTTATTCTAGTCTTTTTAGCCTTGTTTTAAGGATGATTCATGTGATATATGAGTTTATAATGAGATAAATGTGTATCAAAGTGTTAAAGCATGTGTTTATGATGTTCAAAGTGAGTTTCAAACAAGTTTGTATCTAAAAGATTCATTTAGAGTCCAACCCGAAAAACTAGTGTTACTAGCTTGAGCTAGGTGCTTGTCTAGTTGATTCCGGTGGATTCTATTGTATTTAAAGTGTTCCAAATGATTTTTATGAGTAATTATATGTGAAACAACATGTTTATAATGCTCAAGGGTCAATTGGATCAAGCCAAGGGTCAAAACAATGAGTTAAAGATCAAAGTGAAACTAGCCTATGCTTAGCTCGTGTTTCTAGTTCATCGTGTTGGTTGTTGTATTATTTTGATCTTTAAATATTTGTTTTTAATGATATAGGATGCTTTGTGAATGGATTATGATGATATATGAAGGATATAAAAGCTTCAAATCAAGTGGGAACAACTCAAAAAGGCTCGAAATGGCTCAATGAAGGCACAATACGCAGCTTGACGCACTTTTGGACCCCTGGAATGTGTTAGACGCGTATGGGGTGATGGAGTAGCCAATATACTTGATAAAAACACCAATGTATTCATAAGAGGACCAACATTGTAACCAATAGGCGCGTCCTGGTCCTAAAGGCGATTAGCCCGTGACGCGGGCTCATTTTGGTACTCCCTTGCCGTAGAAAAATTCTGAAGAACAAATTCCAGAGAGGTAGGGAAATTTGGAGGCGCTTCCCCACCTAGTTCGGGGCTCAATAACTGAAGGTTTTCTTGTCCAACATAGAAAGGGCTTGCTCCTATACTATAAATACATGTTATATCATGTTTTTTTACACTTTTGGACATCTTGGAGAATTAGAGGCTACCACAACTTATTTTTAGGTTTTATCATTCTTTAATTTAGTTTATTTATGATTTTTTATCATCAATCCAAGGGATTGGATGATGAATATTCCATTAAAGTCTAAACTCCCTCTCCGGGATTAAGGCCAAGATAAGGACTACTTTCATTTTGAATTAATTTCGTTTAAGTTGTTTATCATTATTGGTTGTTTGTTTATTCTTGTTTTAACTATTTTAAGGATTAGCTACCCTTAGAATACATCAATTGTCAACCTTGTGATCTCGGGAAAGGGAATAGGGAGATAGAACAAGGGAATAAGCAAAGTAGGGTTTTTGTTTCTTTATAAAATGAGAGACTTGAATTAGCATCTAGGACAGGGATGTTCTTAGATGCCTTACTTGATTCACACGTAGAAAGATATCTTAAATAACCTAATTGGATCATTACATCCCCGCTTAACAATATAGTTGTAAGGTTCAGCTTAGGTAAAAGATTAGAGGTTGGGAAACCATAATCACGCAATTAACCCTATGAATCAACAACCACGATAAGCAATTTAACGAATGCAGTTCAATAACGTAGAATGATTGATCGTAAGCCTTAACCTTGGATCTCTATCCTTTGATTGTCCAAAGTCATTTACTTTTCCACAATAGTTTAGTTTATTTTTAGTTTACAATTCTAAAACTCTATTTTTTACTCTTCTCAATTTGTTAAACTAGAATTAGATAGGAGGCAAATGCAAGTCCGTGAGAGATCAATACTTGGGCTTCCGTAAAGCCACTTACTACTTGATAAGACAACTTATACTTGTGTGTGTGTTTGGGTGTTGTTATGTTTTTGGCGCCGTTGCTAGGGACTTGTAACTAGGAAACTATCTTAGTTTTAGTTTTTCTATATTGAGTTGTAAATAGTTTTTGTTTAGTTTTTTAAATTTTCTATTGGTTCTCTTTTTATCGCACTTCTTGATATGTCAGCTAGGGATAGATGGTAATCAAGTGATGACGATTCTTGTTTTTTCTATGGGGGACCACATCAAGCGGCTTATTGTCCAGATTTTAATAAAAGTGCGTGGATGGGACCTTCACAATGTGATATGGATGTTGTTCTATCTGTGGAGCAGACTGCATCTTGGTGTTTAGTTTGTGGTCAAAGTGGTCATACTGCAGCTATGTGTGCTATCAATCCCGATTCAAAATTATTTATGGGCTATGTTGAAAGGCAAAATTATATAAACTACTATAATCGAACGGGGCTGAATCAGTCACAAATTTAATCGTGGACCAACCAGCAGCAACAACTAAACATACAGGCCACAACTCAAATGAGCAATTTGGAAGAGATGATGAAACAAATTTTAGCATCTCAGGTTGAGTTGTTGGCATACATGAAGAACCAAATGGAGGTTGCAGAACAAGTGACTTCCCAACCTGTTGTAGATGACGTTGTGGATAATTTGAGAAAGTCTGAGTGCTCGAAAACTAAAATTGTTTGACAAGTTAAGGCGATACCACTGCCACCATGTCTACAGTGTCTAAGTAAAGAAAAATATGAGGAGGATATTAGCCAATTTGTGGAGCAAACACAAGAATCCCAGCCACTTGATTGTCATTTTTATCTTGAGACTGAAATTGAGAAGGTGAATAAAAGTGAGTGTGTAGTAGATTGTGTAAATTTTAAAGTAGGATTGGTTGGGCCTCACTCAAAGCAATTTTCCACATTATGTTTAGATGATGTGTTGTCTGTGCAATCATTTAAAATGGTGGAAGAGTGTGAAGATGATGAACAAAAATCCTATACTCTTAATTTTACATCGGATATGCAACAAAAGAACACACCTCACTTCAAGGCCGAGTGGTTTACCAGGCATATTAAATTACTCGGTTCTTTAATCTTTGTACCACCTCCCTATGAGCGAGGCAAAAAAATGGATGCGATGTTGGGAGTGAAATTTATATCCTCAAGGTGGAGCAAAAGTTTAATTGGGTCGTGCTGTGACACTAAATTAGGAGCTTCTTGGGAGGCAACCCAAATTAAGTAGGTATGTTTTCTTTTTAGATTTTTAGTTTTTATTTCACGTAGTTTTTATTTTTGTTGAGTCACAAGTTGAGCTAAGTATCGGAAACCTGAGCTAAGGAGCGTGGCAAGAAAAGAGTGTGGGGTCCCATGGATCTCATTTATGTGTAAAGATGCTACTAGCACGGCGTAGAGGCCTCAGGGAGTATTTCTATCTTTTACCTTTTAAATTCACTTTGGGAACAAAGTAGATTTTAAAGTGTGGGGTGGGGAAATTCCCAAATTTTGGCTCAATTTAAAATAAAAAAGTTTTTTGGTGTAAGATATTCTTGTTGGTGCTATTTCTGATTACATGATGAAAGTGGGTTTGTGTGTAAAAATCATATTGAAGGAGTGAATTGCTACTTTTAAGACTTCTAGGCTCATGTTTGTGACTTTTGTATTTGTTGGCTTAAATTTGAATTCATGCTATTGTTTGGTTGGGAGTTTACGATGATCCTATTGAGTTGAGCATGTGCCATGTGAGTGTGAGATTTTTGTATATTCCTTGTTACAAGTGATGTCTAGAACTTGTCCAGTTTGTGTGCAAAGTGAAATAAAGAGTGTGAGTTTAAGAGATGATATAGGCATTTTTAATAGCTATTTTTATACTTTCTTTTTAACCTACCTTTGTGCATTATCCTAGTTAACCCCTATTAAGCCTTTAGCCTTTTATTTGGTAGCCTCATAATTAGGCTAATCCCTTTTGATGATTGATCATAATTTGATCCAAAAAGCTCCTAAGTGCTTTAATTGAAAAAAGGAAATAATTGAAAAATGAGTTTGAGAAATTGAAGAAGAAAAAGGTGAAATTGATGCCACAAGGTCATAGTTATTGGTATTTATATTTGATGTGTGGTGGTTGGGATTGATATAAATGGTGTTAAAAATATTTCCATAATTGTAGAGAATGAAAAAATTGAATCTTGAAGGAATAAATAACACGCCCACCATGTGTTTGTGAAAATGCCTAAAAGAGATGGGGCAAAGTAAAAGATATGGGTAGATGAAAAATTGTACTTTGGTTGTTGGAGATTGGTTCTAAATGTCTAATGTAGTGTATTAAAGAGCTTATTAGGAAAGATAGTCACTATTCTTGTCCAAAATAGTTCCTACCCGTCCCTCAACCTACATACCAATCCGTAAAAGACCTATTTGATCCTAAATTTCACATTCTAATATTAGTGGAGTATGACACTAAGGGAAAGCCTATGGTCATTATGTGTAATTTTTGAATTGTTTGTGAGAGTGAGCGTAACTTGATTTTTATACCTATGGTGATAATTGCATTATTGTGAGTGTTTATGGGTAACTCTCTTATTCTGAGAGAACATGATTGATGAATGTGGGTGATTTGTATGATGTCTTATATTGAGAAATATGCATGAGTTCACCATGTATTGAGTCAATTCTTGAGGCTAGGATGTTTCGGAGTAAGATTCTAAAGCTTTCAATTGTGTATGACATGCGTAGTGTTGTAAACTTGCATTCTATGTAGTCATTGTAGTAATAGCTTGAGTTTCTTGCATGTAGTAGAAGTATGGAGTCTCTTCAGATCATGATGCTTATAGTTAAGAATTGTTCGAGGACGAACAAGGCTTTAAACGTGGGGTGATGATGTTGGGTGTATTTATGCATTCTAGCCTTGTTATTCTAGTCTTTTTAGCCTTATTTTGAGGATTATTCATGTGATATATGAGTTTATAATGAGATAAATTTGTATCAAAGTATTAAAGCATGTGTTTATGATGTTCAAAGTGAGTTTGAAACAATTTTGTATCTAAAAGATTCATTTAGAGTTCAACCCGGAAAACTAGTGTTACTAGCTTGAGCTAGGTGCTTGTCTAGTTGATTTTGTGGATTATATTGTTTTTAAAGTGTTCCAAATGGTTTTAATGTGTAATTATATGTGAAACAACTTGTTTATAATGCTCAAGGGTCAATTGGATCAAGCCAAGGGTCAAAACAATGAGTTAAAGATCAAAGTGAAAATAGCCTATGCTTAGCTCTGTTTCTAGTTCGTCGTGTTGGCTGTTGTGTTTTTTTGAGCAATAAATTGTTGTGTTTAATTATATAGGATTCTTTGTGAATGGATTATGATGATATATGAAGGATATACAAGCTTCAAATCAAGTGGTAACAACTCAAAAAGGCTCGGAATGGCTCAATGAAGGCACAATACGCAGATTGACGCACTTTTGGACCCCTGGAATGTGATAGGCGCGTGTGGTGTGATGAAATAGGCAATGGAAGTTAGAAAATTACCAATGGACTCATAAGAGGACTAACATTGTAACCAATAGGCGCGTGCTTGTCCTAAAGGTGATTAGCCCGTGATGCGGGCTCATTTTGGTGCTCCCTTGCCATAGGAAAATTCTGAAGAACAAATTCCAGAGAGGTAGGGCGATTTGGAGACGGCGCCCCACCAAATTCGGGGCTCAATAACTGAAGGTTTTCTGCTCCAACACGGAAAGGGCTTTCTCCTATACTATAAATACATGTTATATCATGTTTTTTACATACTTTTGGACATCTTGGAGCATTGGAGTCTACGACAACTTCTTTTTAGGTTTTATGATTCTTTGATTTAGTTTCTTTAAGGTTTTTTATCATCAATCCAAGGTATTGGATGATGAATATTTCCATTAAAGTTTAAAATCCCTCTTCGGGGTTAAGGCCAAGATCATGACTACTTTTATTTGGAATTAATTTCGTTTAAGTTTCTTATTATTATTGGTTGTTTATTTATTCTTATTTTAACTATTTTAAGGATTAGCTACCCTTAGAATACATCAATTGTCAACCTTATGATATCGGGAGAGGGAATAGAGTGATAGAACAATGGAATAAGCAAAATAGGGTTTTTGTTTCTTTATAAAATAAGAGTTTTGAATTAGCATCTAGGACAGGGATGTTCTTAGATGCCTTACTTGATTCACATGTAGGAAGATATCTTAAATAACCTAATTGGATCATTACATCCCCGCTCAACAATATAGTTGTAAGGTTCAACTTAGGTGAAAGATTAGAGGTTGGGAAACCATAATCGCGCAATCAACCCTATGAATCAACAACCACGATAAGCAATTTAACGAATGAAGTTCAATAACGTAGTATGATTGATTGTAAGCCTTAACCCTGGATCTCTATCTTTTGATTGTCCATAGTCATTTACTTTTCCGCAATAGTTTAGTTTATTTTTAGTTTACAATTCTAAAACTCTATTTTTACTCTTCTCAATTTGTTAAACTAGAATTAGATAGGCGGCGAACACAAGTCCCTGACAGATCGATACTTGGGCTTCCGTAAAGCCACTTACTACTTGATAAGACCACGTATACTTGCGTGTGTGCTTGGGCATTGTTAAGTTTTTGGCACCGTTGCCAGGGACTTGTGACTAGGAAACTATCTTATTTTTAGTTTTTCTATATTAAGTTGTAAATAGTTTTTGTTTAGTTTCTTTTATTTTCTTTTGTTTCTCTTTTTATCACGCTTCTTGATATATCAGCCTGGGATAGATGGTTTTCACGTGATAACGATTCTTGTTATTTCTGTGGGGGACCACATCAAATGGCTTATTTTCCAGATTTTGATGAAAGTGTGTGGACGGGACCTTCACAATGTGATACGGATTCTGTTTTATTTGTAGAGAAGACTGCAGCTTGGTGTTTGGTTTGTGGTCAAAGTGGTCATACTTCAGCTATGTGTGCTGTCAATCCCGATTCAGAATTTTATGTGGGCTATGCTGAAAGGCAAAATTATATAAACTACTACAATCGAACGGGGCTGAATTAGTCACAAATTCAATCGTGGACAAACCAGCAGCAGTTTCAGCAACAACAACTAAACATACAGGCCACAACTCAAATAACCAATTTGGAAGAGATGATGAAATAAGCTTTAGCGTCTCAGGTTGAGTTGTTGGCATACATGAAGAACCAAAGGGAGGCTGTAGGACAAGTGACTTCCCAACCTGTTATAGATGAAGTTGTCGATAATTTGAGGAAGTCTGAGTACTCGAAAACTAAAATTGTTGGACGGGTTGAGGAGATGCCACTGCCACCATGTCTATAGTGGCTAAGCAAAGAAAAATATGAAGAGGATATTAGCCAATTTATGGATCAAACAGAAGAATCCCAGCCACTCGATTGTCATCTTTATCTTTAGACTGAAATTGAGAAAGTGAATAAAAGTGAGTGTGTAGTAGATTGTGTAAATTTTGATATAGGAGTGGTTGGGCCTCACTCAAAGCATTTTTCCACATTATGTTTAGATGATGTGTTTTATGAGTGTAAAGATGAGGAACAAAAATCATATATTCTTAATTTTACATCGGATAAGCAGCAAAAGAACACACCTCACTTCAAGGTCGAGTGGTTCACCAGGCACATTCCATTACTCGGTTTTTTAATCATTATACCACCTCGCTATGAGCTAGGCAAAAAAATGGATGCGATGTTGGGAGTGAAATTTATATCCTAAAGGTGGAGGAAAAAGTAAATTGGGTCGTGTCGTGACACTAAATTAGGTGTTTCTTGGGAGGCAACCCAATTTAAGTAGGTATGTTTTCTTTTTAGATTTTTAGTTTTTATTTCACGTAGTTTTTGTTTTTGTTGAGTCACTGGTTGAGGAAAAGTCTGAATACCGGAAACCTAAGCTAAGGAGCATGGCAAGAATAGTGTGTGGGGTCCCATGGATCTCATTTATGTGTAATGATTCTACTAGCAAGGCCTAGAGGCCTCAGGGAGTATTTCTATCTCTTACCTGTTAAATTAACTATGGGGACAAAGTAGATTCTTAAGTGTGGGGTGGGGAATTCCCAAATTTTAGCTCAATTTAAAAAAAAAGGTTTTTTGGTGTAAGATATTCTTGTTGGTGCTATTTCTGATTACAAGATGCAAGTGGGTTTGCATGTAAAAATCATGTTGAAGGAGTGAATTGGTACTTTTAAGACTTCTAGGATCATGTTTATGACTCTTGTATTTGTTGTCTTAAATTTGAATTCATGCTATTATTTAGTTGGGAGTTTATGATGATCCTATTGAGTTGAGCATGTGTCATGTGAGTTTCAGATTTTTGAATATTCCTTATTGCATGTGATATCTAGAACTTGCCCGGTGTGTGTACAAAGCAAAATAAAGAGTGTAAGTTTAGGAGATGATATAGGCATTTTATAGCCATTTTTATACTTTCTTTTTTACCTACCTTAATGCATTATCCTAGTTAACCCCCATTAAGACTTTATCCATTTCTTTGGTAGCCGCATAATTAGCCTAATCCCCTTCGTTGATAGACTATAATTTAGTCCAAAAAGCTCCTAAGTGATTTAATTGAAAAAGGAGTTTGAGAAATTAAAGAAGAAAAAGGTGAAACTGATGCCCCAAGGTAAGAGTTATTGGTGTTTATATTTGATGTATGGTGGTTGGGATTGATATAAATGGTGTTAAAAATATTTTCATAATTGTAGAGAATGAAAAAAATGAATCTTGAAGGAATAAACAACACGCCTACCATGTGTTTGTGAAAATGCTTAAAAGAGATGGGGCAAAATAAAAGATATGTGTAGATAAAAAATTGTACTTTGGTTGTTGGAGATTGGTTCTAAATGTCTAATGTAGTTTATTAAAGAACTTAGGAAAGATAGTCACTATTATTGGCCAAAATAGTTCCTATCCGTATCTTAGCCTGCAATACAACCCGAAAAAGACCTATTTGATCCTAAATTTCACATTCTAATATTAGTGGAGTATGACACTAAGGGCAAGACTATGGTTCATTATGTGTAATTTGTGAATTCTTTATGAGTGTGCATAACTTGATTTGATTTGTATACCGATTATGATAATTGCATTATTGTAAGTGTTTATGGGTAACTCTCTTATTGTTAGGGCACATGGTTGATGAATGTGGGTTATTTGTATGATGTCTTATATTGATCAATATGCATGAGTTCACCATGTATTGAGTTAATTCTTGATGCTAGGATATTTTGGAGTAGGATTCTTGAGCTTTGAATTGTGTATGACATACGTAGTATTGTAAACTATCATTTCATATAGTCATTATAGTACTAGCTTGAGTTTCTTGCATGTAGTATAAGTGTGTAGTCTCTTCAGCTCATGATTCTTATAGTTAACAATTGTTCGAGAACAAACAAGGCTTTAAGTGTGGGGTGGTGATGTTGGGAATATTTATGCATTCTAACCTTGCTATTCTAGTCATTTTAGCCTTGTTTTGAGGAGGATTCATATGATATATGAGTTTATAATTATATAAATGTGTATCAAATTGTTAAAGCATGTGTTTATGATGTTCAAAGTGAGTTTAAAACAAGTCTGTATCTAAAATATTCATTTAGAGTTCAACCCGGAAAACTAGTGTTACTAGCTTGAGCTAGGTGCTTGTCTTGTTAATTCCGGTGGATTCTATTATGTTTAAAGTGTTACAAATGGTTTTAGTGTGTAATTATATGTGAAACAACTTGTTTATAATGCTCAAGGGTCAATTGGATAAAGCCAAGGGTCTAAGCAATTAGTTAAAGATCAAAGTGAAATTAGCCTATGCTTAGCTAGTGTATCTAATTCATCGTGTTGGATGTTGTGTTATTTTGAGCTATATAGGATTCTAGGTGAATGGATTATGAAGATATATTAAGGATATACAAGCTTTAAATCAAGAGGTAACAACTTAAAAAGGCTAGGAATGGCTCAACGAAGGCATAATACGCAGATTGACACACTTTTGGACCCCTGGAATGTGTTGGGCACGTGTAGAGTTATAGATTAGACAATGGACGTGATCAAATTATCAATGGACTGATAAGAGGACCAACATTTTAACCAATAGGAGTTTGCTTGTCCTAACGCAATTAGCCCGCGAAGCGGGCTTATTTTGGTGCTCCCTTGCCGTAGAAAAATTTTGAAGGAGCAATTCCAGAGAGGTAGGGCGATTTAGAGGCACCACCCTACCTAGTTCGGGGCTCAATAACTGAAGGTTTTCTTGTCTAACATGAAAAGGTCTTGCTTTTATACTATAAATACATGTTATATCGTATTTTTTACATACTTTTTGACATATTAGAGCATTGGAGGCTACCACAACTTCTTTTTAGGTTTTATCATTCTTTATAGTTTTGTATCATCAATCCAAGGGATTGGATGATGTATATTTCCATCAAAGGCTAAACTCCCTCTCTGGGGTTAAGGCCAAGATCATGACTACTTATGTTTTGAATTATTTTTGTTTAAGTTTCTTATCATTATTGGTTGTTTGTTTATTTTTGTTTTAACTACTTTAAGGATTAGCTACCCTTAGAATACATCAATTGTCAACCTTGTGATCTTGGGAGAGGGAATAGGGAGAGAGAATAAGGCAATAAGAAAAGTAGGGTTTTGTTTCTTTATAAAATAAGAGACTTGAATTAGCATCTAGGACAGGGATGTTCTTAGATGCCTTACTTGATTCACATGTAGGAAGATAGCTTTAATAACCTAATTTGATAATTGCATCCCCTCTCAACAATTAATTGTAAGGTTCAACTTAGGTAAAAGATTAGAGGTTGGGAAACCATAATCGCACAATTAACCCTACAAATCAACAACCACGATAAGCAATTTAATGAATGCAGTTCGATAACGTAGTATGACTGATCGTAAGCCTTAACCCTGGATCTCTATCCTTTGATTGTCCAAAGTCATTTACTTTTCCACAATAGTTTAGTTTATTTTTATTTTTATTTTACAATTCTAAAACTCTATTTCTTACTCTTCTCAATTTGTTAAATAAGAATTAGATAGGCAGCGAATACAAGTCCCTGAGAGATCGATACTTGGGATTCCTTGAAGCCACTTACTACTTGATAAAACCACATACACTTGCGTGTACACTTGGGCGCTGTCAAATTTTTGGCGCCGTTGCCGGGGACTTGTAACTAGGCAACTATCTTAGTTTTAATTTTTCTATATTTAGTTGTAAATAGTTTTTTTTATTTTCTTTTGTTTCTCTTTTTATCACAGTTCTTGATATGTCAACCCGGAATAGATGGTTTTCAAGTGATGATAATTCTTGTTGTTTATGTAGGGGACCATATCAAACAGCTTATTGTCCAGATTTTGATAGAAGTACATGGACAGGATCTTTACAATGTGATGCAGATGTTGTTCAATCTGTGGAGTAGACTGCAGCTTGATGTTTGGTTTGTGGTCAAAGCGGTCATACTGTAGCTATGTGTGTTGTCAATCCTGATTCTAAATTATTTGTGGGCTATGATGAAAGGCAAAATTATATAAACTACTACAATCTAACGGCATTGAATCAGTCACAAATTCAATAGTGGACCAACCAGCAGCAGTTTCAGCAGCAACAACTAAACATGTTGACCACAACTCATACGAGCAATTTGAAAGAGATGATGAAACAAGTTTCAGCATCTCAGGTTGAGTTGTTGGCATACATGAAGAACCTAAGGGAGGCTACAGAACAAATGACTTCCCAACCTATTATTGATGAAGTTGTGGATAATTCGAGGAAGTCTGAGTACTCAGAAACTAAAATAGTTGGACAGATTGATGGGATACCACTACCACCATGTCTACAGTGGCTAAGCAAAGAAAAATATGAGATGGATATTAGCCAATTTATGGAGCAAAGACAAGAATCCGATCTACTTGATTGTCATCTTTATCTTGAGACTGAAATTGAAAAGGTGAATAAAAGTGAGTGTGTAGTAGATTGTGTAAATTTTGAAGTAGGATTAATTGGCCCTCACTCAAAGCACTTTTTCATATTATGTTTAGAATATGTCTTGTATGTGGAATCATTTAAAATAGTGAAAGAGTGTGAAGATGAAGAACAAGAATCCTATATTCTTAATTTTACATCAGATAAGCAACAAAAGAACACACCTCACTTCAAGGTTGAGTGATTTACCAAGCACATTCTATTACACGATTCTTTAATCTTTGTACTACCTCCCTATGAGTGAGGCAAATAGATGGATGCAATGTTGGGGGTGAAATTTATATCCTCAAGGTGGAGGAAAAAGTTAATTGGGTCGTGCCATGACACTAAATTAGGCGCTTCTTTGGAGGCAACCCAAGTTAAGTAGGTATGTTTTCTTTTTAGATATTTAGTTTTTATTTCACATAGTTTTTGTTTTTGTTGAGTCACAGGTTGATGGAAAGTCTGAGTACCAAAAACTTGAGCTAAGGAGTGTGGCAAGAATAGAGTGTGGGTCCCATGGATCTCATTTATTAGTAAAGAAGCTACTAGAAATCCCTAGAGTCCACATGGAATATTTCTATCTCTTACCTTTTAAATTCACTTTGGGGATAAAGTATAGTTTTAAGTGTGGGGTGGGGAAATTCCCAAATTTTTGCTCAATTTAAAAGAAAAGTTTTTTGGTGTAAGATATTCTTGTTCATGCTATTTCTTATTACATGAGGCAAGTGGGTTTGTGTGTAAAAAGCATGTTGAAGGAGTGAATTTCTACTTTTAAGACTTCTAGGCTCATGTTTATGACTCTTTTATTTGTTGGTTTAAATTTGAATTCATGCTATTATTTGGTTTGGAGTTTATGATAATCCTATTGAGTTGAGCATGTGCCATGTGAATATGAGATTTTTGTATATTCCTTGTTGCATGGGATGTCTAGAACTTGCTCGGTATGTATGTGCAAAGCGAAATAAAGAGTGTGAGTTTAGGAGATGATATAGGCATTTTTTTATAGCTATTTTTATACTTTCTTTTTGACCTACCTTTGTGCATTAAACTAGTTAACCCTCATTGATCTTTTATCCTTTTATTTGGTAGCCACATAATTAGCCTAATCCCTTTCTTTGATAGATCATAATTTGATCCAAAAAGCTCCTAAGTGCTTTAATTGAAAAAAAGAAATAATTAAAAAAGGAGATTGAGAAATTAAAGAAGTAAAAGGTGAAATTAATGCCTCAAGGTAAGAGTTATTGGTGTTTATATTTGATGTGTGGTGGTTGGTATTAATATAAATGGTTTTAAAAATATTCCAATGATTGTAGAGAATAAAAAAATTGAATCTTGAAGGAATAAATAACACGCCCACTATGTGTTTATGAAAATGCTTAAAAGAGATGGGGCAAAATAAAAGATATGGGCAGATGAAAAAATTGTACTTTGGTTGTTGGAGATTGGTTCTAAATGTTTTATGTAGTGTATTAAAGTTCTTAGGAAAGTTAGTCACTATTCTTGGCCAAAATAGTTCCTACCCTTCTCTTAGCCTACATTATAACCCGAAAAGGACCTATTTGATCCTAAATTTCACATTCTAATATTAGTGAAGTATGACACTAAGGGCAAGCCTATGTTTCATTATGTGTAATTTGTGAATTCTTTGTAAGAGTAAGCATAATTTGATTTGTATACCTATGATGATAATTGCACTATTGTGAGTATTTATGGGTAACTCTCTTGTTGTGAGGGAACATGTTTGATGACTGTGGGTGATTTGTATGATGTCTTATATTGATAAATAAGCATGAGTTTGCCATGTATTGAGTCAATTCTTGAGGCTAGGATGTTTTGGAGTAGGATTCTTGAGCTTTCAATCGTGTATGACATGCGTAGTATTGTAAACTTGCACTCCATGTAGTCATTGTAGTACTAGCTTGTTTATAATGCTAGTTTCTTGCATGTAGCAGAAGTTTGGAGTCTCTTAAGCTCATGATGCTTATAGTTAATAATTGTTCGAGGATGAACAAGGCTTTAAGTGTGGGGTGGTGATGTTGGGTGTATTTATGCATTCTAGCCTTGCTATTCTAGTGTTACTAGCTTGAGCTAGGTGTTTGTCTTGTTGATTCTGGTGGATTCTATTGTTTTTAAAGAGTTCCAAATTGTTTTATGTGTAATTTTATGTGAAACAACTTGTTTATAATGCTCAAGGGTCAATTGGATCAATCCAAGGGTCAAAAAAATGAGTTAAAGATCAAAGTGAAATTAGCCTATGCTTAGCTCGTGTTTCTAGTTCGTTGTGTTGGATGTTGTGTTGTTTTGAGCTTTAAATTGTTGTTTTTAATGATATAGGATTATTTTTTAATGAATTATGATGATATATGAAGGATATACAAGCTTCAAATTAAGTGGTACCAACTCAAAAAGGCTCGAAATGGCTCAATGAAGGCACAATATGCTGATTGATGCACTTTTGGACCCTTGGAATGTGTTGGGCGGGTATGGAGTGATGGAGTAGCCAATGGACGTGAGAAAATTACCAATGGACTCATAATAGGACAAACATTGTAACCAATAGGCGCGTGCTGGTCATAAAGGCGATTAGCCCGCGACGCGGACTCATTTTGTTGCTCCCTTGTAGTAGAAAATTTCTGAAGAACAAATTCCAGAGAGGTAGGGCGATTTAGAGGCGTCGCCCCACCTAGTTCGGGGCTCCATAACTGAAAGTTTTCTTGTCCAACACGGAAAGGTATTGCTCCTATACTATAAATACATGTTATATCACGTTTTTTACATACTTTCGACATCTTGGAGCATTGAAGGCTACCACAACTTCTTTTTAGGTTTTATCATTCTTTAATTTAGTTTCTTTATGGTTTTTTATCATCAATCCAATTGATTGGATGATGAATATTTCCATTAAAGGCTAAACTCCATCTCCGGGGTTAAGGCCAAGATCATGACTACTTTCGTTTTGAATTAATTTCGTTTAAGTTGCTAATCATTTTGGCCATCACACGTGGGACAAAAAAGGGAGTTACTACCTTGGTTGTGACAGGCCGAGCGATGGTCCATCGCAGACTCGACGGTCTGTCGGATCATCCGTCGCACCTAGGCGATTCCGATAACTCTCAGCAAAATGGCCATAACTTCTCACCCCGATACCGGATTTGGATGAAATTGGTATCGTTGGAAAGCTAATTCAATTCTCTACATGACAAAAATTTAAATTTAAGGAAATTATATATGGTTTAAACACCAATCACTTGGGAAGTCTCTTCTCAATCATTTAGGGCTGAAATTACACTTCACTTGACACGCTCTAAGGCTCGGACTACGAGGAAACTTTGCGGGGTCTTACAATATCTCCCCCTTGGAAATATTCATCCTCGAATATTGCTAGTTAGACTAGGAACACAGGAAAATAGAGTACAAATAGCTAAAGCAATTTGCTAAACGGCTCAAAATCTCTCTAAACTCATGAATACCTCATAAATTGTAAAAACTCATGCAAGAATAGATACATAGCTGAACTTTAGATTAGAAAGGCTAAATTAAGGAAGAATAATACCTTCAGATTGATCTGAACTCGCAGAAAAGAGGCACGGGTACTTGGCTCGCATGTCTGCTTCTGCCTCCTAAGTAGCGCCCTCAACTATCTGGTTCCGCCACAAAACTTTGACCAAGGGAACCTCTTTGTTCCTTAGTCTACGGATCTAAAAATCTAGGATGTCAATAGGAATCTCATCAAATGAAAGATTGTTCTGAACATCAGCACTCTCGAAAGGATCTACTACAACAGAATCACCAATATGCTTTTTAAGCATGGAAACATGAAAAATAAGATGAACGGCTGACAACTCCACAGGAAACTCAACCTCATAGGCTACTTTCCCAACACAGCTCAAAACTCTATACGGGACAACATAACAAGGACTAAGCTTTCCCTTTTTACAAATATCTTCACCCCTTTCATAGGTGAAATCTTCAGGTATACCAAATCACCTACCTCAAACTCAAGATCTCTTTTTCTCACATCGGCATACGATTTTTGACGACTCTGAGTTGTATTCAACCTTTCTCTAATCAACTTAACTTTCTCCATTGCTTCAAACACTGCATCAGGCCCAATCATGGAAGATTCTCCCACATTAAACCAAGATTCTCCCACTTTAAACCAACCCACGGGTGATCTATATCTCCCACCATACAAGGCCTTAAATGGTGCCATCCCGATGCTAGCATGGTAACTATTGTTATACGCAAATTTTATCAATGGGAAATGCTCATCCCAACTACCTTTGAAATCAAGAGCACATGCCCTCAACATGTCTTCCAGGGTCCGAATGGTCCTCTCAGCCTGACCATCTTTCTACGGATGAAAAGAGAAACTTAAAAGAACTTGGGTACCAAGACCCTGCTGAAACGCCCTCCAAAACTGAGAAGTAAATTGAGTGCCCCTATCCGAAATGATGGACGAGGGAACTGTATACAGCCTGACTAACTCCCGGATATACAATCTAGCATAATCCTCAGCTGTATAAGATGTGTGCACAGTCAAGAAATGCGCAGACTTAGTCAGCCTATTCACAACAACCCAAATAGAATCATGATGACGACGCAAAAGAGGTAACCTAGTCATGAAGTCCATATTCACCACCTCCCTCTTCCAAGTGAGTATACCAAACTCTTGCATCACACCACCAAGTCTTTGGTGCTCTACCTTAAAATATTGGCACGTTGTACACTTTTCTACAAAACCAGCTATATCATCCTTCATACCATTCCACCAATAGATTTCCCACAAGTTGTGGTACATCTTGGTAGGACCGGGATGAATGGAATACCACGCGCCATGCACTTCAGCCATAATCCTCTACCTCAGATCATCAACACAAGAAACACACAATCTACCCTGCAATCTCAACATGCCATCTCCCCCTTGGGAGAAAACTTCTACCTTTTGGTCCTTAACTGACTCCTTCGGTCTAACCAAACTAGGATCTCTGTCTTGCTTCTCCTTTACTTCCAAAACTAAAAAGGATTCGGAACTACTCTGCACCAAAGTACTTCCCTCAGCTTAATCAAGCAATCTAACACCCAATCTAGCCAAATAATGCACATCACGAGCTAACTCTTTCTTACTTTTCTCTACATGGGCAACACTACCCATAGACAATCTGCTAAGGGCATCCGCCACTATATTGGCCTTGCTCGGGTGATACAACACACTCATATCATAGTTTTTTAATAACTCTAACCACCTCTTCCGCCTAAGATTCAACTCCCTCTGAGTAAACACATATTACAGGCTCTTATGATCAGTAAACACATCAACATGGACACCATAAAGATAGTGTCTCCAGATTTTCAAAGCAAAGACCACAGCTGCTAACTCAAGATCATGGGTTGGATAATTTTTCTCATGCGGCTTTAATTTTCTAGAGGCATAAGCTATAACCTTACCTATTTTCATCAACACACAACCCAAGCCAATTCTAGAGGTATCACAATACACCACAAAACTATCTATACCATCAGGAAAAGTCAACACAGGAGATGAAGTAAGTCGAGTCTTCAACTCCTGAAAACTCTTCTCACAGAAATCTGACCACTGGAACTTAACTTTCTTTTGGGTCATCCGGGTCATGGGAGATGTAATAGAAGAGAAAACTTCAACAAAATAGTGGTAGTATCCCGCTAGACCCAAGAAACTTCTAATGTCAGACAAAGATATAGGTCTAGGACAATTTCTTACAGCTTCTGTCTTTTGGGGATCAACTCTAATACCTTCGGCTGAAACAATATGACCCAAAAAGGCTACAGACCTTAGCCAAAATTCATACTTACTGAATTTGGGGAACAACTGGTGATCTATAAGAGTTTACAAGACAACTCTAAGGTAATTCGCATCGTCATTCTCATTACGGGAGTATACAAGGATGTCATCTATGAAGACAATGACAAACATATCAAGGGATGGCTTGAAAACTCGATTCATGAGGTCTATGAAGGCTGTTGGGGCATTGGTTAGCCCGAAAGACATAACTAGAAATTCAAAGTGACCATAGCGGGTTCGAAAGGCTGTCTTTGGAATATCACATTCCCTCACTTTAAGTTGATGATAGCCAGATCTAAGGCCAATCTTGGATAAATAGCATGCACTTTGCAACTGATCAAACAGGTCATCAATTCTCGAAAAAAGATACTTATTTTTTACTGTGACCTTGTTAAGCTAAAGATTGTCAATGCACATACACAAAGAACCGTGTTTCTTTCTCACGAATAAGACAGGTGTGCCCCAAAAAGAAATACTAGGACTAATGAAACCTTTGTCTAAAAGATCTTTGAGTTTCTCTTTCAACTCCTAAAGCTCTGCAGGTTCCATACGGTATGGCAGAATAGAAATAGACTGAGTATCGGGAAGAAGGTCAATCCCAAATTCTATCTCTCTATTGGGAAGTACCCCTGGGAGATCTTCCAAAAAAACATCTGGAAACTCATTAACAATATCGACTGACTAAATAGTTGGAGCCTCGGACTTAGTGTCTTTGACTCTAACAAGGTGATAGATGCAACCCTTAGATATTAGCTTTCTGGCTTTGAGATAGGAGATAAAATGACTCTTGGGAGATACCTAACTCCCGGACCACTCAAAATTTGGTTCATCAGGAAACTGAAACTTGACCACACGGTTACGACAGTCTATAGATGCATAACAAAAATGAAGCCAATCTATACCCAGAATAAGGTCAAAATCCACCATGTCTAACTCTATCAAATCCACAAGTATGACTCTATGAAGAACAGTAACAGGACAATCTCTATACACTTGTTTAGCAACAACTGACTCCCCTACTGGTGTAGAAACTAGGAAGGGCTCAAAAATCTTTTTAGGACTCATTTTGAAATTCACAGCTACAAGTGGGGTCACATAAGAGAGACTTGACCTGGGGGTCCAACAACACATAAACATCAAGGAAAAAGACACGTAGCATACCAATAACAACATCAGGAGATTCCTCCTGCTCCTGGCAGGATGGTAAGGCATAGAATCTGTTCTGGCGCTGATCGCCAGCAGTGCTAGATAAAGCACCCTGAGTAGGGGCGGGATGGGGTACAGGAGCTGGTGCACTAATAGCTTGTTCCTGAGGTCGGGCATCTTTGTTCCCCTATCTAGCATGAAGACAATCTCTATGTCTATGGCCCTACTTGCCACAACCAAAACAACCCCTAAAATATACTAAACACTCATTGGGATGATCCCTACCACACTTAGCACAAGAAGGATATCGGGGCCTGTTACCAACACTATTCTGTGACCAAGACATAAAACACCTTCCCCTTACTCCTACCTACCTCTAGACGCGGGAGCACTAGTTGATGAAGGGGGTGGCATAGACGAACGTCTTAGAAACTGAGGGTGGTTCCCTCCATGGAACCTAGGCTAGCTAAACTTATGTTGCTCAAATCTAGCCCTGTTTTTACCCGTCACTCTATCTCTATCTCTAATCTTATACGCCTCTATCTATTGGGCATGCCTCATTAACCTAGCCAAATCCATATCCCTATGCAGCATCGCAGTCCTACACTTTTTCAATACCAACCTAAAAACACCGATCACGAACTTCTCATACTAGCCCGGGTGTCAGAAATCAAATAAGGATCATACTTGGCCAACTGGTTAAACTTCAAGCAGTACTCCTTAACAGTCATAGAGCCCTGCCTCAAGTTCATAAACTCCTCAATCTTTTCCTCCCTCATCTCAAGCGGAAAGAACTTGTCCAAGAATATATCTTGGAACACCTGCCAAATCATAGGGGCAGCATTATCACCTCTACCCTTCCTCTATGATACAACCCAGTCATAAGCAATGTCTTTCAGTCTGTAGGATGCCAACTCAACACTTTTTTCCTCAGAAACATGCCTAACTTATGTGATCTTTATCACCTCCTCTAGGTACAACTGTGGGTCCTCATCTGCCTTGGACCCATAAAACTTCGGCGAATTAATCCGCATAAAATCATGAATCCTAGCCGCAGCTACATCACCTCCCTACTGATAAGCAAATGCATCCTAGTTATTGGCCCGAACATTGGTGGTGACTACTCGGGCTAATGCCTAAAAAGCTACTCGAAATTTGGCATGAGACATAGTTTCATTCAAAGGGTCAACAGGTGGTGGTTGCTCATCATCGTTCCTATGGGAATTCTCTCTTCGGAGAGGCATTTCCTAAAATAGAATAGAATGAATTATTATATGAGAGGGACAACTGTAGGCATGATAGAATTTTAAAGAAAGAAACAACTTTTCCTAAAATATCTTGTAGCCTCTTGCTCATAGATGTGGCGCGCTACACACCGATGGTCAAAACTCTACTCAAGGTGGCTTTTCAGACTCGCTAGGACTCTTTAAAACCTTAGGATTTGATACCAAGTTTGTAACGATCCGAAATCGCCTCCCGGGACGTCACACGATGCTTAAGGATACAAGTAGCCCCAAGCTAACCCTTTGAGCCAGTTTCTACTAATAACACTTATTTCAAGATAAAATAATTCAAACACTAGCATAGTCATATCATATAAAGAGAGATACGGAGAAAATACTCGATCCAAACAACCACAATACTAAAATTCTCAACACAATCACAATCTGATAACTAGTCTGACAAAGCCTCTACTAATCGATGAAATAAAGAGTCGTTGGGACAGGTCCCCAACTGACTCAAAATGAACTGAAAGTAATAACATGGTCTCTCAAATGCAAAAATGTCTGAAGATAGGTCCTTGAACCATGAGGACTCACCACTGTAGAAATATAGATAGAGGTAATCCAAAGTCACTGGCAAGGCTGGGACTGAGCACCTAAACCTACATTATAAGACAATGTAGCACATAGATGTATATGTGGATCAGCACTTGGGAATGTACTGAGTATGTGGGGGTACATGCATTTATATAAAACAACATCAATACTTTTTAATCAAATCATGCATGCAATAAGTAATGACTCACACAGCTCGAATAAGTATAAAATGTAAAGCTCATGAATCATGTAGAATGGATCATGTAACATAAATCTCGTGAGTCATCATAGTTTAACTTTGAAATCGGTAATCTTCTCTTATTCTCATTACCCATAGGCTAAAGGAAACTTTAAAAAATACTTTCAACTCATTCATAAGTATCATGGAGAGTAAAACTTGTTTAATGCTCAAGAACTCATAACTCTTTTAAACTCAAGTACTTGGGATTCGGAATCATATAACTTTGAAACATACTTGAAGGCATTTCATTCACTTTAGGAAAATATCTCATTTCAAGCTTTAGGGAAAAAACCTTATATCAAGGGAAAATACTTTAGTCTTAGGGAGCAAATCCTCAACTCTACTATCAGGAAAATAACTTGTATAAAGGGAGGTTATCCTAACCGATGTAAACCATACAAGCTACGTGGAGTCCAACGTTTTGTCCTCCTAAGAAAGAGACCCCAGATTAGGGAGAAGCATCATACTCTTGCCAGGGAGTATAACCTCAATTTAGTGATCACTTATCTCAGCCTAAGGCCCAATATCTCAGCCTTTGGCCCATAATATCAAACCTACAGTGGCACGTAGTTCTAGGGTAAGAAACCATAGTAACTTACCCAACTCGGTACTAAATACTACTCCCTTTAGTTTATATCGCTCATCTCATGGAAATCCACTTTAAAATAATCTCATGGTTTATCAAGAACCCAATAATCAAATCTATAATCTTATGTAGTGAAGTGGATTTCAAAACTTCATGATCATTAGGTAAAAACATTTCTCAATAATCTCAGAATACTCAAATCATGGGTTCTTATAGCATAAGAGTTCATAAAATTGCAAATCTCAAGTAGGGCTCAATAACCCATAGTTAAATCTCAAGTTAAAACTCATCAAAAGAATAATAGATAGCATAAAGGTTCATAACTCATGTAGAAATCTGGAAATTTCAGCAATTTGAATCAAAATCTCAACATACTCATATACTTCAATATCTCAAACATTTCAACTATTAATTTCTCAAGGATTAAAATCATGGGGTATAGACTCAGCTGTAATTTCTCAAGAAACATGTGAAAATCATGCCATTAGACTCTCAATTCATGGAAAACATCAATATATTACAATCAATACTAATGGGTGAAAAACTCTAATTCAAATTTATGGAAAATCTCATAGATTGCAAAAAATCATAGTTTAAATAAGCCTTTGGTCATAAGGATGAAAGGATTACCCTTGTTCAAAAACCCCACATACCTTAGATTATGAAATTGGATGAATGAGCTTGCTATAAACCCTTCTTCTTACTTTTGAGAGAGATTTCTTGTAACCTTTGAACTTGGGGAACTCAAATCTCAACTCAATTTGTAGAATCCATGGTGAGTTCTATGATTTCTTGGAGAAGGGTTTTAGATTTGATCTTGAGGTAGAAACCCTAGATCTCTTATGTTTTAGATAATGAATGAAGCCATTTGCTTCACTTGGAATATATCTGGTTGATGAAAGAGTGGAAAAACCGAAAGGCCCCTTGTTAAAAAAAGTTAAAAACACTGAACGGGGGCTGTGATGGTTGAAGCGACGGTCCTTCACAAGTCTGACGGTCCGTCGGACCGTCTATCGCACGTTGGTCAGAAAATAAATACACTACCTCAATGTAACGGTCTCAGCGATGGTCCGTCACATACCCGATAGTTTGTCGGATCATCTGTCGCACGTTTGCCTGGATGAGGCCACATTGCCTGAGCGCAATGGTTTATCGCATCCTTGACGGTCCGTCATTTTGGCTATTGCACTAGGCCTAAAAAAGGGAGTTACTTACTTGGTTGTAATGGGCCGAGCGATGGTCTATCGCAGACTCGACGGTCCATCGGATTGTCCGTCGCACCTGGGCAGTTCTGACAAGTCTTAGTAAAACGGCCATAACTTCTCACTACGATACTGTATTTGGATGAAATTGGTATCATTGGAAAGCTAATTCAATTCTCTACATGAAAAAAAGTCAAATTTAAGAAAATTCTATATGATTTAAACACCGATCACTTGGGAAGTATTTTCTCAATCTTTTAGGGCCAGAATTACACTTCACTTGACACGCTCTAAGGCTCAGACTATGAGGGAACTTTGTGGGGTCTTACATTTTCAAAATTTATTAAAGGGATGTTTGAGAATATAGATAACTCTGTGTGTGGTTATCCCTACCTTATCCGTCACTTGGGGATGAATGTTCCTAGTGGGGGAGACTAAAACATCCTGATTTTCAATCCTTAGAAAATTTCTCAAAAATATATTCTCTAGACCCAATATGACTCATGGGTATGATCTGTATCCTGGGTATAAGTGGTACGTTCCTGTCTTATGCTGACCAGTGTTAGGTGGTGGGATGGTTTTGGTCATTGGAATGGGTACAAATTAGAGGTGTGAGTCATAAGGGATTGGTACGAGTCATATCAAGGACTCGTATGGTGGGCAGTGTTTAATCCTCCTAGTATTTCATTTTTCCTAGGATACGAGTTATGGGTATGGATCGTATGCTATAGTTACGACTTAGTTGGATAAGTCTTATACTGGATAGTGTTTGATTCAAGGGTTGAGGCTTGGATATGAGTGGTGGATATTGATCATATAGGAGGGTACGACTCGTATGGGTCAATCGTATCCCTATTATGGGTTTCTAAGAGATTTAAGTGAAGGTATTCTGGATATTTCCCTACTTACCCTAATTTAAACCCAGGACTTCTAATATACTTAGGAGGTTCTTTACCCTATTATTCTATTCATTAACATTTAGTAACTATTCCTAAACATCTAATAATTCTCTCAAGAGCTTTTAGGGCAAGAAGGCTAGGGTTTCATCTTACGGATTACTTTGTGGCTTGTCTTGGTGATTCCTTTCCCTTAATTCTTTGGTATAAGGCATTATTCTCTTCCCTCATTGTAATTTTAACTAAATGAGTGGTTTATATAATTTATTTCATGGTTTTACTAGTTCATGATTATGGTTTTTCAACTATTATTGGGGTTTTTGATATTGAATGCTTGGTTATGGTTTCCTATGGTTTTAATTATGCTTTTATATACATTAATGGTGGTTTTGGATAACTGTATTACATGGCAATGGTTTAATGGTCTTTGGAATTGGTTTTTGTTATATTATGCCCCCAAGGTGTTTGATAAAATGCTTATAAAGATATGTTCATTGCATTGAATTCTTTTAATGGGACTCTTGCATGTTTTAAACTAGACAAAGGATTTATGCATAGTTTAAATGGTTTGGAAAGGATAAAGGATAAATGGTTATGCTTGTAGAGAAAATGGAAGTCTTCCAAGTGGATTTAATATGGTAATTGGAAGGGCACCTAAGGTCCCCTTAAACTAAATGGTTTAGCTATGGATATTACTTGCAAGTAAGGGGTGGTATGACGATACCGCTAATATTGGCCTTGGTTAACAAATGATAAATGGATTGTTTGGAAATGTTTTTAATTGGGCATTAATGGCGGGGTGTGTAGCTAAGCTATGGAAGGGGGCGGTCTCAGGGGAACCAAAATTAGAAACTCATATTTGCCAATATGAGGGGTCTTGATGACCATGTGCGGAAGTCATATTTTATATTGGAGGGATGTACTACTCATCCCATGGCATATTTCCTGGTCGAGCGGCTACACATCTGGGCCCTTTCAACAAGGGGAGCTAAACCCATATCGCCCATAGGTGGTTAGGACGGGTAAGCTACACAGCCCAGGTAAAGGTTTTAAGTGCATTATAAAACCGGTCCCTTTTCCCGTCACTTATATATGTATGGTTGTATGTATTATGGATGGTTTTACTTGGTTTTATGACTGGCATTATTTTATACTTACCCTGAGTTTCATGCTAGTGGTCATTCACTAACCCCATCTACTAGCAGCTATATACCCATGCTATGCTGGAACCGACCATTCTACTATTTCTATTTAGCACGTGAATTTGTTAACAACATTTGGACTGAAGTGGTGAGCTTTCATCCATTGGGACGGCATCATTTTATGTTATGGATGTTGTTAGACATTTTGACTTTATTTTGGATATTGGTTTTGGCCATGGTTGGGGGCATATCCCAACTGGATATTTTTACTCTTTTGGTTAGAGGCTTTGTGGTACTTCTGGGGGTTGGTATGGGTGGGATCAGTAGAGGTGTCAGCCTTAGCATTGGTATTGATATTGAGGTTGGGATAATCGAACATGATTTCTCACTATTCCATCCTATTACATTTTGGGATTGATATTTATATTATGTTTTTGTATTCCTTTTGGTTTATGGTCTATGGTTTGGTTGGTACGGTTGGGCAGTTGGTGAGGTACGGTTGGGGTGTTCACGATTGTGACCCTATCCTAGAGTCTCAATGAGAATAATAATGATATCTTGTTATATGTTCAAAATTCAGCCCATCTAAGGCTAGATATAGGTGGTTGGGTTGGGTAACAAGGGGCGGTCCCCAATCCTTGTTGGACTTGGGATGCCTATTAAGACAAGGCCTGGGATTGGTTCATGTCATTCTAGCTTCCTTGGTCACAATCTCTATAACCAACTTTATCATAATAAGTCTGGCGTTGATTTCCTTGGCCACCGTCCTAGAAACCCTTGGTTATTCAAATAGTTTGCCTCCTCCTCAGAATAATATTCAACTCCCCTACTATGTGATCCCACATTTTTAACCTTCTCTACATTACTTGAGCCCCTTCAAGTTGAGCAGTTGTATCGTCATGCTCGTGTTATTAAATTTTACCCATTGGAGCCAATGGTGGTGGGATGATTGCTCCTGTAGCTCTAGCTCTATCCAAATTAGCGCCATCATCATCATCTAGATCAAATTACATCGTAAGCTATTGGTGCATTGTATCTCTTGCCCACCAATTCCAATTTGCTGGTACAATATTTTTCGCACGTCACATGTTCAGATGATCAACCAACTCATCATCACACAAGTATTCATCATCCGCATTGAGTACACGCCTGGGTAATCCGGTATTCTATTGATTAACTTGTGCATTCACCAAAGTAGCCAGTCTTGCAGCCTCTTGTTGTTCAGTCATGCTCCTAATTCTTTGAGGTTCTAGGTTGAAAGGTAATAATGACCCTCCTGACCTTTGGGTTTGTGACATACATAATAGATAGCCTGCAAATATCAAAAACAACAAATAAAAGTAAAATTAGGAGACATGACTAAGAGTCAATTAACACACATATACTTAATTGCCAATCGTATTCCCCGATAACGGCGCCAAAATTTGTTACCCCCAAATTACACCTCTCTTACTAGAGCGTAAGCAGTCATTGTCAATTATATAACCTAACTAGGTTGGGGTAAAATCCCACAGGGAATCAGGTGCTAATTAGGTCGTATGCAGATTATTTGATTTTTAATCATCTGTTTCCACAAAATAAAGGGGGGTTTTATTAAAATGACAAATTAATAGTTTAAATTCAAAAACAATGAAACACGTCCTATAATATTTGAATACAGTGAAATACAAACTAGGATTATGTTCACCTAGTTATTTTAATACTTTCCAACTATGGATTTTATGAATTCATAAATATATTGCACTTATAGAGAAATGTATTTAAAAGTTCATTCCAAGTGGATATCAAACTTCAAGGAAAGATTCACTTTTGGTTATCTCAAACAAAAAGTGTTTTAAGTACTTATACGTGATCCCCAAGTCATTAATCCTATTAAGGCATTAACTTACAAGATGGAGGTTGAAAATTCTAACTCTTTGTCACTACCCTTTTTTCCCAATGACAACTTCTATGCTCAAGCAAGCTGCATTTTATGGCACACTTTTAATATTTGCAACCATGAGAATTCATTATAACTGAAGAGAATAGGATATAAGAAACAATTGTAGAATAAATTCAAATGCCCATAGTGTATATTGTAACTTACAGGGATCCCCTAACACTAGCTAAAAGAATGCCAGTCATGAATGAATAGAACATCAAATCAATTAAACTAATCATACAAAAATCAAAGGATGGTTAGGGATTGTTTCAAGATTACAAGATGTACCCTTCAGCAAAAATATATTTTCCACCATTTGTCTCTTTCAAAAGATACAGAATAGTTGTCCAAACTTAGCTTGGGGTGTTTTTAATGGTCTACTTAATTACACCCTATGTCCCTCGACTTAATTTATATGAATAAATAGCCTCGGGTTATATTTTATAGTGACAACACTGCCTCCAATATGCTAATTTGATTGTGTCTTGTGCTATCTGCATTCCATGGTCCCTTTATGTCTCCATCTGCCTCTTTTACTCCTAAAATCATACTAATAATATAGGTTAGCTCATTTACATCAAAATCAGAATAAAAACATATGAATCCAGGCACTTTTCTCTCTAAACGGAGCTGATAGATAGGTAAATTGTGGTACTTAGGCGTATAAAGACACCCAAGATCATAATGACACAACTTAAAATTTTGGAATTTGAAATTTTGGTCGGGTTGACATCATCCTACTATACCAAAAATTTTCTTGCTATAGTGGTATCTCTATGGTACTGGCAGACTGCTATAGTGGGATGATGGGCTAAAAACCTAAGGTACAATTTTATATTTCTCTTTTCTCCTATTTAGTTCCAAAAAAGGTTACCTCACAGCCTAAGAGTAATGTAAAGGAGACATTTTTTTATATTAATGAGGTAAATTTGATTTCCCGCAAAATTTTATGTCAGTATTCATCTTTATGGAATTAAAAGCTCACGTTCATGCCTCCATCACAGCTGCTTGTTATTTAGGTAGGCTAGGTTTAACTGAGCAGTTTAGACCTGAGTTGAAAAGCATAAATAAGATGTAGACTAGTGGGTTTTATACTTATTATTATGATATGTATCGATATTTAGAATTTATAATTATTATTGTGGGATATATCATATTTCATCATATTTATGGGATTTATACCAATTATTATAGGATGTACCAATATTTGAACATTATCATGAGATTTATACTGATTATTATGGGATTTATGGGTATTTGGAAATCTTCACTAAATTTATACTTATTATTGTGGGATGCAGCGGTATTTAGACATATTCATGGGATTACTTGTTATACTTGGTTCCTGAATAAATCAGGATTACATCTTGACTTGTTATATTTAGTTCCTTGAGTATTTTGGGCTTATATATTGACTTGTTATAATTATTTTCTTGAGAAAAAATTGATTATTAGTTGAATTGTTATATTTTGTTTTTTGAGTAAATTGGGCTTACACATTGACTTGTTATATTTGGTTTTCTAAGTAAAATAGGCCTTTATATTGACTTGTTATATTTGGTTTTTCGAGTAAACCGGTCTTACATGTTGACTTTCTATATTCGATTTCCAAGTAAACCGGTCTTATATGTTGACTCATTATATTTGGTTCCTGTGTAAATAAGAATTACATGTTGATTTGTTATATTTGATTTTCTTAGTAAACCAGGCTTAAATTATTGACTTGGATATTGTTAGAGTCATATATCATTGACTTTGATATTGTTAGAGTCATGAATTATTGACTTGAATATTTAAGAGTCATGGATTGTTAACTTGGTTATTATGAGAGTCATGGATAGTAAACATGGTCATCATTAGAGTCATGTTTTGTTGACATAGTCGTTCTATCTACTTGACTTGTGTCCCTTGACTTGTATTAACTTAACTCTTTAGGTTACTTGAAAAAGGCTAAGTATCACACACTTAAGGTGTTATAACATAATATGTGGTTGATGTGCCATGGTTTCATGACACTTTTGATGCTTAAAATAAGAAAATTGTGCAAGAACTTAGGTATTCTTGTTAGATATGATGTGTGTTTGTGTTGATTTTATAGGAAAACAAGGTTTTGAGAAAAAAGGAATAAGAGTTGCTGAAGTGGAAACCCACAATTCAACCTACGATTCATGGATAGTACCTATGCATCGTGAGTAGCAGTAGTAAGTTGGGTTGTGAAGACGTATACTGAGTCAGATTCCTACAAGTCTACCTACGACTCTTAGGTGCAACCTACGACTCTTGTGTTGAAATCGTGAGTTAAGATCCTGAGAGATTGAAGTCTACTCTAATATCCATGAATTAAAGGCACGATTTATGGGTTCTACCCACGGCGTAACCCACAAATCATGAGTTGATGCCAACCCTGATTTCCTACACCATTGAGGATAGGTTTTATTTTGTATCTATAAATACTCCTTGGATGTTTTACTATCAATTTACACATTCTATAGACTTTTTACATTATTTCGAGTTTTGAGATACATTATTGATCTTGGAATTATTATTCTTGATTTTTAGGGTTTATAATTGAATTGAGATTTTGGATTTTTCATCTTATTCTTTGTAAGTTCAGAATTTTTCTTTCATCCATGAAACCTTTATTTGATCTTACAACCATGAGTAGAAAAAACCCTTAACTAGGGTTATGGAAACCCTTATGAATTAATAAAGCAGGTTATGTGTGAAGTCATTTGAGATTGGTTTTCTTGCATGTATTGGGATTTTCTTCGCGGGTGCACATATTGGGCACTCACTAGCATTTGATACTTGCTCGATAAAAAGGTAGATATTAGGAAAAGGAAATAACAATAGTAATTTGAAGCTATAAACCTTCATTTAATTAACTTGAGACCGAGCGGAGATAGTTAATCTGAGATCAAAAAATAAGGGTTAGTAATGCGACACTCTGAGACTGAGAGAAGATGAATGAAATCTACCCAAACCAAGGTTGAGAGACGGTTAGGCTATACATATCTTGTTAGAGTTTGAATGTAATTCATTGAGATAGTTTGATAAGTACAAATGGTCTATGGAGTTATGAAGTCAAGGGGAATACAATCCTAGTGTCTGTCTCACATTTACCACAACCTAATTTCCCAATAACTATTATTGTTATTCTCACTGATACAAAACCCATTTTTTATTTTTGCAATTTCCAATTACATCAACAAGCACTTGATAGATTTTCTACCTATTCCTCGTGGGATAGACCCCAACCTATATGGGTTCTATATTTGACTGATGACCACTTTATACTTTCTCAAAGGTATAATCTAGGCGGCATCAAACTTTTATGCTATTGTCGGGGAATTCATACGAATTGATTGAGTTTGTTGAAGTTGTTGGTTTTGTTTGTTAATTTTTGGTTTTCTATTGTTTTAAGGCCACACATTGGAGTATGACCAGTACACGAAGTTAAGTAAATCCCCTAATTCCATTTTATCTTGAGCTTAAACATACCTTATGGCAGGATCATAAGATGAAGATAGAGGAAGCTTATAATTAAAAAGCCTTGTGTGAAGGGGTTCATGATGACCCAGCAGCATTGAATCGGCCACCTCTCTATGGCGTTCATGATAATGTAGATAAGGATACTACTTATTTAGTAATCGAAGAAAATATTAGGCAAGTAGTTGCCCCTTAAGAAGCTATGAAGGAAAGGGATAGACTTTTGAATGAAGAATGTCGAGTAGCACTTAACATCGATATAATTAGAAGGAATAGAATCAACATCCCATCAACAGTACTTACCAGTGTATGATGATCTAGAAAAAATATTAAGGGTATGTTGATCTAGTTGAGATAGGTGCAATCATTCTCCTGAATTACCCCAAGGGATGAAATTTGTTATTACGAGTGCAATGATTCAGTTGCTGAACTAGAAGGGCATATTTACAGGTCTGCCTACTGATGATGCGACATGTACCTTATGAACTCTATAGGGATTTGCACTTTATTCAATTTGCTCTGAGTGAGTCTGAAATCTATACAAATAAGTTGTTCCCTCTCTCTCTCTTATAGGAGGGGTGACTTTACGGTTAGGAGAGTTGCCTCATGGATTTATTACCACTTGGAATGAGTTAAGAACACAGTTTTTGGACTGATTTTCCCACTCTCTTAAATTTTGCAACTGATGGATGAGATCTATAATTTTAGATAGTTACATTTAGAGGCATTATATGAGACATGGTAGAGGTTCAAGAAGAAGTTGATGAATGTTCCAAATTACAGAATCACAAGGAGAAAATTACTTGAGATATTCTATAGAGCCTTGAATACAAATAGCAAGGATGTAGCTAATACTATTACAAGTGGTGTTTTCATAAGTCTTTGCTAGGATCAGGCTTCAGAAATACTAGATCAAATCACAAAAACCAACTGAGGGAGGTATACTTAAAAGGCAGATAGATTAGTTGGTACTTATGTGATTGGTGCTTCTAGTGAGCAGAGAACATTGGATGAGATAGTGGCTCAAGAGCTAGTAGAACTGAGAACTAAGATTGGTCTTCTTACAAAGTAGTTGGCTATAATGGGAGAGAAAAAGGTAAATACAGTGGGTACTCAAGATAAAGCTTTTAGACATGAAGAGTCAAACTTTAAGAAAGAACCCAATTATCTAGATAGAGAGATAGCAAATTTTTTATCCAAGGGACAAGGGTCTAATAAAGAGACTTATAACTAAAGGCAAAAAAATCAAGGTCAGAACTGCTACAAATATAGGTGTAGGGACAAGAGTAGAGAGCGTGATGGTGATTGAAGGAGGAAAGATGATTACAAGGATAAAAATGGCCTTTATGTTCCATCGAGGAATCGTGATGCTGAGTTTGGAAGTTTAAGAATGAATGTGTTGCTTATGAAGTTTTTTAAGGTGTTAGAGAGCCAAGAGAGTTGCCTTAAGGAAATTAAGGAAGTTATTTTAGGATTTATCATAAAGTAGAGTTTCATGTAATCGTGATTAATCAAAACTGTAGGATGATGCATGGAACACTAAATCAACGTTAATCAGGCATTTTTCCTAGCAGCAGTCTTCATATTTTGCAGAATGGCAGTCACTAACTAGTTATTACTACTCGGAGTAGTAAGGATAAGTTGATCAACCTATGCATGTGGTTGATGGTATGAAGAATGACCATGTAGAGATTAATGATGCGGGTGAAGATGAAGCAAATAAGTTGGTTACTGATAATGAGGCATCTCAACAGCCATCAGTCACTGAGAAAAAAAAATTATAATGATAAAGGAAAAGGTAATAAAGTCGCTCAAGTATTAAAGCCCATTCAACGACCTCCGCCACCTTTTCCCCAAAGCTTAACGAAAAAAGCTAAAGAAGTAAAGTGTCAAAAGTTTAAGTCTAGGTTGAAAGAATATTTTTGTAAATGTTCCTCTTGTGAAATATTTGGGGCAGATACTTTCATATGTAAAATTCATGAAGGATTCGGTGACCAAGAAGCAGATAGTGAGTTTTGAGCCCCCTGGTAATATGAACCATTGTAGTGCCATTTCCTCTTGATATTTAGTTGAGAAGAAGAAGGATTCTATAACTTTCACTACTCCTTATGCTCTTAGGTCTTTCAACTTTGCACGAGCTTTATGTGAGTAGAGATCTAGTATTAATTAGATGGCACCAGTTGAATGCAAGCAGTTGGAGTTGGGGTTGCCTAAGTTGACCTTTAAGAGACTACTAATTGTAGATCATACTGAAAAAACCAGTTGGTATATTATGTAATGTGTTGGCAAAGGTGGACCCATTTATATTCCCAGCTCATTTTGTAATTCTTGATTCTGAGGTTGATTTTGACATCCCTATCATCCTTAAAAAACCTTTCCTCACTATAAGTATGGCATTAGTTGACATGGAGATGTGACAAATAAAATTTAGTCTTAGTGATGAGCAGGTCACATTCAATGTGTGTCAGTGGATGAAGTATCCAAAATACATGAGGGTGATTTTCGCGATTGATACAATAGATGATGATGCGTTGGTTGTACCCATTAAAGAAAGTCTTGGTGTAGAGGCAGTTGTAGCTGTGATCATAAAATTTGATTGTGATGGTATTGAAGAGTGTGATTAGATAGTTAGCACACTTATTAATAGATGTTCATATACTTATGCGCCAAAAAATTTGGACCTTTATCTAAAAAATAGAGCAACCCCTCCCGTGGGACCATTTATTTAAGAGCCATCAGTCTTGAATTGAAGGCCCTCCCCTCTTATTTGCATTATTCATTATTGGGATACAAAAATACCTTGCCAATTATTATTGCAATAGATTTATTAGAGTGGCAGGTTGAGGCATTGATCTTTGTCTTACATCGGTCAAAAGGGCTATTGGTGACATCATTAGAATTTCACATAGAATTTGCACTTACAAGATTCATCTAGAATTGGAGTGTATGCCTAGCATTGAACGTTACATCGACTAAATCCACCTATGCAAGAGGTGGTGAAAAGGGGGAGAATTAAGTGGTTAGATGTAGGTGTGGTTCATTCTATTATTGACAATAAATAGGTGAGCCTAGTTCAATGTGTGCCAAACAAGGTTGGATCATTGTAGTTCCCAATGAGAAAAATGCGTTCGTTCCCATGAGACCTGTCATGGGATTATGAGTTTTCATGGACTATAGGAAGCTGAATACTTGGACTCGAAAGGATCACCTTCTTATGCCATTTATGGATCAGATGTTAGATCATGTTGCGGGTAGAGGATGATATTGTTTTCTTAATAATTATTTAGGGTATAACCTGATTCTGATTGCTCCTGAGGACCAATAGGAAACCACTTTCACTTTTATATATGGTACATTTGCATTTACGAGGATGCCCTTCGATCTTTCTAATGCTCTCGTTACTTTTTAGTGTTGCATGATGTCCATCTTTTCTGACATGGTGGAGGATACTATCGAGGTCTCATGGATGATTTCTCTATTGTGGGTGACTCATTGATGATTTTTTATCTCACTTGACCAACGCACTACAAAGATGGGATAGAGTGTAACCTAGTGCTGAATTGGGAGAAGTGTCACTTCATGATCAAAAAGAGGATAATTATTGGGCACAAAATTTTGAAGAAAGTGATAGAAGATGACAAGGCAAAATTGAGGTTGTTGAAAAATTGCCTCCACCAATTTCTGTGAAGGACATTCGAAGTATTTAGGTTACACAGATTTTTATAGGCGTTTCATCAAGGACTTCTCTAAAATTGCAAATCCATTTTGCAAATTTTTAGATAAAGATAAGAAGGTTGTGTTTGGGGATGCTTGTCTTAAAACTTTTGTGTGCCTAAAAGAGTAGTTGATTTTGGATCCTATCATTGTGTCCCCTGATTTGACCTTATTATTTAAAGTGATATGTTGATGTGATGCGCTAGTGGTGTGGACCTAGGAGAATTCTTAGTCCAAAGATGCGAGAAGAAACTTCATCCCATTTACTATTCTAGCAAATCAATCGAACCCGCGTAGAAAAATTATATGGTGACTGAATAGGAATTACTTGTGGTGGTGTTTGCTTTTGAAAAATTATGATGCTACGTGATTGGTACCAAAATTATTGTACACGCGGTCATGTTTCTCTCAGGTACCTTATGTCAAATAAAGATTCTAAGCAAAAGTTGAATCAGTGGGCACTATTGCTACAAGAATTTGATATTGGGGTTAAGGACTGGAAGGGTATCAAATATTAGGTTGCAGACCATCTATTCCACCTAAAAGAGGAGGCGATGCTAAAACTAGGGGATGAGCTTGATATTGATGATACTTTTCCAAATGAGCACATCTTGGAAACATCATAAGAATTAATCCATTGGTTTGCTAACACTGCCAATTACTAGGCAAGTGACCTTGTCCCAAAAGACATATAATTTTAGTAGCTAAAGTTGTTTATGCATGAAGTGAGAAAGTTTTTTTGGGATGTTCCATACTTATTTTGGGTGTGTGTTGGTGGTATGATGTTGGGTGTATTCCCAAAATAGAGATGATAAGTATTTTTGGGGCCTGTCATTTGTCTCCCGTTGTGGGTCATCATGAAGGTACTCGCACTACCCATTAAATTCTTCAATGTGGTTACTATTGGTTGACTATATATAAGGATGTATATGATTATACTGGGGCTTTTGACCATTTCCAATAGCAAGGAAGCATGTCATGAAAGCATGAGCTCCCTGTGACGCCTATCCTTGAGCATGAGTTGATTGATGTGTGGAGTAATGATTTTATGGGCCTACTTATGAGTTAGTATGGGATGAATTATATCTTGGTGGTTGTCTACTACATGTCTAAATGGGTGGAAGCAATTGCAGTTCTAAATAATGAAGGTAAGAGTGTCACAATATTTTTTAAGAGAAATATTTTTTCTAGATTTGATACTCCATGAGCTATCATCAATGATGGTGGGTCTTATTTCTTCAATTATCTATTCAAAGCCCAACTTGAGAAATATGATGTGAAGCATAATGTGGCAATACCTTACCATCCACAAACATATCGGAAAGTTGAGGTCTCCAACCGGGAGATGAAGTCCATTTTAGGGAAGACTATGAATACCAATAAGATTGATTAGTTGAGAAAGTTAGATAATGCACTTTAGGCCTATCGGATAGCTTACAAGACCCACATTGGTGCATATCCCTATCAGCTTGTGTATGGCAATGCATGCCACTTTCTGGTTAAACTTGAGCATAAGGCACTATAGGCATTGAAGAAGTTAAATTTTCAATGGAGTGATGCCGCATATTTGAGAATGGACAAGATGAATGAGATGGATGAGTTTTGACTCTGTGCCTATGAGAGTTCAGCCTTGTACAAGGACAAAATGAAATTATACCATGACAGGAAACTTGAGAGGAAGGAATGCTTACTAGCGGATTTGATTTTGTTGTATAATTCGAGACTTAACTTGTTTCCAGGCAAGTTGAAGTCAAGGTGATCTAGACCATTCACTGTGGTAAGAGTATTCCACATGGTGCGATTGAGTTATAGTGAGATGGTGAGGCTCCATTCAAGGTGAACGGACATCAGGTTAAGCATTATATAGGAAACACTAAGAAATAAATGTGTGTGAGAATAAGAGCATTGAAAAAATTTGAGTAGTAAAGGGATCTTAGTCATGCCATGATGCTATACCAGGAGCTCCATGGGGGGAAACCGATGGTCTTGTTGGTGAAGTATGAGTACCCAACATATCCAGGCCATGATGTGACGTTAAATCAAGCATTGCTTGGGAGGCAACCCAAAGTTTTACTATTAACTTTGTTTTGTTTTGTAGGATAGGAAGCATGTATCACTAGCTTCATATAAAATTGCAAAATTTTAGACAAGTTCAGGTATGTTGACTCACGAGTGTAGTCTATAAGTCATGAGTTCAATTCATAACTCCTGGACTATACTCGGTAGAATTAGAAGGGATATTTTGTCCTATAAATCTAACTCATGAGTCCTACCTACAATTAGTGGGTACAACCCATGACTCGTGAGTAAAGTCACGAGAATCAGGAAATTTCAACAGGTATCTAAACTCCAATCATGACTCCAACCCACTAATCTCGACTCTAACCCGTGATTAGTTGGTTGTGAAGTAGAAATTAAAAATAACTTTTGTTGTGGATTTCTACTTGTAACATCAATCCACGATTAGTAAGTTCAACCCACTAATCGCGAGGTGGGTTATGAGTCACCACTGGGCCTAATTTAAAATTTTAATATAAAATCACTGGGCCCATATAACCCAACCCAGATCTGACCTTTTCTTTTCCCTTTAACTCTAAACTCAATTCATTTCTAAGAAAGAAATCCTACTCAAATTTAAATACTTCTTAACACATTCCCTCCCTCATTTGTCGAATCACAACCCTAAATAAACTTATTTTGCATGTGAGAAGTTGTACAATTGTGAACATAGTCTTGTTTTCTCTTTGCTTCAATCTTCATCAATAAGAAGCACTAAAGATAAGGTGAACTCTTTTAAAGCTTATATTATGCAATTACAATTTGCGTAGTGATCATGATTTTTGTGTCCCATGAATTTAACAGTGTGAACTTAAATTGAGTAATATGCACCTAAGTCCTGAAGTCCTAAACCTGAACCAAAGAGGGATATTCATGACTCGTAACCTTGTACTTATGGGAATCAGACCTGAAGTCCTGAACCTAAGAGGGTTTTTCTGATTCCACGAGGTATATTTATGACTCGTGACTTGAACCCACAAGTCATGGGTTGAACTTCAGGAATTGTAGGTTTAGTCTACGAGTCGTGACTGGACTCATGGGTTGGACCTTCTAAGTTCAACTTATATTTTTCTTTTATGATTAATATGATTTAACTACCAATGATTCCCTATGCAGTTATCATGCCACCAAAAGGAACACTGAAGGAGAGTGTCCTACCTAGAATGAGAGATGAATCTCTCGAGTATATTGGGTTCATTGAGAAGTACTCCATTGATAGTGCTCCACTGATACTACAGTAGACACGGGGCCTCTCTCAAAGACATTCTGTAATGAGGACTGTTACACAGTCAGCTACTCAGCTATCTCTTCAGCCTACACTACTACCTAGACCCAGGCCTACCAGCTCTTATGACCAGGCTACAAATAAAGAATGTGAGAAGGTTACTACCATACTTCCCTACCCCTCCCTAGTTTGATGAGGGAAAATAGCAATCTAGATCCGGTGCTAGTGAGGAGAAGTCAGTTGTCCTTCAGTCTGAGAAGGAGTCAGAGTCTGAGTTAGGTATCATAGATCGAGAGACAAATATGCCTCAATTTGATGAGAAGATTCTTTAGAGGGTGCAATAGATGCCTTTGCATCAACTCCAGTTGAAAAGGTACAAGAGTTCATATCTCTATTATACTAGTAGCTCACTCCATTTAGAGGTGGTGTGTGGAGGATATTTATCTCATATTTGATACAGATATTAAGGTTACTAATAAGGGAAGGCCTCAGCAAAGCCTAGTTGAAGAGCCCAACATTGGGCTTTTAGCTATGGTAGAGATTCTAGACCTGAAGGCCACATTTAGTAGATATATTCTCAGATGGATGGGTGAGACTTAAAGATCTTACAACCCCAAGGTGGTACGTAAGATAAATACATCCTAAACTACATTTATTAATTTGATCATACCAGTAGGGATGACAGCTCAGGGCTAACCTTTAATGGCTCATACACTAGTCAAGGGTGTTAGAGTTGATCTATTGGAGGAGATGATCCGTAGATTTCTATTTCATCCGGATTTTGAAAGGCCGATAACTATAATTGATTTTGACTACAAAATAAAGATAGTAAGGAGTAAGAGGATGATGAGAGATCCTGATCAATAGGAGAAGAGGAGTGAGTTAGTGAGATAGGTGGCTCAAAAGATTAGTAAGCTTCGTGTTGAGGACCCTTGGATCAAGGGAAATAAAGACATAAAAAGGTCCTCAATTCATTTTTTAGGGATGTTTTGGTGGTCCATAGTGAGTCATAGGTTGATCCCCACAACTACAAATAATTTGCTCACACGGGATCGGGCAGTATTGGATTCCAGCAACATTACTGGATATGAAATAGCTTTTGCCCGATTGATTTGATATAAGAGTCACGATAGGGATTTTTCTAAGATCACCACTATTCCTTTACCTTGTTTGATGTAGAGATTATGTGATGCGGCAGGAGTATCGATAGTATCTAAGATTGATCATCATGAGGAGGTTACCAAAGTGGCTGATGTAGGGTTGATCCATAATAATACCAATCCAGTAGCATAAAATAAGGCAAAACCGTTCATATATTTTATAGAAGCACTATTTAAGGGCCACATAGAGTTGGATGAGCAGGTTAATGAGCCAAAAGTAGGTGTTAATATTGAGACAGACAGACATCGAGCAGTAAGGGGGTTATAGGCACTTCAGCTCTAACTTTGAAATTTATAATCTCCCATCGCCTATTAGTTTTAGGTATAGTGATAGTATCTAGAGAGTTCTTATAGCAGTTGGTGGATAGGCAGCAGGAGTTGGTATTACACCATACACGCACCGATACCCAGTTGGCCAAGTTACTTGGTCTGATATGGCCTTGGGTATGGTGTACTTTGGACGCCTTAGAGGCGTGAGTTGAGTCAAGTATGATGGATTCTATAGAGCAATTTACTGGAGAGATACACAAATAAATTGATAGATTTGAGATCTGGATGGGAAGAAGACTCCGTGAGGCTCGGGTTTTTTACTTTTCAAGTGATCTTAGGTGGAATTATGCACCTAAGTGTCATTATCTATGCTTGTTTATCCTTGTTTTGAGGACTTCTCTTATGTGTAAGATATTACCTTTGTATAAATAAGCATCTAAGTATTTAGTTGTGTTTATAGTGCTTAAGGTGTGTTCATAATTATTTTTGATTCAAAACACTAAGCTAATGTTCACACGCGAACTAGTGAACTTAGCTTGAGATATTTTTCTTTCTAGCTCATTGTGTTAGATTCTAAGTTGTTTTGAGTTCAAATTCATGGTGTTTATTATTATAGAAAGCTTGTTGTTTTGGTAAATATAATTTATGTATGATATGAAATCCATAATTAAAAAGGAAAAGTTACCCCAAAGATTGGACTTGAAGGACAAATGCAATGGACTTAGCTTGAAGAAATCTGGAATTTTTGGATACATTGGTGTGCCACATTGCCTAGACGGTGCGATATTGGCATGGAACACTATTGGATATATTCTAAGAAGCCAATTCCACTATATAGGCATGATATTAGTGTGCCATACTTCCTATCCACCACGATAGGGGCGTGGCATGGAGGTTAATCCAAATCGGCCAATGATGGTCTAGTATAAATAGGACACTTGAACATTATTGAAAACACCTTGGATGACCTTGGGGATTGAAAACATGCTAGAAAGGTCTTTTCTTAGGGTTTTTACTCTTTCACTTTAGTTTATTCCTGGATTCATACATTGATTATTTCATTATGATTCTTGTTACGTCCATGAGTGGCTAACACCCTTTTTGGAGTTAAGGCCATGAAAATGAGTATTTATTTTTCTTAATTGAGTTGTTTATTATTTTTGTGATTGTTGGTTGTTCTCATATACTTGTTTTAACTATCTTATGGAGTCGCAACCCTTATGATAAATGCTAAATTCTATTTTGAGCTCGTAAGGAGAAACATAGAGTAGCACAGGGGATATAGGAAAGAGGATTGTACTTTTCCCATGTATTAGAGTTATAATTTGTGTTTTGGATAGGAATTTACCTAATACACCCTATTTGGTTTAATTATGGGAAGAAATATCAGGGCATTTAGCTTAGTCTTGCATCCCCGCTCAATGATATAGTTGTAAGACTAGGTTAGATATTTGATTGGAGGTTTGGAAGACTTGTAATCATATAATCAACCCCTTGAATCAATAACCAAGATAATTAATGCAACCAACAAATCTATGAAGCTAAGTGTGATTATTTATAGTAACTTAGCCTTGGGATTTCCCCCATAATTGTCCAAACTCTTATGGTTATGTTTGCACTTGTTTAATCTAAATAGTTGAACTAGTCTTGGATAGTTAGGTAACACTAGTCCTTGAGGGATCGATACTATGATTTTTTTAAGTTCACTATATTACTTGGGTGGACCACATACACTTGAATATGTGCTTGGGTGCAATAAGTTTTTGATATTAGGTGGAATTGTGCACCTAAGTGTCATTATCTATGCTTGTTTAGCCTTATTTTGTGGAATTATCTTGTGCGTAATGATGTAACCTTTGTATAAATAAGCATGTAAGTGTTTATTTATGTGTTTACAGTGTTTAAGGTGTTTTCATAATGAGTTTTGAGTCAAAACGCTAAGTTAAAGTTTAAACGCAAAAACTAGAACCCTTAGCTTGAGCTATGTTCCTTTCTAGTTCATCATGTAGGATATTATGTGGTTTTGAGATCTAAACATGGTTTGTATTGTATAGGAATTTTGGTTAGTTGATCAAGATAATGTAAGGATGATATACAAGCTATAAATCGAGAGGTAAAGCCATCACAAAGCTTGGACTTGAAGAAAAAATTCAATGGACTAAGCTTGACAAAACCTGGAATTTTTGGACACATTAGTGTGACATGCTGCCTAGATGGAGCGATATAGGAATGGCATGCCCTTGGAACATCATAAGAAACCCATTACAGTATCTATGTTTGATATCCGCATGCCATGCTGCCTAGCCATCGTGATAGGGGCATGGCATGAAGGCTAATCCAAATCGGCCAATGTTGGCCTAGTATAAATAGGACACTTGAACATTATTGAAAACACCTTGGACGACCTTGGGGCTTGAAAAAACTCTAGAAAAGGTTTCTCTTAGGGTTTTTACTGATTCACTTTGGTTTATTCTTGGATTCATACATGGATTATTTCATTATGATTCTTGTTACATCCATGAGTTGCTAAACACTATTTTTTGGGGTTTAGGCCATAAGCATAAGTACTTATGTTTCTTAATTTAGTTGTTTATTGTTTTTGACATTGTTGGTTATTCTCAGATACTTTTTTGAACTATCTTAATGGTTTGCTACCCTTAGGATAAATGCTAAATTCTATTGTGATCCTGGAATGAGGAATGATAGAACAGGACGGTGGATATACGAAATAGGATTGTACTCTTCCCATGAATTGGATTTATAATTTTTTTTTTAGGATAGGAATATACTTAATAAACCCTATTTGTTTCAATTAAGAGAAGAAATATAAAGGTATTTAGCTTAGTCTTGCATCCTCGCTCATTGATGTAGTTGTAAGACTAGGTTAGATAGTTGATTGGAGGTTCAAAAGAGCCATATTCATATAATCAACCCCTTGAACCAAAAACCAAGAGAAGTAATGAAACCAACAAATCTATGAAGCTAAGTACAATTATTCATAGTGCCTAAGACATGGGCTTTCCCCATAATTGTCCAAAAAATTTATTTTATCGTATTGTTATTTCTTACATTTAGGAATAACTCTCAAACTCTTGTGGTTATGTTTTCACTAGTTTAATCTTAATTGTCCATAATTCTCTATTGTTGTTCTAAACTGATACCTATTCATGTATTGCTTTATCTTCATTATAATTGTTTTCTTAAAAGGTGCACACGTTAGAATCCCACCTACATTATTGCTAGTTACTCCAAAAGAGAAGTAGTGACTAGGAAAAGATAAAGACAATGGTAATTTGGAGTTTAGCTGTCAATCCCTGCTTACAGGTTTTATCATAGTAAGATGGTTAGATTTTCTCTAATAGCTAGAGACTCAAAATGTAATAGTTAACTGGGTCAAGATAAAGGTTAGTAAGGCGACATCCTGATACTTAAAAGGTAAAGGGTAAAATCCTTCTGAGTTTTTGAGGTTACTTTTTAGATATGATGCATTTTGGGTATGTTTTGCAGGAAATTATTTTTGAATGATAAGTTCATGAAAAAAGATGAAAAAAGGTGTTTTTGTCTACTTTTTGGAGCAATTATGAATATTCGTGACACTTTCTAGAGATGAAAAGATAACTCTCGGCACTTACAAAGTCAACATGTGGATTACAAGTAGGACCTACGGACCACAAGTAAGCAATGCAAGTGCCAGAAGTCTAAAATCCTGAGAGCTGACCTGCAGGATTTTTTTTATTCTGGAACCTGTGGTTACCCTGCTGACCGTAGGTACTACCTGTGCCCAGGTCAGGGCGCCAGTAGTGGCCATAAGTGGCCACCGACCCTGTTTTATCCTATTTCATTTGGGCTTTGGTTTTAGGGTTTCCTTATGTACTATAAATACCATTTTTGTGTTTTTAGTAGGAGTTAAGACACTTTTGATACTCACAAACACATTTTGATTCCAAAATTCAATTCTGATCTTTTGATTCTCTTGTATTGACTTAAGTTGATTAATTTAGTTACGGTTGTGGGTTTTCTACTTATTTTTGTGATTTCATCTATGTTTTTGATTATTAATGTTATTGATTTCTTCACAAGCACGAGCGGCTAAAAACCCATAGTTAGGGTTGTGGAAACCCTGGTGGGTTGACAAATAGGGGAAGTGCTATTGTTGTTTAGAACTGATACCTATGCATGTATTGATTTATTTTTATTATTACAGTTTTATTAACGGGTGAACACGTTAGAATCCTACCTAGATTATTGCTACTTACTCCAAAAGTGAAGTAGTGACTAGGAAAGGATAAATATAATAGTAAATTAGAGTTTAGTTGTCAATCCATGCTTCAAGGTTTTATCTTAGTAAGATGGTTAGATTTCATATAATAACTAGAGACTCAAAATGTAATAGTTAACTAGGATCAAAATAAGGGTTAGTAAGGCGACATCCTGAGACTCAAAAGTTAAAGGGTAAAATCCTTCTGCTCGTCGAAATGACTATAGAAGGTACATAACTTATCAATTATAAATGCAAAGTATCAGGTTGGTTCAACAAAGCATGATAAGCTTACGGAGTTGAGAAGATAGGGGGAACACAATCCTAGTGTTCACCTATGACATATTACAACCGAAGTTGATATAGTTACTTTCTCGATATTACTACATAAATACCCCTCATTTACTTTTCTAGTTCTACCCCTTTGACTACAACTGCTGAGATCCATAATTCCACGTGTTCCCTTGGGATTTGACCCTAAACTTTGTTGGTTTACTATATTTTGACAACAACTATATCATCTTCTATGAGGAGGTGTAGTTTGGACATCATCAAAAAATTTCCGCCATTGCTAGGGATTACGGTGTTGATTTTTTATTTGAAGTCATTGCAGTTTTTGGGTTTTTCCTTTTTGTTTTTTGTTGGGAATACTCTGGTGTATGCCTAGCACACAGAGTAGACGCAATCCCCTATTCCCACTGTATCTTAATCCAAAGAGGATCTTACAAACGCCTAGTAGGATGCTAGAGTAGAAAAAAGATGATCTTCCTGAAGGGGTTTGTGATGTTGTACCTCCCCCTCTTTCTGAAGGAGTGTAGGATATCATTGATTGTAAGATTGGTGAGCTATTAGCTCAAGCTGAGAATGAGAGAAGGGAAATATAAGAAGGTTATTGGGTAGCTCAGGAGGTAGATCTAGCTAAGTAGATATAGGCAGCAGAACGCCGAGCAGCACTCGTTGGGAATCAAAATAGAGCTAGAGGTGATCGTGTTCAAGTGATCCCAGCATTTCAAAATCTGCAGCCATATATAGATGATGAGGAATATTTGGGATACGTTAATCTAGCAGATACTGGAACCATTATTCCTCCTATTTTACCCCCAGGCATCAAGTTTTACATCACGAGCGCAATGATTTAGCTCATAAATCTAAAGGGTGTGCTTGCAGGTCTTTTAACAGATGATACAAACTTGCACCTTGCCAATTTTATCAAGATTTGTAGTTCATATACAAATCTAGGGGTAAAGGCTATTCCTCTTCTCACTTACAGGAGTAACATCTTTATGGTTAGGGGAATTGCAAAGAGGATATATCACTATATATAACGAGTTGCACAGGTAATTCTTGAACAGGTTCTTTTCTCCATCCAGGATGTTGGAACTTAAGGATGATATTTACAATTTCAAGCAGTTGTAGTTAGAATCTATGTACGAGGTATTGTTCAGGTTCAAGAAGAAGCTGAGTATAGTTCCCAACCAACGGTTGTCAGGGATGAGCTTATCAAAGATATTTCATCGAGCCTTGACCATCAGCTCCAGAGCGATGAAAAGTACTATATATGGAGAAGATTTTATGAGACTACATCGGGAGGCAGCTTCGGAGATGCTAGATTAGATTTTACTCACTAATCGAGGGTGGAAAACTCTGGAGGCTGAGAGAAGATTTGATACATATGTTATCAATGCCTCCTATAGCTAGAAAGTAGTTGATGATTCATTAGCATAAGATATTGTGTTTCTAAGAACTGATTTAAGGATACTAGTAAAGTAGCTTGCAGCAGTGACTTTTGAAAAAGTAAACATAGTAGCAGCACAGGGGTCAGCTTCCAAATCTTATGAGTCAGAATTGAAAGAGGAAGCAAATTATCTGGATCGTCTGTTGACGAGTTTCCTAACCTAAGGGAAAAGGAACCTAGGTTGGAACTACTATGATATATATATACCATAGCATAGAGCGAGATAGTGGCTAGACAAAGAAGGATGGCTACAGAGAGAAAGGAGATAGGTACATTCCACCTGGAAAATGAGATGCAGAATACAGAATGGAAAAGATATTGGCTAAGATTGTGAGGGGTAAAGAAAATCAAGAGATCAACCTTAAGAATATTAAGGCCAACATTTTAGGGTTGACCTAGAAGGTCGAGTCACATGCCACTGCTATCAAGAAGTTGGAGCACTAGTTTGGGAAAATGTCAGCAACTTTGAACCAAAGGCAGCCAGGTACCTTTTCAAGAAACACTGTGCAAAATATGACAAATAATTGTCATCTACTTTTTATTACCATAAGGAGTTGTATCACTATTCTAGATCCCCTACTACCTGCTGCAGAAGATGATGATGATGTGACACCTGTTGTTAAGTCCGAAAAGGTATCATGTGATAAAGAAAAAAGCTACTGAATACAAAGGTAAGGGTCTGGTCATTAAGCTAAAAGTCAAACAAATTCTGAGACTACCCCACTTTTTCCTCAGATATTGAAGCAAAAGAAAGAGGAAGGTAAGTTCAAGCGATGTGTTGAAATATTGAAAGAATTGAGCTTGAACATACCTCTTCTTGATTCATTGGAGCAAATACCTAGATACTCCAGGTTCATGAAATAATTGGTCATAAGGAATAAAGGAGAGACAATTAAGGATGTTGATGGTGTGCACCACTGCAGTGCAGTCATGACTAAGTCTTTGGCATAGAAAAAGGGTGATCCCAGAGCATTCACTATACAATTCACTATTGGGTTATCTCGATTTTCCAGAACCTTGTATGTCTCAGGGGTCAGAAATAATTTGATGCCACTGGCCATATTCAAGATTTTAGGCTTGAACCCTCCAGAATGGCCTCTGATGCGGTTATTGATAGATAATCGTATGGTGAAGAAAGTTGTGGGGATCTTAGTTGATGCAATTGTGAGGGTGGATAACTTCATCTTTCCGACTGACTTTTTTATCCTAGACTATGAGGTTGACACCTAGATGCCCATTATATTAGGAAGACCATTTATGGCCACAGGTAAAGCTATGGTTGACATGGAGAAAGGTTAGCTTAAATTTACAGTCAACAATGAGGAGGCTATATTCAATATTTGAAAGTCAATGAAGTAGCCAACTGACATAAAGATAGTGTCGATGATTGATTGTATTGAAGATCCTAGAGGATATTCTTAAGGGTATCTTGATGAATTTTGAGTAGTCAAGATTCCCACGTTGTGTTGCGACATTAAATCAAGAGATACATGGGAGGAAACCCATGGACTTGTTGATAAAGTCTAAGTAACAAACACAGCCACATTATGTCGCGATGTTAAATCAAGCGCTGAGTGGGAGGCAACCCACTATTGTTAGTGTTCACGTTTTTGTTATTTTTTCCTTTTTGTAGGTTCTTAGCTCTTGGACTTACCCAGAATATGGTAAAAATTGCTAAATTCATCGATTTCCAGGTAAGAAGACTGTGTGATCGACCCATCATGGTCACAAGTCCCACACGGTAAGTTGAACTTTTGAGGATGAAAAATGGAAAGTTGTGGACTTTGGCATCTAATTTTACTTTTGGGACCCCAAACTTAGGATGCGGGGCCATAAGTAGCTAGAAAAATATCAAAATTCCAAATTTATATTGCAAGAAAGCAGGCCAAAACTTTTCGCCCGGCACTTGCGCCCTTCACCTGCTGGTCGCAAGAGGCATTTGTGCCCCATGCTTGGCCGCAGGTGGCTGCCGCCGCTAGGTCATATGTGGGCCTAATTTTTAATTTAAATTTTGGGCCCACCAACAAATATATATGACCTAACACATCCCCCCAACTATACTTAAACAACTTTAACCTCATTCTAACTTATTCAAATCCTCAAAACTTTACGTTTTTATTTGAATTCAAATTTCCCTCCTAAAACACAAACTAACCCCACACTTAAGTAACGGATAAATTCACACTTATTTGAGATACCAACTTACCCTAACACACTAAAAACAAGTTCCAACTTTGGAATTGCTTGACTTCTTCATTATTCACTTTTGGTTCTTCATAAAAGAGGTAACTTTATCGGCTCTTAATGGTTATGTATTAATCTATTTATTCTTTAAACATGTCGATATGTGTATTCCATTGAAAAATATATATCATCTATCATTCTTGTATGTAGGAGACTTGAAGTATCCTAAAATCTTAATGTAGGGCCTTGTTTTGAAGTAAAATCTAAAGTTAGACCTCAACCAAAAGTTGAACTTGAATGAATAGAGTAATACCATTTGTTGAGCATGTTAGTTTGCATTGAAAGTTATGATTTATGATAGGTGTGTGCACATTGGACTTGTTGGTATTTCAAATAGGTTATAGGGGTGTGAAATTAAGGAAAAATTTGAACTTTTTGAATTTTGATTTTTTCTTCAAGTTTTGTTATCCCTCACTTTTGTTGGAAACTAACAAGTGGTTGTTTAGGTACATATGGCACCTAAAGACATGAAGAAGAAGAAGAAGAAGAAGGTGTAACACCCTAAATCGTCCATGCATTAGTCTCATTTATTTTGACTTCCTAAGTGAGTAAAGTTTAAACTATATAGAATTTCCTTAATTATGACTCTTTATCAAGTGGGAAATTGAATGAGCTTTCCATCAATAGAAGATTTTCCCAAACCTGATACCCGGGAAAGAAGTTATGGCTAAATTTAAGCCCTAGTCATAAAACACCATCATTTTGGTGCTTGGCGCATCACAAAGGGGGTCTATTTAACAATTGTAAAATTCCAGTAACCTAGCACAATTTTGGTGCATCGCGCTAAAGTTCCAGGTCCCAACCAGTGGGAAAATGCGATGGCTCCGCATCGCGGTGACCCTAAGAATCTCATTCATCAATTTCCAGTGAGCCACCACGATTGTGGCGCGTTGCGGTGGTCCATAAAACTAGGCTCCCAGTTGTATTTTATTCCATCTCATTAAGGGCATATTAGGTATTTTCCACCCCTTATCATCTTAAACACGGGATTACACTCCCAAGTGACCACATTATTCATATTTTCATCAAAAATTCCCAAGAATACTCTCTAGGATTTCAAACTAAAAACCCAAATAACTCAAGATTTAACTGTGGCTTTTCAAGATTTATTGAAGATTCGGAATCCCCAAACCGTAGGCTTCAAGAATCATCCATTATTTTCTATATTGAGGTACGTGGGGTTTTTTTTTAAATCTCATGGGCATAGAAATCATGATTTTTAAGAAAAGGGTTTTAGATTTATTATTTATAATCATGTTTTAGAAGTCTCAATAACATTATTTTGGTCTTTAGGCCTTTCCCCAAATTGATTCGAAATTCTATATATATGTATGCATGTGTTTAAGGATGAATATTCAATTGAGAGCATGAATTATAATGAATCCCTCTTTTGATATGATTTTTCCCATTATTCGTATGATATGGATTGTTTTGAAAAGCATGATATGAAAGGTCTTGATTTATACTATGATTTGAACATGACTATGGAATCAAAAGAGAGGGTTGTGCATATTGATAAACGTTGCATATACATATAATGAAAGAGTGCATGGTTTTGCCAAAAGTACATGACCACCATATGTTTGAAGAATTCTTGCATAGTTTTGACTTAAGTTTCGGAACATGAAATTTCTTATACTATTTGCATGTTTGGGTGGTCTGAATTGAGTTTTGATGAAAGAATCATGCATGATGCATTATGACTCAAAAAAAGGACTTGCAAGTCTTGGTGTGACGACACCAACTCAGATAATGCCATGTTAATTCAAAATAAAATAGAATACATGTTTGAAATTAGATTTTCAGATTTTGAAACTAGAATGGAGCATGTTTCAAAACAGACTAAAATTGGGCATAAAAAGAGATTAGGTGGTTCCCCGAAGAAGGCACGAGTTTAGAAAACTCATTGCCTAAAATCGTGATTTGCTGATCCAGGTATATTATTATACGCTGGCCTAGTTCCCTGTGGCGTATTAGACTCAGACACCCCAACCCTTGTGGCACTCTTGGGTTGGGGGCTTCCCTACCGAGTCAATGGCCGATTCCATATAGCCCATGGAATATCAGACTTATAGGGGAGTTCCACCTAACTCAGAAGTAATATAAAGATCAGAGGATGCATTGACAGAAAAGTTTTATGATTATCAAAGATGCCCATATGTTTTGGAATTTATATCGTATGTGATGTTTTATGGCTAGCTCTCAACTATTTTATTTATATTAAAATATTTATTTTGGATTGCTCTGCGTACCAGTACAATTGTATTACCCCCTACCTCCCAGGTTTGGAGGCTCAGTTTAAGGGTCCAACTAATTAGTAGAGTATCCCGGGAGAAGTGATCTGTGAAGTGGTGAGCCTTCTTTGTTTAAGAAGGCCTATCATTTTAGATTTTGTTATTTCTTTGTTTTGGTATACTGGGGTCCTTGTCCCAGTTTTTAGACAGTTATCTTTAGATCATGTAGTAAAGATTTTGCAGACTATTCCATAAGTTGTTTAGTTGATTTTAGATTTCATTCCGTATGGTTAAACTAAATCCATACTATAACCATGCTTCCGTATTAGATAAAAATTCCGTATTTTCTTTTATTATATGAATGTTGTGCATGATTACAAGATTAGATAGATTAGGATGTCCGGTCCTTCATGGTTTGGGATGTCCGTAACGGCCAAGCCTTAGTTTGGGTCATGAAAACCTTGGTATCAGAGCACAGTTCATGGTCCCAGGGTGTCTGTGAAATTGCGTCGCTTAGAATCTTGTTTATAGGTGTATAGTGCGCCATACTTATAAGCAGGTGGCTACTAGGTGTTTAGGAAGGTTTCTCTTCTTTGTGGTTAAGTTTGTGCTTTAGAGTCTAAATTGTCCCCTAATCAGTGATCTCTTGCATTTTGAAAAAACAATCATGTCTCTCCATCGTACCATTGATCAGAATGCACAGACAGATAAGGTTTGTCCCACTCATAAGATGAGGACCCAAAATAGATCTGAGACTCCAGAGATTGATGCTACTCCGGGAGTCCCACCTACTCAGACCATCCCACCAAGGGCACCCAGAGCTCCTCGAGCGGGGACTAACCGCACCCAGCCTCACGAGAGAGAGGTATCTAATATAGAATTAGACATTTCATTCATATACTTGCACAATTTGTAGCCACACAGACTCAACGTTCAAAAGATATTGGGTCTGTATCTATTACGTCTGAGGCTACAAGAGTGGGCTAGTTCATAAGAATGAACCCGCCCAAGTTTACTGGTACCAAGGTAGAAGAGAATCCACAGGAGTTTGTGGATGAGATGGAGAAGATCTTTAAGGTGATGCATATAGATGAGGTAGAGGGGGTTGAATTAGCATCTTACCAGCTTAAGGATGTAGAGAACCAATGGTATAATAAGTGGGAAGATTCAAAGGGTGAGAGTGTTGAGCCCAAAGTTTGGGACGAGTTCACGGAAGCCTTCCTCGATCGGTTTTTTCCTCTCGAGCTGAGAGAGGCTAAAGTTGAAGAGTTTATGAATCTAAAACAGGGAAAGATGAGTGTCCAGGAGTACACTCTGAGGTTCAACCAACTAGCTCGTTATGCTCCAGATATGACTAGTAACATAAGAGCCCGAATGAGGAAATTTGCATCCGGCCTTTTAGATGACTTAGTGCTTGAATATCAGGGAGTAATGTTGAATCGGGATATGGATTTTTCCAGACTATCAATCCACATACAGCAAGTTGAGGAAAAGGAAAAAGAAAATTGTTAAATGTAGAGAGAAGGACAGGCAGGCAAAAAGAGGCAAGACAGCAGACTAGAGCCACAGTCAGCAGCAGAGTGGGAATTAGGGTAACAAATGGCAGAATAAGAAGTTTTAGGGTAATGCACAGTCTGAAGCCAGTGCTCCGATGTCCATACCCCCAGTTGGATAGTGCCCCCAGTATTTTCAGTCCAGGCAGATGACGAGGAAGTAGGATTTGCAGTCTCAGGGAAGTGTAGCTCAGACCACTCGGACATACTCGCGCTGTGAGAGATGTGGGAGGAACTATCCAGGGAGATGTCAGTTTGGCTCTATGGTGTGTTATTCATGCGACCATCCAAGCCATATCCAGAGAATCTATCTGGTAGAACAGGGTAATGTTGGTAGAGCCAAGTCACAGGCTAATTCTTCTGCACCACCACCACCTCAGAAGGGTGCCACTTCAGCCATCGGAAGTGACCGCAATCGGTTGTTCACCTTGACCAATTTCCAGGAGAAAAAGGCCTACTGGATGTAGTTACTGGTACGTTGTGAATCTTTTCCTATGATGTATATGTGTTACTTGATCCTGGGTCTACCCAGTCTTACGTGAAACCTTATATGGCTATTAGTTTTGGGTTTGAGCCTGATGAAATTTTAGAACCTTTCTTTGTTTCCACTCTAGTGGGTGATTCTTTTATGGCTAGGAGAGTGTATAGAAATTGTGTGGTGACTGTTTGTGGCCAGGATACCGTGGCAAACCTCATAGACCTAAATATGATTGATTTTGATGCTATCCTAGGGATAGACTGGATTCATTCATGCTATGCCACATTAAATTGTAGAACCCAAAGAGTTACCTTTTCATTTTCAAATGAACCAGTGATAAAATAGGAGGGGCATTCTTTATCGCCTAGAGGGAATTTTATTCTTATCTTAGAGCCCGTAAATTTATATCCAAAGGTTGTTTGTATCATCTTATTTGGGTTAAAGATTCTAATGCTGAAAGTTTTCCTCTCTAGTCAGTCCCTATGGTAAATGAGTTTCCAGAAGTCTTTCCAAATGATCTCCCAGGAATACTACCTGATAGGAAGATAGATTTTGGTATTGATTTTTTTCCAGACACTCGTCCTATTTCTATTCTGCCATATATAATGGCTCCTACAGAACTAAAAGAGTTAAAAGAACAGCTAGCAGACCTTCTAGAAAAAGGTTTTATACATCCCAGTGTTTCTTCCTGGGGTGCACCTGTACTCTTCGTGAGAAAAAAAGATGGTTCCCTGCGTATGTGCATAGATTACCACCAGCTAAATAAGGTCACTGCTAAAAATAAATATCCTCTTCCTAGGATTGATGATCTCTTTGACAAACTTTAGGGTGCTAAATGTTTTTCAAAGATAGACCTTGGTTCAAGATACCATCGGTTGAAAGTTTGTGAACCATACATTCCTAAAACAGCTTTCTGAACCAAATATGGTCATTACAAATTCCTAGTCATGTCCTTTGGGTTAACTAACGCCCCTGCAGTCTTCATGGATCTTATGAACAGGGTGTTTCGTTGGTTTCTAGATCTGTTTGTTATAGTTTTCATTAATGATATTCTGATTTATTCCAAGAGTGAGAAGGACCATGCCAATCACCTCTGAATCATCCTTCAGACTCTCAAAGATCATAAGCTGTATGCAAAATTTTCCAAGTACGAATTCTAGATTAATGTTATTGCTTTCTTGGGGCCTATCGTATCTAGGATGGGAATAAGGTTGATCCCCAAAATATTAAGAAAGTGAGAAAATGGCCTAGACCCACGACTCCAACCAATATTCGGAGCTTCTTGGGTTTGGCAGGGTAATACAGAAGATTTGTAGAGAGTTTTTCTTCCATAGCTGCACCACATACTAAGTTGACTCAGGAAAAGGTAAAGTTCATGTGGTCTGACACCTGTGAGAATAGCTTTGAGAATTTAAAAGATAAGTTTACAACTGCTCCTGTTTTGACTCTTTCGAAAGGTATGGAAGGGTTTTTTGTGTACTGTGATGCATCCTGTGTGGGACTTGGGTATGTACTTATACAGCACGGTAAGGTGGTGGCCTATGCATCTAGGCAGTTGAAGGTGCATGAGAAAAATTACCCCACCCATGACTTGGAGTTAGAGGTTGTGGTGTTTGCACTTAAAATCTGGCGGCATTATCTCTATGGGGTATATGTATCAATATTTACTGACCAAAAGAGTTTACAGTATTTTTTCTCGAAGAAAGAATTAAACCTCAGGCAAAGACGATGGTTGGAGATTTTAAAGGATTATGACATAAACCTGCACTACCATATGGGCAAGGCAAATATAGTAGCCTACGCCCTTAGCAGACTATCTATGGGTAGCCTTTCGCATATTGAAAAGGGGAAGAGGGAGATGGTAAAGGATATTCACCGACTTACAAAACTAGGAGTACGACTCTTGTATTCCAAAGATAGGGGAGTGGTTATTCATGAGGTAGCTAAGTCTTCCCTTTATGCTGAAGTAAAGAAAAGCAGATTGAAGATCCCATCTTGATGCAAATCAAGATGATGTGGGTCAACAGAAGGAGATGTCTTTTGAAATTAGTGGTGATGGAATTTTGAGATATCAAAGTAGACTATGTGTGCCAAATGTAGATGGGTTACGAAAGAGGATCCTTAATCTCACCCAGGATCTACTAAGATGTATCATAACTTAAAAGATATATATTGGTGGAATAATATGAAGCTTGATGTGGCTAACTATGTTGCTAAGTGTTGAAATTGTCAATAAGTGAAAGTAGAGCATATGAGGCCAGGTGGTACTTCCCAAGAGATAGCTTTTCCCTTGTGGAAATGGGAGATGATCAATATGGACTTTGTTACGGGACTTTCGAGGTCCCGAAACTAGTATGACTCTATTTGGGTAATTGTAGACTGGCTGACCAAGTCAGCTCACTTTCTGCCTGTGAGAACCAACTATTCGGGAGATGACTATGCCAATTTATACAACGAGGAAATAGTCCATTTACATGGAGCACCTGTATCCATCATATCTGAACGAGGTACATAATTCTCTTCACAGTTCTGGAGATCTTTTTATAGGGGTTTAGGTACCCAAGTGAACCTGAGTACGGCTTTCCACCTTCAGACGGATGGGAAAGCCGAACGTACTATTCATACCCTTAAAGATATGTTGAGAGCTTGTGTGATTGAATTCAAAGGTAGTTGGTTAGATCACTTGCCATTGATAGAGTTCGCTTATAATAACAGCTACCATGCCAGTATTAAGATGGCTTCGTTTGAAGCTATGTATGGGAGAAGATGTAGATCACTGATAGGGTGGTATGAAATGGGGGAGACTCAGTTGTTTAGGCCTAATCTTGTTCATCAGGTGATAGAGGATGTGAAAATTATTAGAGAACAACTTAAAAATCCCAGAGTAGACAGAAATCCTATGCCGATGTTCGGAGAAGGGAGCTAGAATTTGAAGTTGGTGATTGGGTATTTCTCAAAGTCTCCCCTATGAAAGGAGTTATGCAATTCAGGAAGAAAGGTAAGCTGATTCCTCGCTATATAGTGCCATACCAGATTTTGAGAAGGATATGTGGGGTTGTGTATGAGTTAGAGTTGCCTGCAAGTTTGGGTTTTGTTCATCCGGTATTTCACATATCCATATTGAAGAAATGTATTGGAGACTATTCATTAGTATTGCCTGTAGAAGAGGTTAAAGTGACAGACTCATTATCCTATGAAGAGGAACCTATTGCAATATTAGATCATCAAGTTAAAAAGTTAAGGATCAAGGAGATAACTTTGGTTAAAATGTTGTGGAAAACTCAGAAGGTTGAGGAAGCAACTTGGGAATCAGAAGATGACATGAGAGATAGATACCTAGACTTATTTGATCCGGTGAATGATGAAATAGAAGGTACAATCCTTGTTTTATTCTATCATGGCCTTAGTATGTTTGAAATTGTGTTTGTCTGTGTTCCGCGTCATCATTCAGGGATGAATGATCCTAAGGGGGGATAATGTAACACCCCAAATCGTCCATGAGTTAGTCTCATTTATTTTGACTTCCTAAGTGAGTAAAGTTTAAACCATATAGAATTTCCTTAATTTTGAATCTCTTTCAAGTGGGAAATTAAATGAGCTTTTCGTCGATAGAAGATTTGCCCAAACCCGATACCTGAGCAAGAAGTTATGGCTAAATTTAAGCCCTAATCATAAAACATCATCATTTTGGTGCTTGGCATATTGCGGGGGGGGGGGTCTATTTAACAATTGTCAAATTCCAGTAGCCTAGCGTGATTTTAGCACAGCCCGTGGAATATCATACTTGTAGGGGAGTGCCAGCTAACTCAGAAGTAATACAAAGATTAGAGGTTGCATTGACAGAAAAGTTTTATGATTATCAAAGACGCCCATGTGTTTTGGAATTTATATTGTATGTGATGTTTTATGAGTAGCTCTCAACTATTTTATTTATATTACAAGTTTGATTTTGGATTTCTCTATGTACCACTACAATTGTATTGACCCCCTACCTCCCAGGTTCAGAGGCTCAGTCTAGGGGTTCGGCTAATCAGTAGAGTATCCTGGGAGAAGTGATCCATGCAATGGTGAGACTTATTTGTTCCAGAAGGCATGTCATTTCAGATTTTGTTATTTCTTTGTTTTGGTCTACTGGGTCCTTGTCCCAGTTTTTCAGACAGTTATCTTTAGATCATGTAGTAGAGATTTCGCAGACAGTTCCAGAAGTTGTTTTGTTGATTTTGGATTTCATTTTGTATGGTTAAACTGAATCTAGAGTATGACCATGTTTCCGTATTAGATTAAAATTCCACATTTTCTTTTATTATATGAATGTTGTGCATGATTACCAGATCAGATAGAGTAGGACGTCCGAGCCTTTATGGTTTGGGATGTCCGTCACGGTCAGGCCCTAGTTTGGTTCATGATAGAAGGACAATACCTCAAGAAGATGGGTAGATTCTCCTAATCCTATTGTTTTAGTGGAGGAGTACTCGAGGCAGCGACGCAGAGAAACTGTAGTTGGGGTGACACACAGAGTTACTAGAGGGAAGATGCGCTAGACTTCTCAAACAGTTGCATCCCGGCCATGGATGAAATCAGCATGGATGTCACCACCACACACTCTTCAACCTGATGATAATTATGATGGGGTAGAGGAGATAGATTTTGAGTCTACTCCACAGGTTTCTGCTCAGGACCCGTATGTTGGGAAGGGGTCCCAAGACTCATCCAAGGAGGCAGAGTAGGAAGAGTCATCAGCGATGCCCCAGTCTGAGGAGGGTACCGCTACTCATGTATGAAAGTCAAAGGTACTCCAGTTTGAGGATATTTCCGAGTAGCCTTCCCATGATGTATTAGTATAAGCAGGGGCCCGCACCGACATATACCTCAAATGCATCTCTCGGAAAGGGACATCCAAAGTGATGTGTGGAAGGGATGCGGGAGATATTTGATGTCAACAATCATATTTAGAAGGTAGGTAGGCCTACATAGGTTATCTATGAGGAGTGCCAGATTAATCTGTCAAGGCTAAGTCGAGTACCATATTATAGGCGGTATTTGATTTATATTAGTTAGAGTGGATGACTAGACCACTCGATGCTTATAGTTAACTATGGTACTGAAATTTTATGTATCCTACCAAGCTACAGTATTCCTTCCTATGCGTCAAGCCCCAGGCCTAATGAGATTTGAGAGGAAGCCACAGCTAAATAATGCACTCATTAGAGGGGTCAGAGTTGATATTTTCGTAGAGACTATCCGCTGAGTTATATTTAGCCCAAAATAAATTACTCATATATCTATAACTAAATGTGACCACAAACTGAGGGTTGCACATGATCAACATATTATGTTGGAGGATGAGCACTGACAAGAGAGGGTTGAGATGGCTAGGTGGTTAGCCAGTTATATTTCACCTTTGGGTGATGCGATCCCATGGATTGAGGGGCATGGTATGATCAAGAAGGTCCTTTTGACATTTGAGGCCAAGTTTTGGTGGTTGCTGATCAGATATCGGCTGATTTCTACTACTTTGGATAATATGTTGACTTAGGAGGGAGAAACACTAGTTTCTTGTATGATGGTCGGATTTTCTTTTGATTTTACTGCTATTTTTCTGTATGAGTTACATGATAAAAAAAATTAAGGAGTTGACTAATCTGTCATTCCCTTACATATTTCAGAGACTATTTGATGAGGTTTCTATACCTAAGATATCGAGAGTAGATAAGAGGGTACTTGCGACAGCCACTGCACAAACAAATACTATGAAGGGTATGGCATCTCCAGAACTTCCCAGGAGATCTACAGAGCCAGCAGCAGTACCCAGGGCCAAACAGTTTCCACAGAGCCTACTGATACACATGGAGGCGATGTGGGTGTTACTATTGATATAGAGATAGGGAGCAGAGAGAGGCTCTAATTTTGAGTACATAAGGCGAGGGGACACCAGCTACTTCTTCTTCAGCCCCAGTTTCAACCTCAGAGCTGGCAGGTGTATTTTTAGAGCCTACTCGGCCATCCACTATAGCTCCTACTATAGGTATGATTACTATATCTAGCAAGTTTTTGTAGAGCATAGTGGACAGCCAGAGGGCCACCGATGCTAGGTTAAGGGTTGTTGAGACTAAGATTACTACCTTCTATTAGCAGATAAGATCAGGGGTTAGGACTAGATTTGAGCCAGCAGAGGCTATATGGGATACCATACAGAGAGTTGCATTGTCTGAGCTACGAGTCGACTTCCAGACATGATGTGATAAGTTTGAGAGATGGGTTATAGCCTGATTTACAAAGATAGATGTACCATATCTATCCTAAATAAGGAAGGATTAGATATATTATGAGCAGAGGTACACTCTCTTATAGAGAGTCATGTAACAGCCACTCCCTCAGTTATACCTTGGTGCTCCAGCTATTACCTCTCTACACAACAAGATAGTTTGATTTCCTTGTAAAGGAGGAGGAGGTCCCAATAGTTGGGACCAAGAGAGGCCACGTTGGAGACTTGTAGGATCCTGACATGCCATATGACTAGGTTGTTAAAATGGTCATACATGATTTGATGGAGACTAGATTAGTTAATAGGCAGAGGAATGCAACAATTGTAGTGGGTACATCATCTAGTAGTGCACCTCCACCACCACCGCCTCCACCAACTGATATGCCTCTATATGGGTGTGCTCATTATTCAAGCACCCAGTACCTCCCAGGATGTTCTAACTTCCCTCTGTTTTACTTTATTTTAGAACATTGAGGATAGTGCATAGTTTCTAGTTGGGGGTGGGCATACCATGCTTCTGCGGGTTTTTATTGCTATGATTTTTTTTCCTGTCGGCCACGGTATGGTTATAGAACCTATATTTCTAGGATAATTTTGTGTTGTATTGTGTTTTATTTCATGTTGTGTTTTTATGTAATTAGGAGATTTTTAAGTATTTAGGGCAGTAGTCATGTTTAGATTGCTTTTCGATACCCCTCCAAAATTTTATGTTGAAGAACTGTGTTAATGTATATATGTGTGAACATTGTGGATCTTGTTATGACATTAGGATTAGGGACGTGATAATTACTTGCTAAAAATTGTATGAACCGGATAGGTAGTAGTTGGTAATATTGACTTTGTGCTATATGTGTAAGTGATACTATTTAGTTCCCTTTGTGTGTTGAATTGAGAACTTCCTTGGTTAGTCTTGCCTGGGTTGAAAGATAGTTAGGAAAGGATCATAGGTCATTTTTTATTTTAGTCCACTTTTAGCCTAAATGACCTTCCATGTGTAAATTATATCCCTTGATCCCTAATTTAAGCCTTGTAGCCTATTTTTCTTGTTTCACATATTCACCTTTCCATTTGTGCTATAATGAACCTGTTTTGGCCCTGGTCCTCCTTGGACATTGTGCACCGTAACTCAAGCAAAATGCCTAAGTTGAGGGCGGATATTATAGGGGTGCATAGTGTAAAGTGTGTATGAAGAAGGGTAAAATAAGAGAAAAGTCAGTAAGACTGGGTGTGGTATAAAAAGAAAAAGAAAAAGAACTTTGTGAAAAAAGTGAAAAAGAAAATAATAAAATGCCACACCAAACCTAAATGTGCAATAAAGAATAAAAAGGGAGGAATAAAATAAAATTATCTAGTATGTTTGACCCCAAGGTTAGTATAGTGCCAAGGAGGCTTAGTTACTTGATATGTCCATATGTACCATACCATCCCCTAAGCCTACAATACAAGCTGAGAAAAGTCCATAGTGATCCTAACTTGACTATCTAAAAACTAAGTTAAAGAAAATAAGGGCAAGCCTATGGTATTTTACATCCATTGATTGAAACTTCTCTTCTGAGTGTGAATGTCTCTTGACTATCCCTGCATTGACATGTATTATTTTATATGAGTGAGTGGTACATCCTTTTTGTGAGGGCACTTGAATCATATTGCTAGCAATTTCCTTGTTTTGGGTAGTGTAACTTGTATATATGAGTGGTTGTCTGTTGCTAGTGTAATTTCCATACCTTGATCCCATTATGTCATATTGTTTTGTTTCATGCTCATACACAGTTGGTTTTGAAAAATAAGATTGGAGGGGGTGTTGTGTTCTGAGCTTTAAGTGTTGACTGACTACCTTGAATAGCTTAGATTCTCCTAGTTACACGTCGTTTTGTTGCTTGAGGACAAGCAAACATTCTAAGTTAAGGGTGTTGATGTGCTATCGATGCTTAAATTGAGGAAAGTAAGAAAGTTTCTGAGGTTATTTTGTTAGATATGATGTATTTTGGGTATGTTTTGTAGGAAGTCATGTTTTGGATGCTAAGTTCATGAAAATATGAAAAAGGTGTTTTTGGCTTCTTTTTGGAGCAATTATGAATGTTCGAAACACTTTTTGGCTTGTTCGTGATCAAAGCATGTTTGAGAATTGAAGAAGAGCTGAAAAGATGACTCCCAACACTTACTAAGTCAACATTGGACTACAAGTAAGAAAAGTAAGTGTTGGAAGTCCAAAATCCTGAGAGCTGACCTGCAATATTTTGCGCACACCCTGCTAACCGCAGGTACTACCTGCGCCCAGGTTCAAGGCATAAGTAGGGACTATAAGAGGCCACCGACCTTGTTTTTTCTCCTATTTCATTCGGTCTATGGTTTTAGGGTTTCCTCATGTACTATAAATACCCTTTATGTGTTTTTAGTAGGTGTTACACACTTTTGATACTCACAAACATATTTTGATTCTGATCTTGGGATTCTCTTGTATTGACTTTAGTTGATTAATTCAGTTAAGGTTGTGGATTTTCTACTTCTTATTATTGTGATTTCATTTATGCTTTCGATTATGAATGTTATTGATTTCTTCACAAGCATAAGCGGCTAAAAATCCATAGCTGGGGTTGTGGAAACCCTGGTGGGTTGACAAAGTAGGGGAAGTGCTATTGTTGTTCTAAACCGATACCCATGCATGTATTGTTTTATCTTCATTATGACAATTTTGTTAATAGGTGCACATGTTAGGATCCTTCCTAGATTATTGCTACTTACTCCAAAAGAGATGTAGTGACTAGGAAAAGATAAAAACAACAGTAATTTGGAGTTTAGTTGTAGATCAATGCTTCTAGATTTTATCTTAGTAAGATGGTTAGATTTATCTAATAACTAGAGACTCTAAAGGTAATAGTGAATTGGGATCATGATAATGGTTAGTAAATCGACATCGTGAGACTCAAAAGGTAAAGGGTGAAATTCTTCTGCTCGTCCAAATACAGTAGAAGGTACATAACTTATCGATTCTTCTTGCAAAGTATTGGGTTGGTTCAACAAAGCATGATAAGCCTACGAAGTTGAGAATCCAGGGTGAACACAATCCTAGTGTTCACCTACGAATGATTTCAACCAAAGTTAATTAAGTTACTTGCTCAAGATTACTACATAAAAAACCACATTTATTTTTCCAATTCTGCCCTTTTGACTACAACTGTTAAGATCAATAATTCCACGTGTTCCTTTGGGATTTAAGCCCAACCTTTGTTGGATTACTATATTTTGATAGCGACCGTATCATCTTCTAAGAGGAGGTGTAGTTTGAACATCATCAGTATGCTGGAAGTTGATAGTACATAGCTTTAGCCGTCTAATTATCTACTATGCATAGTCAAATGATGACTTAATTCAGCAAGTAGGGTGTGCAACTATCTCAGGGGCAGGTGGATGTGGTACAATAGGCTCCATTATGGTGTGAGATATGTTAACAATGGGCACTTTGCAGACTTAGTGCAGCAAATCCTGAGTCGGAGAACTTTTAAGGCAATGCTCAAACGCCAAATTATGGTAATTCCTACAACCACAAGTGACAGAGCCAACCACATTACTCTTGGGGAAATAATCAGTAGTTCCAACAACAACAATAAAATACACAGGCCAATAACATTGAAGAAACTATAAAAATGATCCTGGCCAAGCCAGAAGAAATGGCTATTGAGATCAAAAATCAACAAGTAGCTCAGAAACAACTAGAGCAACAGTTGGGCAACTAGCCTAAGCACAAAATACCAGAATTCAGGAGGATTTTCCAAGTGATAATGATCCTCCAAAGCAAGTTTTAGAAATCACTTTGAGGAGTAACAAGGATATTAATGGCAGACCTCCAAAGAAAAATAAGGAGGTGGATGTAGAGTTAGTTCCATAACAGGTTGCAGGCAAAGAGGTTGATAATATGGGAAAGTCTGAGTACTCAAAAACTAAAGTTGATGCGCAGGTGCAGGAAAGACCACCACCACTATTCTTGTAGAGGCTGAAAGAGGCTTGTTAACCCACACTCTCATTATATGTTTTAATAAATACAAACTAATAAACAAATATCTTGCAGGATTCACCAAAGATGTAGAAGATCAAAAGATATTCTAGAATCCCTAAGAAATCAACTCAAAGATATCCAAGAATATCTCACAAAAGAAAGAAAGCATTCAACAGCAAGATGGCCAACGCTAAACTTGTAATAACATCAATCTAGAATAACTCAAAAACAAAAAGCAAACATCCAATAGCAGCTTGACCAGAGCAAAACCTGGGAAGAGTATTAATCACCACAAGAGCAAAAGGAAAAAATATCACAGACATATCTGACATGGATGTGTATGATTACCGTGTGTGGACATATATGATATGGAGATACTATACAGTAGCATTCCTCAATAAAGGAGTCAATTTAAATCCTTGATTGGGACAAAATATCTTGGGTTTCCTTACGAAGAAAAGAAGTTGGAGCAGTTGAGGAATATTAAAAAAAGGATTGTAGATTGGAGAAAAGATGCAACCTCAAGAAAGAATCTCAAAATGTCTCAATCTTAGTCTCACAAAGCTTTGTACTTCTTAGTTTACAATAGTTATATAAGGAATAGGATTGAGACAACTTTGTACTACAAATTGAAGTTATGTCACAAAATCTGAAGAACAAAATAAGTCTTTGGAACTTGTTTATCATCATTATACTGGAGCCCGATCTTGAAAGATCTAAGAAAACTTTGAAGCCCAAGGGGACTGGAAGTAAGAACCACATTGGTATTCCGAACCATGATAAATATTTGTGTCTTTACTTGAAATTTAATTATTTTATTTTCAACTTCTTTAAATCTAATATGTTTTGTAAAGTGTATTGATTTGTAGGCAAGTTTACTGTGAAGGCTCAATAGTCGACTTACAAAAATTTTCAATTCACCCTCCTCTTGAATCTCCATTAGTATTAGGGTACGTCTCACTATTAGTGTTGCTTCACCTCACATGAGAAAATATCAAATGGCAAACTATCAAAATCACAGAGATCTTCTTCAATATGGTCATTCCTCCACAAGACTACCATACTTCAATGGACAACTACTCCTATTGGAAGAATAGATTTAGAATCTTAGTCCAATCAAATGACTTCCAAGCATGGGTTGTCATTAAGAAGCGACCAAAGAAAATTCCAGGACTCAAGGAGAAGCAGAAGGACAAAGACAAAGAATCAAGTAGTACCGATATAGAAGACCTTAAAAGTTTTGAGGTTATCAAAGAACAACAAGAGGTAATCCAAACTAATGTACGAGCCATAAGTTTACTTTTTCATGCAGTTAGTGGAGAAGAATATGATAAGATATCAACCTGCAATACTACAAAAGAGATGTGGGACAAATTGGAGGTAACCTATGAAGGAACCACCAAAGTAAAAAAGTCAAAGATTGATTCCCTAGTCAATGAATACGAGCTGTTCAAAATGGAAGAAACTATGAACATTGAAACAGTGTTTGCTAGATTCAACAAAATTGTATACTAGCTAAAATTGTTGAGGATGATCTATCCACATAACCTGCAAGTATAAAAGCTTGTCAGAAGTCTCTCAAATGTTTAGGAAACTAAGGCTGCTATTCTAGAAGACGGAGATATTCACAACATGACAAATTACGATCTACGAGGTAATATCATTGGATATGAACAAAATTATATCAATAGGTACCACAAGGAAGAAAAGAAAAAACCATTAGCCTTTAATGTCGCACCAACTGAAGAGGGGGACCTTCTGAAACAAGCTAATAGCGAAAGAATGGCTCTCATAAATTAAGGAGTAAGGCAAATCATAAGACAGATATAGGAAAGATCCCAAGGAGCTAAAAATAATGATTCCACTAGAAACAATAATCGTTGTTATCATTATAGAAGGCCTGGCCACTTTAAACAAAACTGCCCAGAATGAAAAAGATCATCCAGACAGAATCAAAATTTTGGAGCCTAGAGTAATAAAGATAAGATTAAAGAAAAAACAGAAGCAAACAACATGTGTTTCATAAAAAAAAAAAAGGTAAATCTAGCAAGGTAAGACCACATGAATGTCATAATTGTAATATTCTTGAATCTAACTTAGATATGATAGCCAACGATCTTCAAAAAGTTATAGATGAGTATAATAAACTTGCCTATTAGAAGAAAAGTTGGGAAGCTTGACTTAAACAAAAACTCAAAAAGGAACAAAGAAATTGTCAAGTTGAAATCGAAGCATGTCAAATTGAAATTGACTTGCTTCAAGAAGAGATTGATAATGTAAAAAAGCAATTGAATAGCATTAAAAAAATCGACAAGTCATAGTTTTATGAAATTAAATTCTTTTAAAACCAACTCAAGTTCCTAATCAAAATCGTTTAAATCAGCCAACACATCTTTCTCTTTTTAAGGACCTATTTGTTATATCTGTGGATAGAAAGGGAACAAATCTTACAGCTGCAAGCAAAAGCCTAAAAGTGTGTGGGTTTGGAGGCGTAAAGGATACACATCTAACCCGCAAGGACCCAATACCTTTTGGGTACCAAAACATAATTAATTATCTTATTTTGCAGTAACATGACCGCAAAAGCTATAAAAAGGAAATACGGGTCATCGATAGCGAATATTCATAATATATGATTGAAAAAAAAAAAAAATTTTGTGCTCTACAGAAAATAAAAGAAAGATCACTCAGATTTGGTGATAATGTTAGAGGCAACATCATAGGAGTCGGCTCAGTAAAGCTCAAATCCTAATGTGAACTCATTGAAGTATATCTCGTTAATGGCCTCAAACATAACTTGCTCAGTATCAGTCATTTGTATGACGCTGGATTTGGAGTCTCCTTCAGAACTGAAAGTTATTCCATCAAATATGATAAAATAGATATCTCTCTCATTGGTGAACGTGTTGATAATATTTATGCATTAAATAATCCTGATTTTGCTACCTTAACCTGCCTCACTGTGCAAATTAATGACACATGGTTGTGGAACAGAAAGCTTGGGTATGCCAGTATGCATATCATTGAGATATGGTCTAGACTAAAACTGCTGAATATTCTGCCAAATATCAAGTGTGAAAAGGATCATATCTGAGATGCCTAAAAACTAGGTAAATAGACCCGAACATCTTCAAAGTCAAAGATATTGTCTCTACTACCAAACCCCTTCAAACAATCCACATAGATCTATTTAGCCCCACCAAAACTGCATGTATTAGTAGAAAATATATATGTTTTTATTATCATTGATTATTATTTATGTTTCACTTGGGTAATGTTTCTTTCTCATAAACAAGAGGCTTTTACAAACTTTAAGATCTTTTGTAGAAAAGTACAGAGAGAAGATGGACACTTCATTACCTATGTTCACATTGATTATGGAGGAAAATTTAAAAATAAATCTTTTGAGAAATACTGTGCTCAGAACAGATACTCTCAGAACTTCTCATCACCTCAGTCTCCTCAACAAAATGGTATAGTGGAGTGAAAAAATTGGTCTCTCCAAGAAACTGCCAGGACCATGTTATTGGAACACAATCTCCCAGATTATTTTGGGCAGAGAAAGTAATCACAGCATGTCACATCATCAACAGATGCCTCAGCAGACAAATTCTAAAGAAAATGCCTTATAAGCTGTGGAGAGAAAAGAAGCCAAACATTAGCTACTTTCATCCCTTTGGATGCAAGTGCTTCCACCAAAATAATGGTAAGAATAACTTGGGAAAATTCAATCCATAAAGTGATGAAGTTATTTTTTTTGGGTACTCTCCTACCAGTCACGCTTACAAGGCTTATAATAAAAGAATATTATGTGTTGAGGAATCTATGCATATTTTATATAATAAAACTAACCACCCTCCTATGAGTATAAGTATTAATGAAGAATAGGTAAGTGATCTACAACCTAGAGCCAATGCTGGGTCAACTCTCGCACCATCATAAGATGAGTCGACTACATCCCCTATAGAGTTGACTCTCACAGCAGAAAGAACTAAACCAAGTGTTCCAAATGAATGGAAACATTATTCTAGTTATCCAAATAAATTAATCATCAAAAATCTAGATAATAGGGTCCATACAAGAGTATCATTAAGAAAACAAGTGTTTATTTTCCTTGTATCATAAATTAAACCAAAAAAGAGGATGGGGACCTCAAAGATGAATCTTGGGTCGAGGCTATGAAGGAAGAGTTGGACCAATTCAAACAAAATCAAGTTTGGACTCTAGTTGAAAGACCCAAGAACTGCTCAGTAATTAGAACTAGATGGGTCTACAAAAACAAATTAAATAAAGAAGGTAAGGTTATCAGAAACAAAACCAAACTTGTAGTTCAAGTCTACTCTCAACAAAAAGGTATCAATTGTGAAGAAACCTTTGCTCCTGTAGCAAGGTTAGAATAAATTCACGTTCTATTAGCTTTTTCTGCTTACAAATATTTCAAGTTGTATCAAATGGACATTAAAAGGGTATTTTTAAAAGTGTCATGTTTTAAGTGTTACAAATCCCATGTCATGTTCTATTATTTTTAGAATAAATCCTTAAATTTATGAATTTAGCCATGTAATCATGTTGTTCCCTCATGTTTAAGACATTCCCATGTTTAAATTTATGATTTTCACATGTTTGGTGGAATGTTATGCTTTGGGTCTTTGAACGATAATTTCCATTCTATAGTTTTAAGAGTTGATATCATGCTTTATGGACATTCAGTGCTGGTGATTTATGAGCACCCGATACTTACGTGTTTTACATGATTTTAGGTCTTTCAAGTAATATTTAAGTGAAACCATGAGTTTTATTATTTACTCAGATATTTATGATCATTATGAGCACTATCAGTTATGTAATAATATTCAGTCGAGTTTAGTTCAGTCCAGTACCATTTTCAGTTTAGTTGGGAGTAGGATTTAGCATCGAGTGAACCCAGTGATGGGGGATCACCTGCCAGTAGATTTAGTAGAGGTCCCTAAGTTCCAAAACTACGTAACTAGCATAGGTTTGAGATGACTTCTTGTCTGTTGAGGGTTGATGCATATCTCATGAGAGCACCTTTCAGTAGAGGGTGACTCCTTATTTCCTCAGGACACCAGTTTAGTAGATCCACACAGCAAGTATTAGTACTTGTGGCACGGTACTGACACCCTTTCAACTAGGGTTACTGGTTGGACCCCAATTAGCTCAGATTGGGGCATGTCGATTACATGATACCTCCCACAGTTTTAGTATAGTATTTCAGTTCAGGTTTGCTTGACCAAGTATATAGATTATCAGTAATTCAGTTATACAGATTTCTGTCTTTCAGATTACAAATTATCTCAGAACCATGTTTATTCTTGGTCTTACATTCTTGGATATTACATGTTCATGTATTTATGTTTATATACCTCATACATTTCAGCCAATCCTTATCTTATATACCAGTACATTCAAATTACTGACCACAAACTTTTCTTTGTGCCATGTTGTCTTTTAACATAGGTTCGGACGCACAGTTTCTCAACCGCTCTTAGACAGCTCAGTGTTACTCAGCAACAGTAGTGGTGAGTCCTCATCCATCGAGGACATAATTTTTTATTTTAGTTACTTCAGTATTTTCTTATGTTCAGTCAGTTGGAGTTAGTTAGGGTATGTCCCATCAACTCCTCATACTATTTAGAGGCTTTTAGAAAATCAGTTAGACAGTCATTTCAGTGTTATCAATTATTTTCAGATAGACAGTTGGTTTCTAGTATTCTATCAGATATTTCAGATCAATTTTGATACGTATTTCAGTATCCATTTTTATAGTATCTTATCAGCTTTCCTCCTGCACATGTATTGTATTACTATATTGTTTAGTGCTCATAGTAGGTACCAGCTCATAGGTTAGCTTGTGGCCACTTATGGTTGTAAGCATCGTTGTCGCGTCTTGAGGGTAGCCTCGGGTCATGACAAAACTTAGTATCAGAGTCTAAGGTTTTAAAGTGTCCTATGGAGTCTAAAAGTCATGTTGAATAGAGTCTTGTGCATGGGTGTGAAGCTCTCCACACTTATGGACAAGAGGCTACAAAATATTTTAGAAAAGTTTCCCTTCTTTCAGTGTTTATGTCGTGCAAAAGACCATGACATCTATTTAAACTCTCTTTAACTCATCCTTCATTCTATTTATTGGCAATGCCTCCCTAAAGAAATAGCAGAAGAAGGAATGGGGATTAGCATGCACCACCATCTGTTCAGGAAGATCCCTTGAATGAGCATGCCTCTCACGCCAAATTCAGAGCCGCTTTCGCTATCCTAGCTCATTCTATAGCTACTGAGAACAACCAACAGGCTGATGCCCCAACAAATCTAGTGGCAAATACAGTTGTAGTTAGGATTTGAGATTTCACTTGAATAAATCCCCCATTGATTTTGGGATCCAAGTCTAAGGAGGATCCGCAGAAGTTTCTGGATATGGTGCAGAAAGTGACAGATATCATGGGTATCACTTTGAATGAGAGTGTAGAGTTGGATACATATCAGTTGCAGGATGTAGCTCTCACCTAGTTTAAGCAGTGGAAGGAAGACTATGGTGTTGATGCAGGGCCAGTAGATTGGGAGGAGTTAGCCATATCTTTCTTAGATAGGCTATTTTCATTATATTTGAGGAAAGCTAAGGTTCAGGAGTTTATCAACTTGAAGTAGGGTAATATGAGCATAAAGTAGTACTCGCTTAAGTTCACTTAGTTGGCAAAGTATGCTCCTACAATTGTGGCATATAATAGATCTAAAATAAGTAAGTTTGTATCTGGTGTATCTGATAGAGTGGTCAAGGAGTGTTAGGACCATTATTGCATTCTAAACACACACATAAGTGCACGCAATCGTACAAGTAATATCCAAATAAAAACGCGCATTTTTCACAGAAGAGAAAATCACAACATCAACATCATCATGTATTAAGGAATAAATAAGACATACCCTATCGCATGTCACATCAGTCAAGTGATTCGCCTGTATGAGACAAGTGTAGATAATTTTTGCCCAAATTTGGGCCTCCTTATTCATCTGACTGAGGGGTAATGTAAAGTGAATATTGATTTCATTCTTATGGTTCCATCTTGTTGTCGAGTTATTATCACACAACAAATGGTGAATGTCGACATATGGTGGTTTAATATTCATCAACTTCAGGTGTACCAAGAAGAACATTCAATGAATGCACAGTGAAAGTGATAACCTGCCCTCGTATCTTGACTTTTGAGTACCTATCCCATAGGTCTTAGTTGGCATAAACTTCCCTGATAAGGCTTAAGTTTCACTCATGAGTTTGTGTGAATAGGAAATCCATGTGTAACTCATTTATCCGACGCACAATACTGGGAAACTCTCTCAATATATTCTCTCTGTGAATGAATTGCTCAGCCATATACTTAGACTCATAATTCTTTGCATACCATTTCCATCCAGCCTCCATAACCCATCTAGTGTCATATCTCTTCTCTTGCCCATGTGGGTAAAGCAGAGAGTGAGACACACTACCACTTTGTCTATTTTTTTTCCTTGCTGGCTCAGAAGGTCCCGCCTTGGCCTTTCCCTTTTGTGGTTGACCAGACATATCCCCTGTTAAAGAAAAACATATAGTAACCATATAAAACAGAGTGAGTATGTTGAACCAGCAAACACTAAGTGTGTGGTGGTTAGGAAACCCCATACTTAGTTGCTAGTACAGGTGCGTGGGTATGAAGGCTAGGGTACTCAGACTTCCCCTCAATTATCAATCCATATAAGCACAATTTCTCAAATACCAAAACAAAATAAACTCATCTTTCTTTCAATTTATACCGCTCATAATCATCCTTACTACATCAAACACAACTTGATATGTACGTATTATATATTTCAACAGGACCGCACCTGCCTATATGCACACATATCTCTATTTTCAAAAAGATGCAACTATTCAATCCACATTTGCTATCACAAAGTTAGCCCATATATATAAGATGCCACAAAGATTCGTATGTTATTAGTCTATGGCAGCAACAAGCAATCACTGAAAGTTATAGTATTCTCATGACATATATAGTTCAATTTCATACCTCCATGGAGAAAATTTCTTCATAATCTCAAAATTGCAGTATCAATCTTGAAAAAAGCAACTATACATTCTAAGTATGGCTAACATGCTATCATGTCATGCACCTAATGAAGTAAAAGAATGAAGAATGGAGGACTTACCTTGGTGGTCTTGAAGAAGATGAAGAATATGCTCTTCTTTGCTTAAGTAAAGAAAATAAAATTTAGAGAAAATTATTTAGCTATGGGTATTTAGGGGTGGCACGGGCTAGGGTAAAGAAAGAATGGGACTTTGGAAATAAGGGGATATTTAAAGGGATTGAGGAGTGGGGGTAATTTTGAAATTTTTACATAGGTCAGGACATAGCGGGTGGCGAGGGCTCTATCTTATCGCTCTAAGGCATGCATCGCGGGAGTTAGTGCGCTGCAATACTCGAGGCGCTGCGGGATTCATTCTTCCACACTAAGCGAGGCATCATGGTCTAATCGCCCGTGCTCACTGAAATGCCAAAATTTTGGCATGGATTTTAATCTTGTGGGGAAATATTTCATTCCCCCTATTATTTTTCACCCAGTACCATTCTATAGTGCCTATTTTACTTACCTAAAGACTTTCTTTGATCAGTCCTACGTGCTCTCCACTTTTCATTATCCCTCATGCTGCCAATTTTCTCATTCATGTACACTTAAACAAAAATGATGAAATAATGTAAGAAAAAATGGGTTGCCTCCCACTCAACGCCTTAGTTTTGGTCGTGGAACGACACTTCTTTTTGTATTTTTTTCATTTTCTTTCTATTTTGCTTTTTTTAATGACAAAGAAATAAACTACTTAGTACATTATATTCATGAGTTGCCTCCCACATAGAGCTTTAGTTAACATTGTGGCATAACCCAACTCAATCTTTACTCATCCGCAAAGTTGATGGACATATTATGTTGATCTGCATGATCCTCCCAAAAATGCTTCACCCGCAGCCCGTTCACCAAGAATTTTTTAGTCTTCTCATTGTTCCATAGCTCAACAGCTCCATGAGGCGTCATTCGCACCACCTCAAATGGCCCAGACGACTTAGAACATAACTTACCTGGAAATAACTTCAATCTTGAATTAAATAGTAACACAAGTTATCCAGGCTCAAAAACTCTATTCAGAGTCTGCTTGTCATGCCATTTCTTAGTCTTATCTTTGTACAGTTTTGCATTCTCATAAGCATAGAGACAAAACTCATCAAGTTTATTTAGCTTCAACAATCTCTTCTCACCAACTGCCTTCAAATCGAGATTCAATTTCTTAACCACCCAATAAGCTTGATGCTCAAGCTCCACAAGCAAGTGGCACGCTTTCCCATATACCAAGTGACACAAAGAGGTCCCAATGGACATCTTATAGGCTATCATATATGCCTACAGTGCGCCATCTATCTTTTTCGACTAATCCTTACGCTAGCCATTAATAGTCTTCTGTAATATCTGCTTGATTTCTCAATTGGAGACTTCTACTTGGCCACTGGTTTGTGGGTGGTACATTAGTGCCACCTTCTACCTAAAACCATATTTAGCCAATAGATTTTTAAACCAAGTTTTAGGAAAATGCATACCTCCATCACTAATAATAGCTCTAGGTGTGCCAAATTGAGAGAAAATATGTTTCTTTACAAACTTTATTACAACTCTTGCATCATTCATAGGTAAGGCAGCCGATTCCACCCACTTAGATATATAATCGACTGCTATGAGGATATATAAGTTACCACAAGATAGTGGAAATGGACACATAAAATCTATCCCCCAAACATCGAATACCTCAACCTCAATAATATTGTTCTGGGGCATCTCATGGCGCCTTAATATTGTACCTAATCGCTGACACTGATCATACCCTCTTACAAAGGTAAACACATCTTTGAATAATATTGGACAAAATAAGCCTGATTGTAACACCTTTCTAGTTGTTCGCTCACCCCTATGATGGCCTCCGTAAGGAGATGAATGACACTTTTGCAACACTTTTTTAGATTCAGCTTCAGACACATATCTGCGCACAATTCTATCAGGACCCTATTTGAAGAGATAGGGCTTATCCAATATATATGTACGAGAATCATGTAATAGTTTCTTTATCTATTGACTGGTAGCTTTGAGAGGGTAAAACATACACACTAATAAATTTACAATGTCTGTATACCAAGAAATCTCACACATATCGAGTGTCAATAATTTCTCATATGAAAACTCTTCCTGGATGTAAAATGTATCATCAGCAATATAATCACAATTCTCTAGCCTTGATAGATGATCCGCCACTTGATTCTCGACTTCTTTTCGATCATGCACTTCTAGATCAAATTCTTGAAGCAATAGAATCCACATGATCAACCGTGGCTTTGCATTTTTTTGTTGAGAAAATACTTGATGACAGCATGGTCTATGTGAACAATTACCTTGGTGCCCATCAACTATGATCTGAATTTGTCGAACGCATAGACGAGCACTAGAATCTCTTTTTTTGTTACTATGCAATTCACCTAGGAATCATTTAAGACTTACTTGCATACTAAATAGAACAAAATAACACATCTTTTTTATGCCCCAAAACTTCTCCAACAGCAACATCACTGGCATCATACATCAACTCGAATGGTAACGCCCAGTCTGGAGAAATCAAGATGGGTGCTTCTGTCAATTACTTCTTTAGCCTCTCAAAATCTTCCTGACACTAAGCCCTAAAATCAAACTTAGCTTTTTTTCCAACAGATTACACATAGGACTTTCAATCTTTGAAAAATCTTGGATAAACCACTTGTAAAATCCTGCATGCCCCAGAAAACTTCTCACTCTCTTCACCATCACAAGATATTGTTGTTTTTCAATGACTTCAACTTTGGATCTGTCCACCTCAAGTCCTCTATATGACACCTTATGACCAAGGACTATTCCCTCCTTGACCAAAAAGTGGCACTTGTCCTAGTTCAGTAAAAGGTTCATCTTTTCATAATGAGCTAAGACTCGGTCTAGATTCTGAAAGCACACACCAAATGAGTTACCATAAATAGAGAAGTCCTCCATAAATACCTCGAATAATTCTTCCACCATGTCATAGAAAATTGCCATCATGCATCTCTAGAATGTTGTGAGTGTACTGCAAAGGCTAAAAGACATCAGTCTTAATGTATACGTGCCATATGAACCGATAAAGGTGGTTTTTTCTTGATCTTCTAGCTCTATAGTGATCTAATTGTACCTTGAGTATCCATCCAGAAAGAAATAGTATTCCTTCCATGCCAACCATCTAGCATTTGATTAATAAACGGGATAGAGAATAATGATCCTTTTTTGTGGCTTCATTCAGCTTTTGGTAATTAATGCAAATTCTCCAACCAGTTACCATGAGAGTGAGAATCAGCTCATTATCTTCATTGGTCACCACAGTCATCCCACCTTTATTTGGATACAGTGCATGAGGCTGACCCACTTGCTGTCGAATATGGGATAGACAATCCCAACATCAATCCATTTAATGATTCTTTTATGTACCACTTCCTTCATTACAGGAATCAATCTTCATTGTTGTTGTACACTTACAGGAATCAATCTTCATTGTTGCTGCACACATACTTTGTATCCCTCTTCCATATATATATTATGGATACAAAAAGCTGGATTGATCCCTGTGATATCCGACATCTTCCATCTAATTGCCTTCTTTTTTTTTAAACTGCCAATGCTTCTCTCACCTGCATATCAAACAAACTTGCAGACAAAATCATAGACAAAGTATCATTGTCACCAAGGAAGACATATTTTAAATGAAGAGGAAGAGCCTTGAGCTCTAATTCTGGTGCTTTATCAATAGAAGCATTGGGAGATAGGTCAATTGTCCTGTTCAATGGCTTGAAAGCAAGCTTTCTCATGTCAATAACCGCCAAATATATAACTTGAACCAATTTAAGCACCTCTACATTACCATAAAGATCATGACCCATCAAAGCTCACTCAAGTGAATCATCGAACAATAATAGATGGAGCTTAGATACAAGGTCTATAACTGATATAGAAGACAATTCTTCAGATATAATAGGCTACTTCAGTGCCTTGTATACATCAAAAACCTTCACTTTGTCATGCGCTTTCATAGTTATTTTTCCTGCAGCTACATCAATAAGTGACTGCCCTATAGCTAGGAATGGGTGTCCCAAAATAAATGGAACAACCAGATCAGCTTCAAAATCAAGAATAACAAAGTCTACTGGGAAAATCAGTAATCCCACTTGCACCAATATGTCTTCAACAATTCCCCAGGCCTCGCAAAGGACCCTAAAAACCCCTAAATACTTCTTGTAACTGGACTCATCTTTGTGCTTCCGAAGCCTTTGAGAGAAAGACAGAGGTAGAGTCTTTTTCTCCGCTTTAGTTTTATTACTTGCAGTTTTTTCTTCAACCACTTTATCCTCATTCTTTTTAGATGCATCATCAACTGCAGGACTAACATGCTCCAGTTCCGTTTTCTTTAACTTTAACCCACTCATAGTAGTAACTACATTTACCTATTTTGGATTTGCCTCAGTATCACTAGGTAGACCTTTTGAGGCCTAGTGTTCTACGCTCCTGTAATCTGACCAATTTGCAGCTCCAAATTCTTCATAATCAACTGTTGATTCTTTATATCTGCAGCCAACTATACGTTAGAAGTTAGAAGTTGCTTCATCATCTCCTCTAAATTACTCATTTTCATTGGGCCCTGATTACTTTGAACTTTCTATTGATTATGTTGTACTGTCCCTTTATACTGATTATTATTTTATGCTTGATTTCCACCCCATGAGAAATTGGGATGGTTCCTCCAATTGGGATTATAGGTATTACCAAAGTTCTAGTATCCCTGATGATTTGCATTCCCTAAATAATTAATAGAATTTGGATTAACCGCACAAGCATCTGCTTTATGCTCACTACTTCCACAAACCTCACACCAAGAATTTACCCGTTGGACTGCATCAGTTGTAGTTACTGCTTGCGGAACCCCAAACTTCATGTTGTTAAACTGAGTAAGCATCTAATTTTGCATTACTTCAAGTTCAGCTGACAAAGTAGTGAATTGATGTACCTCTAACACACCTGCCTCTTTCTTAGGAGCACTACTTGAATCAACATGCCATTTAGGATTCCCTTATGAAATCTGATTCAGCAGTGTATATAATTCATCATATATTTTCTCCAGAACTTGCCCACCAGTTGTTAAATCCAAGAGAATCTTAGTGTTTGGCTCAATACCCTCTATGAAAGTGTGAACAAGAACATCATTAGACTGATAATGGTGATGGCAATTTTTGAGCATACCCTTAAACCTTTCCCAAGCTTGGCAAAGATTTTCTCCTTCTTTCTACCTGAAACTCAGAATCTCACTTCTCAAATGTGCAGTCTTCCCTGATAGAAAGAATTGAATCAGGAACTTTTGAGCTGGATTATCCCAAGAAGTGATGGAGAGTGGTGGTTCACCATATAACCATCTTTTTGCTTCCCCAATTAAAAAAATGAGAAAAGAGTCAGTCTGACATAATCGGTATTCACCATATAACCATCTTTGAACCATGATTTCCATTTTGCAATGTTAAATATTTATATCATGCTTTATGGTCATTCAATACTGGTGGGTTATGAACACCCGATACCTACGTGTTTTACATGATTTCAGGTCTTTTAAGTAATAATTCAGTGATACCATGAGTCTTATTATTTACTCAGATATTTATGATCATGATGAGCACTATCAATTATGTAATAATGTTCAGTCGAGTTTAGTTCAATCCAGTGCCAGTGTCAGTTTAGTTGGGAGTAAGATTTAGTACCGAACAAACCCAATGATGGATACTCACTTGCCAGTAGAAGGCGTGACCTTTAGTAGCAGTCCCTGAGTTCCAGAACTACGTAGCCAATGTAGGTTTGAGATGTCTTCCTGCCAGTTGAGAGTTGACACATATCTCATGAGAGCACCTGCCAGTAGAGGGTGACTCCTTAGTCCCTTGGGACACCAATTTAGTGGACCCACACGGCCAGTGTTAATACCCGTGGCACGGTACTAACACCCTTCCAACTAGGGTTATAAGTTAAACCCCAATTAGCTCAGATTGGGGCATGTCTGTTACATGATACCTCCTACTATCTCAGTACAGTACCTCAGTGTATTTCAGGCCAGGTTGGCTTGACTTAGTGTATAGATTGTCAGTTATTCAGTTATACAGATTTCAGATTATCTCAGAACCATGTTTATGCTTGGTCTTGCATTCTCAGATATTATATGTTCATACATTTATGCTCAGATACCTCATGCATTCCATCCAGTCCTCATCTCATATATCAGTACATTCAAAGTACTGACTGCATACTTTTCTCTGTGCTATGTTGTCTTATAACATGGGTTCGGACGCATAGTTTTTCAACCGCTCTTAGACAGCTCAACGTTACTCAGCAGCAGTAATGGTGAGTCCTCATCCATCGAGGACATGATTTGTTATTTCAGTTACTTCAGTGTTTTCTTATATTCAACCAGTTGGAGTTAGTTAAGGGTCTATCCCATCAACTCCTCATGATGTTTAAAGGCTTTCAGACAATCAATTAGAAAGTCAGTCAGTCATTTCAGTGTTATCAGTTGTTTTCATATAGATAGTTGGTTTCTAGTATTCTATCAGATATTCCAGACATGTTTTGATACGTATTTCAGTATCCAGTTTTACAGTAGCTTATCAGCTTACCTACACATGTATTGTATTACTATCTTATTCAGTGCTCACAGTAGGTGTTAGCTCATAAGTTAGCTTGTGGCTATTTGTGGTTGTAAGAACCGTTGTCATGAATAGGGGGTAGCCTCGGGTCGTGACAATACCCGACCCTCGAGGTCTCTTACCCTTAACCCTATTCTATGAATTTGATCGTACTTTGACATCCTAGTATATTTAGGTTCATTTAAGTTTATGAGCAGTAATTAGCAAGATAATAACATTTCTCTTCCCGGCTTAAAATACAATAAGCTCTAGACCACTGACCATTTTAAGACATAGGCACAACACGAACACCTATCGATAACCTTACCTCAATTCATAACACATGACTATGTCACAACATGACAAAATAATCATGAACTCTATTCCAAGTTCATAACATGTAAGCTTGTAAACAAGTACACCATAACGTTTAGCAAATATAAGTCAACAAGTACAACAAGTCAATTCAGACTATGACCACCAATCCAACTCCACCGTAAAATACCTTTCGTTGTCTCTTTCACCTAAGAAGTGGACAATATCGAATATAACTTTTTCTTTTATTAACCTTAACCCCGACCTCTCCTGAATCCTCCCTAATCAAATTAAACATATCATAATCATAAGTCCCAATTCATAGAAAGTCTAATGCACCAGTCATTATATAGTTCAATTCATGCAAGGAACCAATAAGTTCCATTTCATAGAAAGCCTAATACACCAGTCATTACATAGCCCGATTCACACAAGGAACCAATAAATCAGATAACCAATTAACCTAGTCCACTCAAAAAATCAATATAATACAGTGTATATCGATTTAACAATTATCCTGGACTAGTCAAGGATTCACAAGAACAATAACAATGACAATTATCATAATTAAAAATGACAAATATCATGTATTTTGGTTTACATAAAAAAAATCAAACATAACAAATTAAGCACATAAACCCAGTTCACTTTAGGAACCAATATATAATCAAGAAAACACATAATCTCTGATTCATTCAAGGAAATGCCAGCCCCACATGTACCTTGTACATACATGCTAAGAGTCTTATGTATGCATCCACTAGTCATGATCTGTTAGAGGGAGAGCTTATATTAACCAACTCCTTGGAGATGTTAAATTATTGGTACATTTCAAAATAATGACAGATATTACAAAATCACAATCACAATGAAAACAAAACAACACTTGTAAAATCTAACAAGATTTCATCTAAGTTCATTACATGCGATTAACACTTAGAATATCAAGAAATCATTCACTTTTCTTGAGCATGCATTAAACAAGCAATATCAAGAGTTAGTTATTATGCACACATAACACAAATTTGGTTGCAACTACATTAAAACTATCACCTACAATTTGCACGTATAACCTATGGGTTATGTCCCACCCCCAACCATTCATCCTAACAATTTGATACATTACCAATTCTCCATTCCTCTTGTTACCACCATAAATTCTTCTAAATCTACAACAACTAACGACCCTTAACAAAATATTTAATTAGGTTTAACCCAATTTTTGAGTACAACAACATCATTAATCATACAAGGATGAACAACAACAACAATGTAACGTATAATTTCATGATCATTTTCATTATCTCAACCTAATAGCATGTTCTCACCCAATTAATTGGGGTTTTTATCCGCTTAAACCATTCACAACCCTATGTCCGAAGGTCTAACCATGTAATCTCCCGTCAATCTACGTCATGTTTATACTTTAACTATTCAGTTAAACCTAACCTACCTGGATGCCATGCAGCTACAGCAGAGGCATGGACATAAGCTTTTGACTCTATAGAGATGACTTATGTCATGAAATATAGTAGGAACCCATGGGTTTCACCCCATGAACGCAAAAATCCCTCCTCTCCATTGCTCCAGGCCAGGAGGTAACCCTAGGAGGATTTTTGAATGAACTTTGTCCTTTTTATAACTGAAGAGGGGAAAAGAGAAATATAAAATTGCACTTGGGATTTATGGTTCCATCATCCCATTATAGCAGCCAGTCGATCGCTATAGTGACACAGATGTAACGAAAAAAAAATTTCTCTAGCAGAATGACGTGAGTTCGATCCAAAATTTCAAATTTAAAATTTTTTAACAGCATCGTCCCACACTAATTTGAGATCATATTTTAAAAAAATTTCATAACCCGTATCCATGATTAGGTGTCTTTTAATGACGACGGGATAGATCGTTAAAGTTATAGACTTTCCTTTTCCTTTTCTTTTGAATCATATTTATGTATGTTATATTGAAATATGACTTAAGTGTATTATGTTAACTTTTTTATTTTGAATTTTGAACTTATGTTATATTTTCAGTTCCAGTTTATTTGTTTTACTAACATTGACTTGATTCACATTGCAAGCCATTCATTTTTTAGTTAGAATTGATGGATTACTTTTTCGTCAAATATTTTAATAGTTTATGATATTATATTTATAATATTAATTTTTTGTCCAACATGCATTTCATGATGTTCTTAACAATCATGTACTTTTAGTTTTTATGATTAATTTAATTAAAATATACTAAGTTAAAAAATATAAATTAATTATATTTTTATAATATTAGTTAAGAACATATATTATTAATTAATATATTTTCAAAAGACAATATATATTTATTTTTATATATATAAGCGCCTATTTGTCTTAAATATTTAATTTAATATCATTTATAAAAGTTGTTGTCAAATATTCGTAATTTTTACTAGTTTTTTAATAATTTACTTTTATTTAAAAATTTAATATAATCATGATTACAACCAAACAGTACATGTTTAATTGCACTACAATTACATTATGACAAACAGAGAGAGGTCCATGTAATTACTAGATTGATAATAATTATCTAATAATTAGACCAAATTTCAGTTATCACAGATTGGCTTTCCAAACAAACCCTTAACAACCAATCCACGAAAGCTCTCCTGTGAAACAGTTCCGTCAACACTCTCTGGAGGGGCTCTTCACTATGTTCAATCACCGCCAACGTCTCCCAATCCTCTTCTTCTTCCTCTTCTCATTCTCACTCTCCGAATCAAACAACGAATCAGACACTCCCATTTCCCGTTTCCAACAATACCTTAGAATCAACACTGCCCATCCTAACCCAAACTACACTCCTGCCATCAACTATCTCACCAACTTCGCCAATTCCATCCCAAATCTCCACTCAAAAGTCATCCACCTCACCTCTACTAACCCCCTCCTCCTATTAACCTGGCCAGGTTCAAACCCTTCACTTCCCTCCATTCTCTTCAACTCCCATCTTGATTCCGTCCCTGCCGAGCCTGACAAATGGACCCACCCGCCTTTTTCTGCTCACATGACTTCCGATGGAAAAATCTTTGCACGTGGAGCGCAGGATGATAAGTGTATAGGCATGCAGTATTTGGAAGCAATCAAAGCGATTCAAAGCGCTGATCCAGATTTTGTACCTTTGAGAAATGTTCATATTGTGTATGTGCCTGATGAAGAGGTTGGCGGGTTTGATGGGATGGAGAAGTTTGTGAAGTTGAAAGAATTTGAAGAGTTAAATGTTGGGTTTATGATGGATGAAGGACAGGCTTCGACTAATGATGAGTTTAGAGTGTTCTATGCGGATAGGACACCTTGGCATATAGTGATTAAGGCTGTTGGAACGCCTGGACATGGCTCTAAATTGTATGATAATACTGCTATGGAGAATTTGATGAAGAGTATTGAAGTTATTACAAAGTTTAGAGAGTCTAAGTTTGATATAGTTAAGGCTGGACTGGCTGCTAATTCTGAGGTTATTTCGGTGAACCCAGTGTTTCTCAAGGCTGGAACTCCTTCCCCAACAGTGAGTTTTCAATTGAGCTCACTCTTTTAAGTTCGAGTATTTCTCTTCCAGCAGTAGTTGATTCTGTTGAAGGGAGCTGTAACAAACTAACTGTTGTATTGATCAATAAAAGCAACTAATAATCAGATTGTTCATCAATTTCGGTAACAAAGAACAAAAAGAGAATAGAAAAGGGAGATTCCAGAGTGCTATTACTAAATAGCTAACAAAAAGAAAATAACATAACTCTCAGCTTCACCCTAATGGAATTTCTGGGGTTCCAAATGTAATTTGACATATTGTCACATGGGTCCTCTACCTTGACTAGATTTATAACAGGAACCTACTGTAACTTGGGAGATGGTACTGTAGTAATTCAGGTTTTTTAAATACATTGTTTCTCTTTTCTATTCAACTTGATAAATATAAAGGGCAAGAAGGGCAGCCCGGTGCATTATAGCTCCCGCTATGTGCCGGATCCAGGAAGGGGAAGGGGAAGGGATGGACTACAAGGGTCTATTGTATGCAACCTTCAACCCGTAACCTCCTGGTGACATCACAACAGCTTTACCAGTAGCTAGTTCAACTCGAGAAATATGTGATACCAATAATACTTTCTAGCTGATTAGTCTTTCAAATTTTCTTTAGCCTAAAAAGTTAAAAGTGTTTATGCCCCAAGGTTCTTAAAGTATATTGAGCTATGATCTAAAGAAACTGTAATGTACTTGTAAAGATGAAATGAAATACTATAAAGAAGAAGGATTTGGACTGGGATGGAACTCTTTATTGATTCAACTGAAAGGTTACAATCGAATAAACAAAAGAATAGCTCCATAACCATGAGTTCCAATGACCTATAATGGTAGAATGAAGGTAACAAGAAGAAGATAAGAAAGAAGAGAATAGACGATGAAGAAGAAGTAGAGAGGTAGATTGAGAGAAAATAAGATTTTCCTATTGATTCTTCACTCCCTCCCTTTGCATTTCCCTTTGTTTATATTGATAGAGAGTGATGAAGCGTCACCTCTTCTCACATGACTTTCAATCAACCCACGTGCCTGTTAATCAATTCAAATCATGTCAGAGACCTGCCAATTGGGAATTAACTTTTTAGGTTAGGTAACGAATCATGAACCCGTTCCTGTTAACAGCTTTCTATTATATTAGGTAACATTGGCTTATGGTGTAATGAGCTTGTTTCCTTGTAGTCTATGTTGTGCTTATCGTTGTCTTCAATTGTGCCTTATGATTTATGAAGGCATCGTAATTCTCTTGCATAGGGATTTGTGATGAACATGCAACCCTCTGAAGCTGAGGCAGGATTTGATATTAGGATGCCGCCAACAACTGATCCCCAACTTATGAGGAAGATAATTGAAGAACAATGGGCACCATCTTGGAGGAACATGACATATGAGGTGAATAGTTGCTCTTTGTTATGCGTATCGTTGTAATTTTGCAGACCTTAGCTTATCTTTCCACTATTGCTGTATGATTTTTCTGAAGATCCATAGAGAAATCTCTTTCTAACCTTTCCTGTAATACATAGTTAGCATACCTGTGATTTTGAAGTAATATCAATTGTTTCCAGCCATAGTTCAAATGCCTTCAGATTAGAATGATGGTGCACTTATTAGCTTTCCGGAACTGTTTTAGAGAATTTCTAGGTATATCATCGGTATACTGGAATTTTGGATCACTGTTTATTGTAAAGTGGTGTTATCAGCAAATAGGTTTCTGGTGTAGAATTCACTATCCTCTGACTTGTGGATTTGAAAAGAGAAGGTTACAGGAAAGCCAAAAATTACTTGTTGAAATCGTAAGCCTCTTAGCCACGTTGACATGCTTATACTGAAGGTTATTGTGGCATTGTGTAATCATCTCTGGATAAAATGCATTGTCAGTAGGAGCTGGCCGTGCTTAATTTTCCATCTAAGCTATGAGATTTGATGGAATCTTCTACTCTCCTGGGCATTGAAGTTTTCGTGTTGTAAGGATAACTCATGCCGAACTGTAACCTTGGTAGGTCTTGGACAGGCTGGTAACTGAAATTGGCCAAGGAGTGTTTCTCTTGTTGTCTTGTTGCCTTGTGATCCTACTCTCGAGCAAAGTGGACCTCGCTTTGCACTATGAATTTCTACTTTACCAATATGTTGGTGAAATGGTGCATTATGTCCCCATATCAATTTACTCCTTTACGAACGGTGTGGTTATTGACGTAGGAGGTGAAATCAAAAAGTCTTTCATCAAGAAGCCAAGACGTGTTGATTCTGTGAGAAATAAAGAAGAAGAATATTATTGAATTGTGTATCTACATTCTTACACGAGACTATTTATAGACACTAACATTCCAATCCTTTTCCAAATTGGACACTACATTACAATCTTTTTCTGAGTAGGATTCTATATGTTATTCCTGTTCCTACTCCTATTTTAACAGATTCAACTGAAGGAATTGATGCCAGTCTAGTCAATCTTGCCGTTTTATCCTTCTGACTTGCTAGAACCATGAGTTACAATCTTTTCCCAGGTTCTTGCACAACTTCAAGTTTATGAACCAAGTGAAATTGCGTCCTAAAGAAGTAAAAGCTTCAAGGACTATTGGGTCTCACCGAGTGTACAACACTATCTGTACCTGGGAGCGAGCTTTTGCTGGAAAATCACATAGCAGAGTAGACATGGGACACTCCCACCTTTTGCTGCAAAACTTGTTGTTGGTTTGAATAAATATTGACACGACCCGAACCAGGGCCTAGTCGTACCAGGTATCTCAAGTCCAACCAGGACCGGAGACCACCCCCAATACCCCACCGTTACCCACCCTACACCCCATGTCAGATGAATTCCAAACATATAACAAGATAAAACAATAATAAACTAAAGACAATAAAGTAAGTCTATAGCCATAACTAAACAGCCACAACCAAATATCCAACCAATACCAATCCCAATGCCAATAGCAATACCAATGCGAACACTAATACCGACACTGCCCATGCCCATAGTAGTCTGACAAAGCTTCTAACCAAAATCAAAGAACATCCGGTCGGGACATGCCCCCGACCATAGCCAAAACCAAAAGTCCAAGACCAAAGAAATAACAATAATGAAAAGAAGTCCATAGCATGAAATGAGGTCTTTCGGAGTATGGAAGCTCACCACTTCAATCTGACTCAAAGCTATCCCCGAATCCAAGTCACTGAGCAGGAGGAATAGTACTATGGCCGGTTCCTGCATCGCGTGGAGATACAACGCCCGAAGATGGTTAGCGGAGTGAACGCTAGCATGTAACTCAGGGATAAAGATAAGATAATGCCATCATTTCAAAACCAAATTAATAACCATATGCAATCACATAGATATGTGTGTGTGTGTGTTTGTGTGTGTGTATATATATATATCGTGCCGGGATAGGGAACAAGGTTTGGCATGCATTTAAATCCTTAACCTAGACTGTGTAGCTTTTGCCGTCCTAAAGGCACCCACGAGCTATATGGGTTCAACTCCCCTGCTGAAAGGGCCCAGTGCGTGTTAACCACACGATCGGAGAAAAACCTGGGATGACTAATACATCCCTATGATATAAAGTGTGACATCGTGCACACGGTCACCAAGACCACCTTCACATCGGCAAACATGAGTTTCCAACGTCGGTCCCCCCGGGACCTCCACCTTCCACGCCTTTGCTACACAATTCCTTTAAGCCCATATTAAAATCCTTTACGCATTCCCAACCATTTACCAAGGAGTCTTTTAATTAAGCATTAACCGTTGGTATCGTCATACCAAAATTAGAGCTTGCAAGTCTATTACCTTATGTCATATAATTCATTGAACCAAATTAGACTCGACCGTTTTCAATTAAACCAAAACCATTTATAATCAAATCATGGCCACCAAGGCCTTTCCAAAACCATATGAAACCAACCAAAACCAATTCATGTTCCATTTACCATTTATGCAATGCAAAAACTCCAAGAATAGTTAAACTATGTGACTAAATCATATTCATTGTCAATTTCACAAACAGGTTGAGAGAATGCCATTATCAAAGCCAAACTCATCAAATTGTGGGGGTTCAACCATGACCCCTTCATTAAATCACCATTCCCATGCACCCACACGTGCAAAATCATAATTAAAACATGCATAATCACAATTTAAACCATAGAAAACAATATTCAATGATTGCATTCAAACCCCTCAACCTTGATTTCAAAACCACCATTAATGATTCATAAACAATGCTTTAAACATGTGCTTTTAGTAAACTAACAATGAGGGAAAAGTCACATGCCTGAATTACAAAGATTCACGGAGAGAAATTGATCCTTAAACTCGTAGATGACCACTTTGGAGAAACCCTAGCCAATTTTGCTTGAGAGGATTTTGAGAAAGTAAAGAGCATGTTTAATGTTGTAAACTGTGGAATGAATGACTAAAAAGTGTTATTGGGACGTGAGGTCTTAAGGGTTTTAAGTGAGAAATGTCTAAAGTGCCCCAACTTAAAACTATAAAAAGACCACAGGTGGTTACGAGTCGACCCCTTGACTCGTGACCACAACATACGACTCATATCCATGAGTCGTCACCAAGACACCCGTACACTGTCCACCATATGACTCTATAATCCAACTCGTGACCTGACCATATAATTCGTATGGTCTAGTTGTATCCAAGACAGAACCCAAGGGATTGAACACTAGACAATATACGACTCAACCCTACCACTCGTAACTATCCTCACGGCTGCTCTTAGTGAGCCTCTCGTACTCAGAGCCAAGTCAAGTCACTAAGTTACTGATTTGATGAAGGATCGTCCAACGACTCGTCACCACCACTAACGACTCATACCACCAAGTCATTACCAAGATCGAAAACCTAACCACCACCCACTGGACACCTAACGACTAGGGTTACTTGACCCGTACCCACACCATATGACTCGTATGGTTAAGTCGTCAACAGGACAATGAGCTCAAAGCTCAGGAAAATTCCAAGACCAAAACTCAGGGTGTGTCAATTCTTCCCCACTTAGATCATTCGTCCTTTAATGATAGTAAGGCATTGGCTAGCTCGATTAAACCCCCAAACATCTCTACTCTTACCTTTAAGACAGAAAACAGATTACCAAGGAATTTACAATCTACTTTCAACAAAGACAGAAAACAAAGATGGTAATAACAATGCATACCTCAAACACGATTTTCCGGAACGGGAAATAGGAATGGATATTTGGACTTCATTTCCTCTCCAGCTTCCTCTGTAGCCTCTTCCACCTTGTGGTTCCTCTATAGAACCTTTCCCGAAGCTACGTCTTTGGTCCACAATCGACGAACTTGTCGATCCAAGATTTCAACAGGGACCTCCTCATAAGACAGGGAATCCGAACTACCAATATCCTTGATAGGCACAATTTGCGACGGATCACCTACACACTTCCTCAACATAGAAACATGGAACACCGGGTGAATGGAGCTCAAACTAGAAGGCAACTCCAACTCATACGCAACATTGCCAACCCTTCTCAGAACTAAGTACGGACCAACATATTGGGGACTAAGCTTCCCCTTCTTCCCAAACCCATCACTTCCTTCATGGGAGGCACCTTCAAGAACAACTTATCCCCAACCTCAAACTCTAACTTCCTACGCCTCACATCCGCACAGGACTTCTGGCGACTTTGGGCAGCTTTAAACCTATCCCGAATCACCTTTACCTTCAACTTCACCTTCTCCATGGCTTGGTGAACCAAATCCGGACCAAACATCTCCGCCTCACCAACCTCGAACCACCCAATAGGAGACCTACATCTCCTACTATACAAGGCCTCAAATGGAGCCATCCCAATGCTAGAGTGGTAGCTATTATTATATGCAAACTCTATAAGAGGCAAATGCTCAACCCAACTACCACCATAGTCAATCACGCAAGCACGAAACATATCTTCCAATGTTTGAATAGTCCTTTCTGCTTGCCTATCCGACTGCGGGTGGAAAGCAGTACTAAGACTCACCTTGGTCCCTAAACCTTTCTGAAACGACCGCCAAAAGTGCAATGAAAACTGCGTACCACGATCCAAGAATAATAGAAACAGGTACCCCATGCAACTTCACAATTTCTTGGAGGTACAACCTTGCATAATCCTCTACTGAAAAAATTGGTCCTTACTGGCAAGAAGTGAGCGGACTTTGTCATCCTATCCACAATGACCCAAATCGAATCGAATTGATTCCGAGATCGGGAAAGATCGGTAATGAAATCCATAGTGATCACTTCCCACTTCCACACTTGCAACCCAATCTCTTGATATAACCCTCAGGGCCTCATGTGCTTAACTTTCACTTGTTGACACACCATGCACTTAGCCACAAAACTAGCCACATCCCGCATCATATTGTTTAATACATCTCCTTAAGGTCATGATACATCTTTGTCGAGCTAGGATGAATAGCGTAATGCAACTCATGCGCCTTAGCCAAGATCCTCTCTCGCAATCCATCCACATCTGGAACGCACAATCTCCCTTGGTACCGCAAGGTACCATCGCCACTAACCTCAAAAGCCATTACATTCTGCCCACTTACATCACCCTTGATTCTCATCAAGATATGATCTAACACTTGCTTCTCCTTCACCTCAGCAACCAGGGACGACTTCGCCACCTCCTGCACAAACACACCACCATCCTCAAAGTCCAAGAGGCAAACTCCAAGGTTAGCCAAATGGTGAACATCTTTCACCAATTCTCGTTTTCCCGCATCCACATGAGCTAGACTCCTTATGGATAACCTGCTAAAAGCATCAACAACTACGTTAACTTTACCTGAATGGTAGTGAAGACTCATGTCATAATCCTTGAGTAGCTCAAGCCATCTCCTTTGCCTGAGGTTAAGCTCTTTCTGGGTAAACACATACTGTAGGCTCTTATAATCTGAAAAGATATCCACATGCACTCAATACAAATAGTGACGCCAGATTTTCAACGCGAACATCACAGCGAATAGCTCCATGTCATGAATCGGATAATTCTTCTCATGTACCTTCAACTGTCTAAAGGCATAATCTATCACCTTGCCATGCTGCATCAACACGCAACCAAGCCTCACTCGGGACGCATCACAATAGACCACAAAACCATCTGTGTCTTTCGGCAAAGTCAAGACCGGTGTCGAAGTCAGCTTATCCTTCAACTTCTCGAAACTACCCTTACACCTATCTGACCATGAGAGCTTTACCTTTTTTTGAGTCAACTTAGTCAACGGGGCAGCTACAGTCGAAATTTTTTCCACAAATCTCCTGTAGTAACTTGGTAAACCCAAAAAGCTCCGAATATCGGTTGGAGTCGAGGGTCTAGGCCACTTCTTAACCACGATGACTTTCTGCGGATCCATCATGATCCCTTCACTAGATATGACTTGACCTAGAAAAGTGATGGCGTTCAATCAGAATTCACATTTCGAAAATTTGGCATACAATTGCTGCTCTTTCAAGGTCTGTAACACAATGCGGAGGTGATCGGCATGATCCACCTCGCTCTTAGTGTACACCAGAATATCGTCTATGAACACAATGACGAACAAATCCAAAAATTAATGAAAGACTATTCATCAAGTCCATGAATGCCATCGGGGCATTGGTCAATCCAAAAGACATAACCAGAAACTCAAAATGCCCATACCGGGTACGAAAAACAGTTTTAGGGATATCTACCTCCCTAATCTTTGGCTGATGATACTCGGATTGAAGATCAATCTTGGAGAAAAACTTAGCACCCTGAAACTGATCAAACAAATCATCTATCGTTGGAAGAGGGTACTTATTCTTTACCGTTACCTTATTCGATTGCCAGTAATCAATACACTTCCTAAGGGAACCATTCTTCTTATGCACGAATAAAACCGGTGCACCCTGCGGAGACACACTAAGGACGGATGAAACCCTTGTCTAAAAGATCCTTTAGTTGCTTTTCAAGCTCCTTTAACTCAGTCGAAGCTATTTTATATGGTGGAATAGAAATAGGATGAGTGTCTGGAACAAGATCTATCCCAAAATCAATCTCCCTATCGGGAGGAACACCAGGAAGGTCATCAGGGAAGACCTCTAGAATTTCATTCACCACCGGAACAGAATGTAAAGAAAGACCCTCCGAGTTAGAATCTTTAACCCGAACCAGATGATGGAGACACCCTATTTGAAATTAACCTCCGGGCTCTTAAGATATGACATGAATCTCCACTTAGGAGCTAGGGAACCATCCTTCCACTCAATAACTGGCTCATTAGGAAATTTAAAAATGACCTACGGGTCCGACAGTCTAGAGACGCATAGCACGAGTGCAACCAATCCATCCCCAATATGACATCGAAATCAACCATGTCTAATTCAAACAGATCCACCAAAGTCTCCTGACCGCCCATAGATACCACACAACCCCTATAAACTCTCCTGGCAACCACAGAGTCACCCATCGGGGTAGAAATAGAAAAAGGGTTCGAAATACACTCGGGATCAAAGCCAAAATGCACAACCACAAATGGGGTCACATAAGAAAGAGTGGACCCCGAATCAAGTAAACAACACACATCACGGGAAAAAGTTTCAACATACCAGTAACGACATCAGGTGATGCCTCAGACTCTTGATGGGTAGTGAGAGCATAGAGTTGGTTCCGACCAGTGTCGGAGCCAGAGGTGCACCCTTTGGTTCCGAAGCTGAAGAAGAGGCAATGGGAACCTTGTTTACCCCAGATACAACCTTACTAACAGGATAGCTTTTAAGCATATGTCCTGGCTGACCACAGTAAAAACACTTGTACTTTCCTTCATCACAGTAACTCCGATGCAATCGACCACAAAATCTACAGCGAGGATAGGATGGAGCTGACTGGGCCTCACTAGCCTGAGATTGGGCACCTTGTGCCTTATAATTGTCGCCACCATGAAAATGCCTGTCACCAGACGACTTTGCGCAGGGAGCACTAGCCGTCGAGTAAGACCCAGAATTGCCCCATTTCTTCTTGGACCACTTCCCACCATCCCTGTCACACTGTTATTGGCCACCACCCTACTTAGAAAATCTAAACTTCTTGCTCTGTTTTTCCCCTATCTCCGCTTGCTTCATCTCTTTCTCAACCTGCTGTATGTACACAACCAACCTGGAGATGTCCATGTCCTTGTTCAACAAGGCAGTTTTACTCTCCAAAATCGTCTCGGGACCATCCGGAAGCGAACTTTCTCATTCTAGCCCTCATGCTAGAAACCAACTCCGGAGCATACCGAGACAATTGGTGAAACTTCAAGGCATACTCCTTGACTGACCTCTTGCCTTGTTTCAAGTTAACAAACTCTTCCGCCTTTGCCTCTCTCAACTCCTGAGGAAAGAAGTGTTCCAGAAAAGCACTAGAGAAATCATCCCACAGGGCTGACTCAACATCTTCACCCCTTGATTGGTCCCATTACTTGTACCACTAATAGGCCACATCTTTCAGTTGGGGCAACAAGTTCCACACCCTCCACGTTAGTGGCATGCATAACACGGAAGATCTTTTTCATCTCATCCAGAAAACTTTGAGGATCCTCCTCGAACTTAACTCCAGTAAAGGTTGGAGGATTCAACCTCATAAATTGGCCAACCCTTATGGCCTCAGAAGATGGAGTAACAGAAGCACCACGCTCAGCCTGGGAAGCTACCAACTGAGTCAACATATATTAGACTGACGAAACTCAACATTCGTTACATCAGCCTGAGGAGCTCGAGAAGGACTGGAGGGGACCGGTGGAACCCTAGGAGGACAATCAGGAATTGGACCCCTACCCTTAGACCTGGACCCCATAAGTAGGACGTGTCCCATCAACATTGTCCTCGGGTAGGACAGAGAAGTTTTCGTGAACTTCAGATCATCTGGGAGGCATGATCTAAAAAGCGAACAAACGAGTATTAGAGAAGATTTTAGGACCTTAGACTCTACAGCTTGAAAACAGAACACAAGAAAGAGAAACATTCCTTAATGCCTCGTAGCCTTTCCCTTATGAGTATGGCGCGCTAAACACCCTTAAAAGTGACTCTACTCGACACGGTTTTGTAGACTCCCAATTGACGATGAACCTAAGGCTCTGATATCAATCTGACACGACCCGAACCAGGGCCTAGTAGTGTCGGGTATCTCAAGTCCAACCAGAACCAGAGACCACCCCCAATACCCCACCGTTAACCACCCCATGTCGGATGAATTTCGAACATTTAACAAAATAAAACAATAATAAACTAAAGACAATAAAGTAAGTCTATAGCCATAACCAAATATCCAACCAATACCAATGCCAATGCAATACCAATACCAATGCTGACACTAATACTGATACCGCACATGCCCATAGTAGTCCGACAAAGCCTCTAACCAAAATCAAACATCCGATCGGGACATGCCCCGGAGCATAGCCAAAACCAAGACTAAAGAAATAACAATAATGAAAAGAAGTCCACAGAATGAAATGGGGTCTTCCGGAGTATGGAAGCTCACCACTTCAATCTGAAATAGCAATAATGAAAAGAAGTCCACAGAATGAAATGGGGTCTTCCGGAGTATGGAAGCTCACCACTTCAATCTGACTCAAAGCCATCCCCGAATCCAACTGAGCAGGAGAAATAGTAGTATGGCCGGTTCCTACATCGCGTGGAGATACAACGCCCGAATATGGTTAGCGGAGTGAACGCTAGCATGTAACTCAGGGATAAAGATAAGATAATGCCATCATTTCAAAACCAAATTAATAATCATATGCAATCACATAGATATGTGTATATCTATATATATATATATACATCGTACCGGGATAGGGAACAAAGTTTAGCATGCATTTAAATCCTTAACCTGGACTGTGTAGCTTTTGCCGTCCTAAAGGCACCCACGAGCTATATGGGTTCAACTCCCCTGCTGAAAGGGCCCCAGTGCGTGTTAGCCGCACGATCGGAGGAAACCCCCTGTGATATAAAGTGTGACATTGTTCACACGGTCACCAAGACCACTCTCACATCGGCAAACATGAGTTTCCAGTGTCGGTCCCCTCGGGACCTCCACCTTCCACGACTTTGCTACACAACCCCCTTTAAGCCTATATTAAAATCGTTTACACATTCCCAACCATTTATTAAGGAGTCTTTTAATTAACCGTTGGTATCGTCATACAAAAATTAGAGCTTGCAAGTCTATTTCCTTTTGCCATATAATCCATTGAACCAAATTAGACTCCACCATTTTCAATTAAACCAAAACCATTAATAATCAGACCATGGCCAACAAGGCCTTTCCAAAACCATATGAAACCAGCCAAAACCAATTCATATTCTATTTACCATTTATGCAATGCAAGAACTCCAAGAGTAGTATGTGACTAAATCATATTCATTGTCAATTTCATAACCAGGTTGAGGGCATGCCATTATCAAAGCCAAACTCATCAAATTGTGGGGGTTCAACGATGACCCCTTCATTAAATCACCATTCCCATGCACCCACATGTGCAAAACCATAATTAAAACATGCATAATCACAATTTAAACCATAGAAAATAATATTCAATGATATGCATTCAAACCCCTCAACCTTGATTTCAAAACCACCATTAATGATTCATGAACAATGCTTTAAACATGTGTTTTTTGTAAACTAACAATGAGAGAAAAGTCACATGCCTGAATTACAAAGATTCACGAAGATAAATTGATCCTTAATCCCTTAGATGACCACTTTGGAGAAACCCTAGCCAATTTTGCTTGAGAGGATTTTGAGAGAGTAAAGAGGATGTTTAATCTTGTAAAGTGTGGAATGAATGACCAAAAAGTGTTATAGGGACGTGGGGTCTTAAGGGATTTAAGTGAGAAATGTCTAAAGTGCCCCCAGCTTAAAACTGTAAAAAGACCGCAAGTGGTTACGAGTCGACCCTTGACTCGTGACCATAACATACGACTCGTACCCTTGAGTCGTCACCAAGACAGTGAGTTGGACGCCCATACACTGTCCACCATACGACTCCATTATCCAATTCATGACCTGACCATACGACTCGTACCCTTGAGTCGTCACCAAGTCAGTGAGTTGGACACTCATACACTGTCCACCATACGACTCCATTATCCAATTCATGACCTAACCATACGACTCGTACCCTTGAGTCGTCACCAAGTCAGTGAGTTGGAAACTCATACACTGTCCACCATACGACTCCATTATCCAACTCATGACCTGACCATACGACTCGTATGGTCAGGTCGTATCCAAGACAGAACCCAAGGGATTGACCACTGGACAAGATACGACTCAACCCTACCACTCGTAACCTATCCTCACGGCTCTTAGTGAGCCACTCGTACTCAGAGCCAAGTCAAGTCACTAAGTTACTGATTTGTTGAAGGATCGTCCTAACGACTCATCACCGCCACTAACGACTCGTACCACCAAGTCGTTACGAAGACCGAAAAACAACCACCACCCACTAGACACCTAACGACTAGGGTCACCTCACCCGTACGCACACCATACGACTTGTATGATTAAGTCATCAACAGGATAGTGAGCTCTAAGCTCAGGAAATTTCCAAGGCCAAAATCTAGGGTGTTTCAATAATACTTCCGACCACTCTAGCCTGACAAGCGAATGCATAACCAAGATCAGCTCACCCTGTGGTGACCTCTATCTGAAACCCTGCATCTGATCGCACAAACCATCAACTCCACAATTCTTTACCTTGAGTGCACTGACCAAAACTATGAGGCAGTACTTTGGCGACTTGAAGCCAGTAGACAAGTCTGTACCTGTCCCAACTTGATCGTCAGATGTGCCTCTTTCAATAGGTTTCGTCATTTTTTTGAGAGGATGACAAATCTGCCCTTGAGTGAATTAGCATGTTTACTATGGAATGCAGGGAGGTCACACAGAAAGAATGGCACAAGCTTCAGCTCTTTCTTGTGTTGTGCCTGTAAAGACCGTCTTTTCTTAATACTTATCGCTGCCTGCCAATTCAGTTCAAAACTGTGCTGATATTGAGCGATGTTCCATGAACGATTTTATAGGCTACAACCAAAAGTTGCATAGTGCTGACCTCGTCAACTTGAAACAGCAGATGGATGAATTAGATGCTTAAAGAGATTTTAGAAGACATACAGTAGATGCAATGTTCAATTGTCAGAAGCTCAGTATGTCAGTATCTCTGTGGTCAACATGCATCCTTGGTTCAAAGAAATGCTCATAGCATAAGACGAAATGGTCCTCAAGACCTCATCTCATGTTCAGTGTTGATCACGTGGACCAACTGAAACTGAACCTAGATCTTCTGACTGGTTGTAGTCTGTGTAGGTTCATGCAATCGAAATCATCCGGGAAAAACCTGTTTTTTTTGTCCCGCCCTCATGGTGTCAAAAGATAAGGAGTTGGTGAAGATTGAGGGGAAAAAAAGCTACCTCTTTGATACTTCTAATCGATACTTGACCAGTTCCCTAGCGATAAACAGATCAAACTTCTGGAAGCATACAAAACTTCCATCAACCAAAGAGTTGAACAACGAGCAGTGTTGCAAGTAACACAACTCTTATAATCATACTTCCATCAACTGGGTCATCTTTGATAATGTTATCTATAAAGCCAACAATGACATGTTTGTGCTATCTAACAGGAGTATCATCAAAGATATGGTGACTGATGTTGATTCTTTCTTGCCATTATCTACCAATATGGTGGCAATTACTGATACTGCTCCCAAGTCTGAGTGTTCAAGTATGTAACCATCTCATTAAAAAGTTTAAATCACTAGGAAAACACACTTTAATTTACTTAATATTATGTCTTCAACATGCCCTCTCACGTGCGGACCTATTTCTTTTCCGTCGAGGCAAGCATGTTGATACAAGACAAACCACAGGAACACAAAACACACCCCAAAACAGTCCACTAATCTTAAGGATCCGAGGACCGATTAGAGACCACACTCGGATTCACTACAACGACAGCAAGAACGAGATATAAGGGTGTGTTTCAACCCCCAAACAGCCACCACAAACTAATATTATCAACACAAAATGAAGAACACGAAGAACAATAACAATATTATAACAACTCACGGGTTCCACAAACAAGACACACAACGGTTACAAGATTACAATGAACAAAAGGATAGATAGATAGATTACATGAAGGAATAATATTAAGAACCCAAGAACATATTCCACTCTTGGACCCTTAACGCTACTCACAACAATTCACCTATCTCTTACGTTGGCACAAGAGGGACCTCGATCTCCCAAGCCTCCAATATTTCCAAGCTTGAATCCAACACAAGTGAATCCACACTCAATGTTGCCTAGTTATAAGGTTTCGGCTATAAGGGTCTTTCTCACAAAAGAGAGTGTTTCAAGTGTTACAACTTTTAATATTCAACAAAAACTAATGAATGAAACCCTACATTATTCTATTTATAGTGTATTACTAATAATAGGTAAAATGACCAAAAGTCCCCTTAGTGAAGGGGCACCCCTCTAGTGTATGTAGTGGATTGTTTTGGCCCTTCTAGTATATGTAGTGAATTGTTTTGGTGTGCATTTAGGTTCTATTTTGCACTTCAATTGCACACACCAAGTCTCGGGTCCAACACGCACTCTCATAAGTCCATCTACGTGATCGTACTTGTATCATCCTCCCCTTCTTGAAAAGGATTCGACCTCGAATCCATACCTTGCAAAATCAATAGAAGTCAAACAAGCACACCTCCACATGACATGAGGGTTAGGGTTAGCAAAATAAACACATCTACATGCCATGCCGAGGGGAAACAAATTTGAAGTATATCCACGGGTCCCTTGTATTAAACATGGAAAGACTTGTACAAATGTTACAAAGGAAGTGGCTCGGATAAACATCAAAACAAAATGAGCCTAAGCCGAGAATAATCCTTTCCCATCCTAAGTTGGCACCGGGATCAGATGGTAGTCGTAACCAAGGGCTTAGGTCTCGGCCACTCCTACTTTCCCTTATGGTGCCGTCCTCAAAATTAGGCATACCCTCTATATCACTTTGGAATATATCATGAGCACAAAAAGGGTAGAGAAAGGTGTCACACAAGTCAACTCCAACTAAGGTGTCCTCATGTAAGTACTTACTAATTTCAAGTTCATCATCATTAGTATGCTCAACATAGGAAACACGCGAAGAAGGAGTAGATAGCATTTCTAGGCATGCAACACTTTCTCTTTCAAGAGAATAGTCCCTACATAGACTTAAACTATCATGGGCAGCAAAGGGATCATACTCAAGAAATAAAGAACAAAGGCCGAGACTACTCCTACCATACTCTAAGATGGCACCGGGGTCAAATGGGAGAAGTAGCCATGGGCATGGGTTTCGGTCATACTCCATTTCAAAAGGGTAACCCACGCTTAGCTTCACACCATCACGGGCAGCCAAGGGGCGGCCAAAAACATTTTCACAAGTACAATCACAATTTGGGTTTCCTATACTTTCAAAAAAATCAAGGTCATCTTCACCCGATTGATCATTTTGCACTCCCTCACTAGTTGGTAACCCGTATACCAACGTAGACTCACCTTGGTTTTCACAAGGGTCCACTAGTGTGTGAGTACTCTTGTCAATTGGTAATGGAACCTTGTTCAAGTTATCAGTGCTAGCACTAGATGGGCATAAATCATTCTTACAAGAAGAATCAATTTCGTCATCTAAAGGATCAACTAGTGCTTGCGTACTTACAACAAGAGCTTGGTCCTCACGTGACCTAACATTACCAAGAGTATCACCATAGGGAGACTCAAACATCTCTACTCTAGGTAAATCCGCAACTACCTCCAATTGGCCACTACTAGCCACATCACAACATTCTAAGCTTATAAGAGTGTAGGAGATAGCGTTTTTACCTCGTAGCTCACATGAGCTATGGTCGTCACCTTGGTGCGGGTTATGGCAGCCCACTTCTTCCTTTGGGACGCTCTCATCATAAGGTGTTTGGACAATAGGTTTTGAATTTGTTGGGATAAGTGTGGATACCAATTAGCGTAGCCTTTCAATGTGCCATTTCATATCTTCAATATTGTCATTGATGCGATCAAATGTGGCATCGAGATTATTGACAGCCATGGTACCTAAAAGAAAAGACAACAACGAACAACAAAACAAACAAACAAACTTGTTAGCTCAAAAAATGCCTCACCACACTCTCACTTTCGGTTTATACCTCACACTTGGTTTCACAAGTTTTGAAAGCCGGCTTGTACTCCGCGAGTGATTGAGGGTCGAGTCTACTCTTGTCCGGAATAGATTTTTGTTTGAAACTCAAACGAAACCTTGTAGGACTTGAGTCAATGAACTAACAACGATTCTAAAACAACAAAAGCATATAACAAAAGCTAACACGAACAAACGGACTCTACAACTAACTTACAATCTAGTAGGAGATTACTACCTTGTTAATTAATGTTCGAACCAACAAACGAAACCAAAAAATCAAAAATTTGAGCCAAAATTGTTGCGTGAACAGTAACAATGATGACGTGGCAGCCACGTATTAGTTGCGGTTTCTAACAATTTTTGTTGTCCAATTTCAAGTCCTTTGGACAATTTACAATTTAGGAATTGGTGGAATTTGTTTAAGGAGGGAAATTCAAACAAGTCTTGGAGCTTTTTTCAAATTCAAGTTTCAAGACATTGACTTTCTTTTGTATTCCTCCTTAAAACATGGATCCTTGAATCATGGAAAGTTGTTGAGATGTGATTGACTAGTTGGTGAGTGATGGTAAGTCTTTCAAGACTAACAAAGCTTCACCTTTAAAGACCTAATGTTCACTTTATTTTCAACAATATATGAAGGTGGTAATGAACATCAAGAACAATAACAACTTCACCAAGAACAACAACAATTCCAACAACCAACAACAATTCCAACGGCCAACTCCCAAATCCTCAACAACAATGTTTTCAACTCACAACCAAGACTACTACAACTCAACAAAATGTTCTTAAGCCACCAATTAACAACAATATCACGTGGTCAAGCTTAGAACATCAAGGAGAAACCACACGGCCAAAACAGTCCGCCACAACAATTGTTCAACTACAATCGGCCAAGTCTTTGTTCACAACAACACATCAAAGCTCAAACTTAGATATGGACTCAAAATGTTAGTGAAGAACAAAACTAACACTAGAAACACTCAAGACAAACAAAAATCTCGGCCAAGACACAACAAGAACACAATTCTCGGCCAAGATCACAACACGACAGATTGCACTTTTTCTGGAATTTTCAGTTTTTTTCAATTTTTTTTTTATTTTCAAGTTTACAAGCCCAAGATTGATCTTGTGGGAACAAGATCAAGCCATGCTCTGATACCAAATGATACAAGACAAAACACGGGAACACAAAACACACCCCAAAACAATCCACTAATCTTATGGATCCGAGGGCCGATTGGAGACCGCACTCGGATTCACTACAACGACAACAAGAACGAGATATAAGGGTGTGTTTCAACCCTAAAACAGCCACCACAAACTAATATTATCTACTCAAGATGAAGAACACAAAGAACAATAACAATATTATAACAACTCACGAGTTTCACAAACAAGACACACAACGGTTACAAGATTACAATGAACAAAAGGATAGATAGATAGACTACATGAAGGAATAATATTAAGAACCCAAGAACATATTCCACTCTTGGACCCTTAACACTACTCACAACAATTCACCTATCTCTTACGTTGGCACAAGAGGGACCTCGATCTCCCAAGCCTCCAACGTTTCCAAGCTTGAATCCAACACAAGTGAATCCACACTCAATGTTGCCTAGTTACAAGGTTTCGGCTATAGGGGCCTTTCTCACAAAAGAGAGTGTTTCAAGTGTTACAACTTTCAATATTCAACAAAAACTAATGTATGAAACCCTACATTATTCTATTTATAGTGTATTACTAATAATAGTAAAATGACCAAAAGTCCCCTTAGTGAAGAGGCACCCCTCTAGTGTATGTAGTGGATTGTTTTGGCCCTTCTAGTATATGTAGTGAACTATTTTGGTGTGCATTTATGTCCTATTTTGCACTTCAATTGCACACACCAAGTCTCGGGTCCAACACGCACTCTCATAAGTCCATCTACGTGATCGTACTTGTATCACCAGTTTAAATCACCAGTTTTTAAGAAGTCCACATTTGGGTTCAATATGTCAGTTGTTTTCCTAAAGAAGAAAAGGTCTTTTCTTTTTTTTTTTTAAAGAAGAAAAGGTCAAGGTGTACTTTTGGTCTTCTGATTCTCAGGCTTCTTGTAAATGTGGCAGATAGTTGAGAAAGGATTCCTAAGAGACAACAGGGGACATCCTCTGATGACACTTGTTTCTGATTCTAACCCTTGGTGGTCCGTGTTCAATCAAGCTGTTACTAGAGCTGGTGGCAAACTCTCCAAGCCTGAAATGTTAGCTTCGACCACTGATGCTCGATTCATGAGACTGTTGGGAATTCCTGTCTTTGGTTTCTCTCCCATGAAGAATACCCCCATCTTACTTCATGACCACAATGAGGTTTGTCACTGCTTCTATCTATGAAAAATCAGTCATCACTTGTTTCTCTGATGCCAATCATTTGTTCTCCTGGCAGTTCCTCAAGGATACTGTTTATTTGGAAGGGATTACGGTGTATGAATGCATTATAAAGTCATTAAGTTCCTTTGAGGGGTCTTATGAACACTGATGCAATGGGTTTCTCAACAATGAAGCAAGCATTTGACAACTTAGTATGATATTCATCTCTTTTGAGTGTTCCTTAATTTCAAGTTGTGATCTGCATATGCTTAAAGCATTTGTCCAGGTCATTTAGACAAATGAAAATTTGTTCAGCGTTCCTTAATTTCAAGGTATTCAAGTTTTAAATCTGCATATGGTTATAGCATTAGTCCAGGTCCTTTAGACAAATCTAAATTTGTTAACTTCTCATTTAGCATCTATTTAATTGTCCAAGTGGCATTTAATGTTTGTCTCTTTACAAAACTTGTGGCATCATTGATAATGTACTGGAGGATACTGGAGGATTTCTCCTTCTATCAGCTGGCTGGTGTTCCCTTTCATGCTAAGATTATTTGGGTGAATTTGCAGTTTCATGCATCGCTTGGTTGATTGATTGTCTCTTTAGTAGAATCTCAACTTCACTGCCCTGCCATACACCAAAACAGAAGCAAATTGTTTTTCAAATGACCTTTCCTGGCAATACCTATTTGATTGAGTCTCATAAAGAATATTCTAATTAGTTTATGCATCATGTAATGCAAACACATGATGTTTCAAGTGGACTGAACTATATTTTTTTTCCTGATTCATTGTAGTTTCGGTATTTCAAAAAGTTTGTTTGCTTCGGTGTCTGGATGAGTTCTCATTCAATCAGTAGTTTCTTAGACGTCCTAGCATTGGCTAGTAGATTTAGTCATCAGTTAGAAATCTACTCTTTGAAAGTCAACTGCTAGTGACATGAGTGCAAACCCCGGAAAAAAAAAGGAAGGAAGATGTAGATTGCTGAGAATTCAGACTACTCCAGACTAAAAGAGTTACTGCAAAGTATAACTAGAGCATACCCGCAAAGGGAGCTTATCTCATTTCTGTGCGTAAGATTTTTGGGAATTTCACGTATAATAAGAATTTTTTCTAGCGCTTGAACATTAACTAACAGTTGAGAATAAAAAGTTTCTTTCCGTTTGATAAATATCCTTTCAGCACATGAATGACAGCTAACAGTTTTATTTTTAAAATTTTATATCTGAATGTGGAAGCACAGAAGATTCGTCAAATAGCTCCTAAAGGGTTTAGATGTATATGTAATAAAGGGTTTAGATGTATATGTTTTGTTTTGCTTAAAAGAATTTCAAGGATTACTCATTTTGTCCTTCAATGGTAACTTTTTTTTTTGCTGATAAGGATGGATTATATTACTAAAGTTTCAGTTGTTGTCATAGTTAGTACCCACATCCCGGCATACTGGGCTAATATAATTACTGGGAATAGTTCTCCCATAAGTAATACCCAGTTTGTCATTCATCAAAATAGTTGCAACACTAGGGGGAGGGGAAGACAGTACATGAGGGTTATCACAAATATCTGCAGTAGTTGCCATTTTTGCCAGTGTATCTTCCACTTGGTTTTGTTCTCTAAACGTGTGGATAGGCGCTGCAGCTTAGGTTTCCTTCAGCAATGACCTGCATTCATACAAAACATTATGATAATGAGATTCTGAGTTGTTTAGGGAATGTATAACTTCAATGGCATCAACATTAACCTCAAGAGGGTTAATGTTATTTTGTACAACAATAAGTAACCCTCTTCTTAACGCAAGGATTTCAGCATGGAGGGGATTGACTTGTGCTATCGTTTCATAAAAACCCAAAACCCAGTTCCCCTCATGGTCTCTTATCATGCCTCCCAAGCCTGACTTGCCTTCGCTACTGTTACACGCTTCGTTAGTGTTAAGCTTAAACGCATGATGAGCAGGAGGCTCCTATCTTGCTTGAATGGTGACACTATTTTTGGAGCGGGTTCTATTCTTTTGAATGAGTAGCGAGTATTCAATAGCATGGCTGATGGGTATTTCCGTGCTAATGCTCTCTTGATTGTTATTGAATTGATTATCATTCCTAGTTAGCCAAATTGTTCACATGCATTGCGGGATTAGGTTACCCCGGGTGATGTAGTCGTTGAAGGATTTATTCTTGATGTCCTTCCAAGTATTTAACCAAGAGACATTATCCAAGTTATTGAGAAAGGTGAGAGGATTAATTCCACCAATTTGCTGAATGCTTTCCCAGAAGTTAATGGGTTTGAAGCATTGGAAAAAAATGTGGTTAAGAGTTTCCAGTTCCATATTGCAGTAATGGCATTGGGGGTCCACATCCATCCCTATTCTATTGAGGTACACATTGGTGGGAAGTCTACCATGAACAAGCAACCATAGAAAAGTTTTAATTTTATTAGGAACGTTCACTTTCCAGATTTCCCGGAAGCAACTAACGTCTCCATGGTAAGAATTCTCTGTGGCATGAGCAATGGCCTCATAAGCACTGGAAGTGGTAAACTTACCATCATTTGTGAGTTTCCAATAGGGATGGTCATTCCTGTTGGTCAAATGAGGGGGTTTGGAGTGAGTGAAAGTTTGCTTGATATGGTCAGGTAGTTCAAAAGATAGCCGCGACAAATCCCAACTCTCGTTGGTAACCATATCTATGACAGCAAGGTTTAGTTCCTCAGCATTTAAAGGACCATGAATTTTGTGTCTGATTGAGTCAGTGTTGGGAAACCAAGTATCAGTTATGAACTTAGCATTGTTCCCTTGATGAATGGACCATGCAAGGCCTTTCCTGTATTCTTTCCAACCACTCTTGACATTCCTCCAGGTTGTAGAAACCCAGGGGTGTGTCTGGTTGTTCTGTTCAAGGCTATGGTACTTGGTGGTGAGGACTTTAGACCACAATTTGTTGGGGGGTTTTAACAGCCGCCAAGCTAGGCTTGCATGCATAGCTCTATTTATGTATTCAGCTTTTTGAAGTCCAAGGCCTCCATTGAGCTTACTAGTAGCAAGAATGTCCCAGCTTAGAAGATGAATCTTTTTTTTATCTTCCTTACTTCCCCAAACAAAGTTCCTTTGGATTCGGTTTATAGATTCCAAGGTCTTTTGTGGAAGCTTGATGGATTGCATTACATGTGTGGGCATGCTATTTAAGGCAGATTTGGCCAGAACAATTCTGCCCATCATGTTCAGCATGTGGGTCTTCCAACCCGCTAACTTATTATTCATGTTATCTATAATGTATTGAAAGTCAACATGGGTTGGTTTGCTATCAAGGATAGGGAATCCAAGATATTTCCCGAAGGAATTGCCTCTTTTCATGTTGAGGATGTCGCAACATTTTTTAGCACAGCTGGTACTGCAATTTTTCGAGACTAAAATGTTGGACTTGGCATTATTGATTTTCTTTCCGGAAGCTTAGCCAAATTGGTTCAGAGCTTGGAGAATGGTAATGCAGTTTTTTTTGTTGGCTTGGGCAAACAGAGTTAGGTCGTCTGCAAAGAATAGATGTGAGATTTTGGGCCCACTGGTGGTGATTTTTATGGTTTCCCATTGCTTTTGGAGCACAACTTTGTCAACAATTTTAGAAAGTTTTTCCATGCAAAGAATAAACAGGTCGGGTGAAAGGGGATCCCCTTATCGTATGCCTCTAGAGGGTTCAAATGAGGGTGATGGCTTTCTATTAATAAGGATGGAGATCGTGGAGGTGGAAACGCATGACATGATGAGTTTGGTGAGATTGGTAGGGAAGTTGAAGTACAAGAGGGTGTCATGGATGAAGGACCATTCCAGTCTGTCGAAAGCCTTTTCTAGGTCTATTTTTAGAATCATGCTGGCTTTCTTTCCCCTCATTTTCCTAAAGTGACTTATGTATTCTTGGATAATGATTGCATTGTCTGCAGCTCGTCTGTTAGTTGGGAAGCTTGCCTGGTTAGGACCAATGAGTTGGTCTAAATAAGGCTTGATCCTACTGATGATGATTTTGGTGATGAGTTTGTAGCTGAAATTACATAGCCCAATGGGCCTAAAATTTATGACCTAGTTGGCATTTGAACTTTTTGGGATGAGGGAGATGTAAGTTGTGTTTACCTCCTTGGGCAGGCAACTTTCCCTGAAAGTTTGGTGGCAGAATTCCAAGGTCTTCTGTCTAACTGCTTGCCAGTAATTTTGGTAAAACAGTGGGTGAAGACCATCAGGCCTAGGGGCTTTCAAGGGGTAAAAGGATTTGAGGGCTCTAATCATTTCACTATCTCTCAAGGGTTCATCTAGAATAATTTTAGAGTCTTCCGAAAGGTAAGGCTCATGGTAGCTTTGCTGAAGAGTTCTCTTGGAATTGCTTTGTTCAGTAGTGTAGAGAGTGATAAAAAAGTTGGAGATGTGGGTGGAGATACCCTTTTCTCCCGGAATTAGTTGGCCAGCCTCATCCTTAAGAGTAAGGATTCTTCTGTTGAGGGTAGTGGCATGGAGGAATTTGGTGTTAGCATCACCTCACTGAGCCAAGTGATTCTTGACTTAGTCCTCAAAAAATCCTCATCACATTGAAGAGTAAGGTTATACTCCTCAAGCAATTCCTTTTCCAGATTTTGAAGAAAATTGCTATGGGGGTAGTTAGGGGATTTTTGGATACCATCAAGTCTTGCTAGAATTCTTTTCAATTTTTGGAAGATATTCCCAAAGACTCTAGTGTTTCAGATTCTAGCTTCATTCTGGAAATGGTTGATGGAGTGGAGGAGGTTGTGGTTACTCTGAAAACACTGATGAACAAGGTTTTGAAAAGAGTGATGACTACCCCACATAGGTTCAAACCTGAATGGTTTATTGGAGTGATTTGGTCTAAAGCCTAGGACATCAACAAGGATGGGGGAATGGTCAGACTTAGTCCTTGGTAGGTGTGTGACAGTGGCCTCTGGGTATTGGTTTATCCAGAGGTTGTTCGCCATATACCTATCAAGTCGCTAAAAAATAAGTTGTTTTCTGTTCCTATAACGCTTATTGGTCCACGTATATCTGTTACCTTTAAAGCCTAGATCTACCATGCTACAATGATTTATACACTGTCTAAAGTTGGCAACTCTAGTAGGATTAATAGGAGCACCTCCTAGCTTTTCTTTGGTTTGAAGAACCTCATTAAAATCCCCACCCATGAACCATTTTCCCTTGTGATTATCAGCTATACTACACAATTCGTCCCAGAGATTCAGACGGGTAGAGTAATTCGGGCTAGCATACACAGCAGAGAAAAGCCAAGAAGGGCTATCAGGACGTACCTTAATCATGACATGAATACCTTGGGTAGATGTGGATAGATTTTCTAAGTGCAGGAGATCCTCCTTCCACATGACAGCTATACCACCAGAGAGGCCAACAGCACTAGCCTAAATATAAGAATCAAAACCCAGAGCATTGGTAAAGGACTTATGTTCTGCCATTTTTGTTTCCAAGAGGACTAGCTGCTGGCAGCATTTCCACTGAACATGCTCCTCACATTCCACTTTCCTAGATCCCAGACACAATTCTTAATGATAGTATGCAGATATCGTTGGTGTTAATTAAGCTGGAAACCACGAAGCTCCATTCGTCATGAGTCCTTTTCCTCTAATGCTATGCTCAACTCCAAGTTTTCTTTGCCCCTACGGATTTTTAACCGAACTTCAGCACCTATGTTATAGTCTAGATGTATATGTTTGTACTCCCTCCGTTTCAGAATAAGTGAATTGTTTGGGTATTTATTGGTGTTTCAAAATAAGTGAATCATTGAATTTTTTTTCAAATTTACCCTTATGATTTGACAATCAATTAACTTTTGAAAAAGTATTACAAGGTCAACTTTTTTTTTTTTGGGGTAAAAATAAAAAGTTGTGTTAAATTTATGTCTTTAATGTTTTTTTCTTAATCTGTGTGTCAAAATTCAACAATTCATTTAATATGAAACGGAGAGAGTATTATTTTGTGGATAATAAATGTAATGTCCAATTAGATAAATGTGATTGGAATTTAGGTACTTCCTCGATGCCGCTACCTTGATGGTTGTTGCCTCTTTTTCATACTACGTACTTCAAGATTCAGAGCCTCTGTATGATTTTCTTGCCCATCCCTCCCAACCTAATCTCCAAATCTCATCTCAGCAAATATTTCAAAATTGGGATATTTGACTTGAGCTGATTTGTCTAACCTTACCAGCTGGCAAACGTCTGCATCTATTGATTTAATATGTTGGCCACATTCTTGCATTTTGTACTCTTTCCAATTTAATATTCCACTGGTACGGAACGTCCTTTGGGCATGGTACTACTACATATTATTTCAAAGTCCCCACATCATCATTTCAAGAAGATTGAACTAGTAGCTGGTTGATGGTTTTGGGGATTGGAAAGGAGTCATTCATGCTCATTAATGTTGCTGTCCTTTGGTTATTAAAAAGTGGCTCTGTAAATGGTGTCTGATTTACCACCAAGAATGCAGCGGATGAATAAGATTGCTCCACCATTAATTAAGTACGATCTTTGGAAATAAAAAATCTTTTTGGTAGATCATTTTACTCCTTTATTAGAGTAGCACAAACTTGAATTGCCGAGGGGTGTGGTGGGATAACTAGGAGTACCCCCCTCTTAATCAGAATTAGAATTATTCTTTTTTGACTTCTAAATCTATTTCCAATTACCCTGATTTGAGCCATGAAAATAGAGAACTTCTTGGTAGGAACGTGTTACTCCTTATTAGATCTACTTGTGCATAAGTGTATAGTCCTTGATTTGTTAACCTAAACCAAAATGTCCTTGATTTTCCGTGTTGTGGTCTCTTGTATAGAATAGTTAAAGTAGAACTTCTTATATGTTATTCCAAGCAAGAGAAGATCTTAGAACTAATGGTTTCAATTGGAAACATTAATTCTAAGTTGCTAGGCGCTAGGTATCATGCAATGTCTCTCTTTGATAGAGGCTTGCTTCTTCAAGTTCAAGTTCTGCAATGACGAATGATACCCCCACTCCATATGACTAAACACGTCCCCATCCTTCCATATGCTAATCAAAACAAATCCTACACATTTCCATTATCCAAACATGCAATGAACGCTAGTCAGTTTGAATAGAAGATTTACTTGCTTCACTGGTGATATTAATCAAATTTTATTCAAGAATTTTGGTGATTGGGGTTAAATTTAACAACTTAGTTATCAAGCATGTAACTTCGCGGAAAAAGAGAACAATAGCTGTGAATGGGTACATGGCAGTAGATACACCGTACAGGGAACAATTATCTTGCTCTGGTTGGTGTAACAATATCTTTAAATGTTGAGCAAGTGGGGTGAACAATCAAACATCAAAGTAATAATTGAAAGAGTATGGCAACTTTAAATATAATACAGTAACTCTCACCATGAGGTCGCCACTTAATTTTAAATAACTTAATTCCCTTTCATTACTTGTCCTTTTAATAAAGTGATCAACGAGAAATTGAAGTTACTATAACCAATGCAATGAGATGTTTATGTGGCTAATATCAAACTTGGAGGTTTAAAGAAATTTCATCTAGCTGATAAATCGATCTTGGAAAATCAGAGATCACCCCTAGTTACATAGAGGGTCTAAACATCTAGCCCTTTAAGCTTTTTGCAATATGATCAAGAGTCTACCAACCATTGGTTAAAGAGTTAAATTAAATCGCTAGATTTAACTAAATGAGTCACTTCTTATTTTGTTTCTCATCTGATATTCAGTACGTGTTGTGGAGTCCAAATAATTTGGATTCGCGTGTCAAGATCTTCTATAAGGGTAAATCGCTTCCTATTTAAAGGTGACTTTATTCGCATGACTTAAACTCAAAAATCTCTACTTAAGAATGAAGAAGTAGTTACCACCACTCCGCCACATCCTTGAACGATAGAACCTAGGGGTGTACTTGGTTCTGTTTGAGTCAAGTTTGTTTTATTTATTTTTTAACAAAACAATCAAACCAACATAAACAATCATCTTCTGCGTGCTATCATGAGCTTGGACTGCAACAACAATGTGGCATAATTTGCGGTTGGATTTATGAAAATATGTCTTGAGAAATGGGTGGAGCAGGAGTAGAATGACTTTTTTTTTCTTGTTATAGTAAGGATGTATATAGTTTTAACTCCTTAATTACATAACTAAGAAGAGGTCAACATATTACTTAACAACTGTTCCATGGTCAGGTTACGGTATTTTAACTGGTAGAGTGGAGACTCAAGGAGGACAATTGAGCTGGCCAAATTCTTGCCTTCTAATCGTAGGCTAGCTATTACACATTGGAACATTAGACTTTTGGGGGAGACTGAGAAATGTTTATATAATTACACTGCGAAAACTCGACCAAGACAATGGGGGAGGGCGGGTTTTTTTACTTTTAACTATTAACATATGTGATATTTCCATAGTCACCGGCTGGACGCCACGTAAAGCCATTAAAGAAACACGTTCCCTATCAGAAATTTCGAAAATCTGTGTTCCTAACGAATAATGATGCACCGGAGTCCAGAATCCTGCAAGCTTTAGTAATCCTCGGCTACAATATAATCCTACATACCCACTACCTTTCGAATTACATTGAGATGTCAGCGTCAATAAGGGCCGGGATGCGTGTAATTCATTACATAGCAATTGTTTGCTTTGCCAACTGTAATTTTTTTTTTTTCAATTTTTTGGTTAGCTACTTTGTCGGTATCTCTAAATTAAATTGTTGCTTAAACCAACCACTTTGATAAAATTCTCATAAAAATTTTCAGTACTGTGCTTATTGTCAACGCACCTTTTAAATAATATAATCTCTAACCAGGCCTTGCAAATTTCTCCGAAAGACCCCTAAATTAATGAGGTGGTAGTGTAATAATTCACATTTTTTCTCTCAACACATTTCTTTGGTCGGTTAAGCACTTAGACATGCAAGTAGCATGTTTAACCAATTGGTCAACAATTTTTCTCCATATTTCTTGCCAAATGACCTAGCCAGTTGATCCAAGATAGACAAACTGAACTAATTACACATATATTGTAGTTATGAAGCTCAATTTGAGTTTATAAGGAGTATCAAGTTGACCTAAGCAACTAATAAGGGTGGTGGTGGAATGGTAACTAGTTCTTCATCTCTAATTATGGTTCGAGTCCTTGTGGGCTCGAAATCGGCTTTGTTAGAGAGAGTTTTATCCCGATGTAGGAATTCATGCAGATAGCAGGCACCATTTAAGAAAAAAGTTGGTTTGAGCATTAAACCCAGCTCGACTAGTTTAGCTCTGCTAGCTTTAGAAAGACCTAGTTGGCTCGATTATGCTGGATGCTAATCAAAACTTGGTCCGTTTTGACCTAATTAGGTCAAATATCAATCAAATCTTGGCTTTGGTAAGTAATGCAATTTTTGCTTTTAAATTAAAATTCATCTCTTAGAACTAAGCATAAAGTAAATTAGTAATTAACTTAAATCTTGATACGTCATTTTAGTAATCAATTAATTTTTTGTCTCAACGAAAATTATTATGTTAATCATTAAACGTAATTTTGTACTCCATGTGACATAGTTAAACTTTCAATTTGGAGCAAACATGTGCTAACCAGATTGTAATTTGAGTTGTTTTATGGTAATTTGCAATATAATTTAAAATGTCAAGAATTTAAATTATTATGGTATCTTGGTACAATGTTTTATGCTAGTATTATATTTATTAATCTATTTAATCACATATAATATCAATTCTCAATACACTAGATATTTTTGGCCCGTGCTAGTGTTTTATTTTTATTTTCTGACACATAGAATTTAGATAATCAATCATTAAAATAATTTAAGTTTTTAATTATTGTGATTTATAATACTTTTTCTTTTCTTCCAACTAAGTGACACTGATATAATTTCAAGAGTCATGCAAATATTTTATATCTTTTAAATTTTTTAAGTTGCTAATTATGTGATTTATAATTTTTCAATAAGATATGAATCCTCTTTCTGTCCTAGTTTATGTAGCACGGATAAAATTTCGACGATCAATCTAATTTCTTATATATATATATATGTATATATATATATATATATATATATATTAAGTTCTTTTATTGTGATTTACCGTACTTTTTATCTCATTTTTAAATTATACTATATGCTATTTAATATCTTCATCTGTTTCATCCCAAATTATGTGACACTAATATAATTTTGGTAGTCAACCAATTTTTTTTATGTTGACATATCTCATTTTGTGTCTATTTTATTTTTTTTATGAAATATTATTGGTTTTTTAATGCTTAGATGGCCATAATAATTAATTAACGGTGATATAATAAAATCACGACTAAAGTTGCGAAGCAGACATGCCATAAATGACTTATAATAACTAACTAAAAGGGATACAGTAAAATTACTATAAAAAAAATAATTGTGAAAAAAAATTAAATAGGCATCATATAAGACATCAAGTTTGTTTAAAATATCGACAGTTAATTTTTTATTTTATGTCTATTTAACCTCTTTTTATTAGATATTGCTAATTTTTTAATACTTAGATAACTTGTAATAATGAATTAGAATTGATATATTAATTTTCTTCAATACGTAAATGACTTATAATAGTTAACTGGACTGATACAGTAAAATCGTGATTGAAGCAGTTGAAAGACGACAAGATGGTAGGATGACTCTGAGAAGCTTCCCATGGCTCTTTTATACTAGACATAAGAACCCGTGCTTGCATTGCCCAACATATGCTATCTTTTTATGATAACGATAAATTTTTTAGAATCAATTATATTTTTTTTTCATGGTTTTAAAATTTTCTTAAATTATTGATTATAAAGATATATAATACTTTCTTTTATAGATTTTAGATAATATACGTTACTCTCATCGTTTTAATTTATGTGAAAGATAAAATTTGGAGAGTCAATCAATTTTTTATATAATTTTATGATTTTTAAGTATTTAAAGTTGTTAATTATTTTGATTTATAATACTTCTATATAACTTTCAGATAATATATGATACTCTCTGTCCTAATTTATGCGACCCTGGTGAAATTTTACATAACTAAATAAAATTTTGTATATATAATTTTTACATATTTTCAATTGTTAATTATTGCAATTTATAATACTTGCTGCTAATTAATTTTTAAATAATATATGATATTCCCTGTCTTATGTAGTTGTGATAGTATTTGAAGAATGAAATAAAAAATCTATAAGTCATTAAATGTTTTAAGTTGTTAATTATTGTAATTTAAAATAATTTTGTGTAATTTTTAAATACATATCAAATTAAAAAATAAGTCAAACAAATTAAAACAAAGCAAATAAGAAATTAAAAATTTGAGAAGACGGAAGCTGGTAGGACAACCTTTATCTACTTCCACCGCTCTTCTATATAAGAGAAAAAATACATATCAAATTAAAAAATAAAATAAATAAATTAAAATGAAGAAAATAAGAAATTATAAAGAAGAATTGTGAAAGCAGGTGGAGACTCCACCTATTTCCACCGCGCTTCCATATAAGAGAATATTAGAATATTTGGTTGGATGTAAGCCGTATATAAATATAGTTCAACTGAATTCATAAGTCATTGCTTTAAATGCAAAACATAAATTTCTGTGTAAAAATTTGCTAAAGTTATAACAAATTTTAAATGTGAATGCATTACTTTAAACTTGAGCATATTCAAGCTTAGGCTAACTCAGCTCACTTGGCTAGACGCTCAAGCCTCTAGGAGAAACCAAGTGCAATAAGAAAAATCTATGAAAGAAATTTTCATTAAACTTGTACATTAAGAAAAACAGGCAGAATCAACAAATAATTACGTGTTGGAGGAGCATGTGCGGAGGTTTTTCTTTTCAAACACATGTGGAGGTTGCTTTGTACCATAATCATTAACGGAAATAAGAACCATAATTAATTAATTAATTAACAAGAATTATTCTGTTAGTCACCTGACAACATAACAGAGGACCGTGTTTATAATTAATTAAATTTTGTCTAAAACAATGTGATTGGAAGCGACCTTTAAGGAAATGTTCCCTTTCTGAAATAATTAATTTAATTCAAAAAAAACTTTGTGTGGAAGGAAGGAGAAAGGATGGAGAGGAGGGTCTGTACGGATTTGACCCGACATTGTTCTTCATAGGCATGTTCATTGGAAAATACAAAAATGGATTACACAATGAGGATTCCTCCCACTGAAAACTCAAAAAGATATTAAAAAAAAAAAAAAGATAAACGATGACTGTACAATTTCAAATGTTGAAGAGAAATCCAGTTTATCTCTAGAAGGGAAAACTCATAAAAGGATTAAGTTTTATTTAACATTGACTAATTTTAGTTCCCGTTAGACTTCTGGTCTAATTTTACTTTGTTGTTAAAAAAAAATGTTTAGTCTTGCTCTTGACCCCTTAAAGAGTTCCAAATTTATAAACATAATCAAATTTTGAGGAGTAAATTTAAGACCTTTATTTCCTGAAGGATTTCAATATGTAGAGTTCACTAATTATGTTGGAACTCTAATTAACAATGAAAAAGAAAAATACAAAATTATTTGCCAACAACAAATTATGTATAGATCAAGTTCTAAGGAAACGCTTTGGTTAATATAAGCGTAAAACTGATTTTTTTTTCTTTATAAAATGATGGTATTATAAATTTATAATTGTCGTTCCTCACTAAAGTTCAATACTTATAATTATATATTAAATTCTTGTTAAAGGTAGCTAATATATGATTTTTATCCTCTCCGATGCTTCTTCTAAAATAATTGAATGTAAAACATTGAAGTTATACAAGATATTATCTTGCCACTTGAGAAGTGCATCATCGACAAACAGGGGTGAATCTATGTAGAAGGATTGGGGTGCCACGGCATCCGATATTCTCGATTGAAACTCTGTATATTAATGTGTATATATATATATATATAGGTTAAATGTATAAATTTAAATCTAGCACCCACAATAATAAAGTAGCAAATGGTGCTAGTGGTTGAAGCGCAGATTTTCCACCCCAGCAACGCAAGTTTGACTCCCATTAAATATAATTTTTAGAACGATTTTAGTACTAACTAGGCAAGGCTTCATATTTCGCCAACATGTTTGATTAATATTAGTTATATTTCTAGTACTCCCTCCGTTTGAAAAAGAATGACCTAGTTTGACTTAGCACAAAGTTTAAGAAAATAAAGAGGACTTTTGAATTTTCTGGCCTTAAATTAAAGTTGTGTCAAATGTACCAAAATATCCTTTAATCTTGTGGTCCTAAACATGTCATATGGAAAATTGAAATTAAAGTATTGCCAAAAAGGGAAAAGAAAAGTAGGTCATTATTTTTTAAACGAAGGAAGTATATGAATAGTATACGTTATTGTTCGAAGTAGCGCGGCATCCCAAGCTTCCTAAACCTGAATCCGCCTCTGTCGACAAATAAGTTTGAGAATTTTAATAATGCCAAAGTAATGCTTCGTGCACGTCAAAAAGGTGGCACAACCATGTAATTGGCAAAAGGTTACGTTGTTCATCTAAACCCTTTCTTTTGTTTGATTTAATTCAATCCTCACTTATTCGCTCCGTTTGGTTTTAACGGATGATTTAACTCAAAAAATTTATTAATTTAAGATAAAGTTGAATATATAGTTGATTATAGTTTCAAAATTCAAACTATACTTTTAATATTACTGAAGAATGCACGATATTTAAGAGGAAATAATCAATCTAGCCTTTTCAATTATCTTACTTAATAAACTACCTCTTATTTTTCTTAATGAGCGTGAAATGAGGTAAAACAATAATTAAAATGGAACAAAGGACTTACGTACCAAATTGACTAATATAATCGATCACTTTTGATTCCAAGGTTGGAAAAGAATTTGTGGAAATATGCCGTTCAGTTCAAGTTCTTGCGGTCGAGTGAGACGATTTTATCTTATTTCTGTCGATGTTGAGGCTATTGCACCAAAATCCGTATACCCAACATCACATGGTATACAACTATATTGTACTTATTTTGATGGTAAGTTTTAAATTATATTAGTCTATTGTTTACTTATAGTATATTACAGTATGTTGTATACTTAATTACTGTAATGCTAATGTTCACCGGTAACAGTATATTGTTTACTGATTACAATATACAAACTACAATAGTTTGTAAACTAATTTCTGAATGGCATCCAATTTCTAATTGGAAAACTAGTAATATATTACAGAATGAGTATACTGTGTTAGTGTAATATCATTCGTTAATAATAATTCTATTAAATGTTGATATATTATTAACTTTTAAGTATAATATTAACATACTTTAAGAGTATATTCAAATAATAATTTTTTGTAATGTGGCCTTTTGTTTGATTCACTCTTGCTTTGTCAAAGGAAGTTTCTACCAAATATTTGTGGAAGATTATTTTTTGGACTTGTCAAACAAGATTGCTACTTGTTCAAACAAGTTGCTACTTGTTCAAACAAGGTTGCTACTTGTTCAAACAAGCTGCTTCCTGTTCAAACAAAGTTGCTACTTGTCTCCATTTTCATCTCTATAAATAGAGGCCTTCTTTCTCAATTGTAATACACATCAAATTACAAGAGTTCTCTTTCATTCTCTTGTATTTATTCTTCCTTCCTATTAGAGTATTAAGTTAAGAGAGTTGGTGTTGGGAAATACTTTGTGCGAGCCCTTTCTTTTAGAGTGATCTTGTGAGGTTTTCTCTTGGGATATTTGGGTTAATTAGAGTGACTACTCTAATTTTGTAATCTCTCTATTGTACTCTTGTTGATATAGTGAAGTTGTTCCTCTCCGCTCGTGGACGTAGGTCACACTGACCGAACCACGTTAAATTTGTGCCTCCTTTATTTTTTCTTTAAGTACCGTTACTATCAACTTGTTATTGTCTTTGTTATTGTCATTATAACATTATTTGGCTAAATTTCGCAATAACCGGGTTCTCGATCCTAACAAATTGGTATCAGAGCCGGATTTAACCAGGTTATTTTTCAGTAGCCAAAATGACTATAACAAAGACTTACGTTGAGAAATTTGATCGAAGTGCAAACTTCGGGATGTGGCAATTAAAGATGGAAGATATCTTAATTCAGGATGGCTTAGATATGGCACTAGAAGGAAAGGAGAAGAAGCCGAAAAAAATGACGGACGAAGAATTTGCCGTCATAGACAAAAAGGCAAAATCAAGTATTATTCTAAATCTCTCAAATGAGGTTTTACGCGAAGTATCTACAGAAACCACAACGAAAGACATATGGAAAAAACTAAAAGCCTTGTATATGAAGAGGACAATGGAAAATCGACTTTACCTGAAGCAAAATGTTTACACATTTCGTATGGTAGAAGGCACCTCTATACTCTCACATCTTGATGATTTTGATTCTATTCTTATGGATTTGAGTAATATAGACTCTGAAGTTAATGATAAAGACCAAGCCGTCTTATTACTTATTTCCTTACCCCAATCATTTAAGCATATTAGAGATACTATGCTTTATGAAAAGGATAATATCTCTTACAAAGAAATTAAATCTATCTTAAAAACAAAGGAATAGATAGATAGATAGAGATATTACTGGGGAAAGTAGCGCAGCCCATGGGGGAGGATTATTTGTAAGAGGTAGATCTAATAAGAAAGAATCAAATAGTGAGAGGTCTCAATCAAGGTCAAAGTCTAAACCTAGAAATGTTGTGTGCAAATACTGTCATAAAAAAGGTCATCTCATTTCTGAATGCTATAAGTTGAAAAACAAAGAAAAGTGTAAGGAAAACAAAAATGAGAACCAAAATGCTGACTCCGCCGAAGCAAGTGTAGCTACTGATGAGTCTGAAGGAACAATATTCTTAGCAACTAACAATAATTTTAAGTCTAACGATGAGTGGATTTTGGATTCGGGTTGTTCTTATCATATGTGTCCCAATAGGAATTTGTTTAACACATTCGAATCTGTCGGAGGTGGAGTTGTCTTGATGGGCAACAATACTCCCTGTAAGGTTTTTGGTAAAGGTACAGTCCAAATTAGAATGCATGATGGTGTGGTGAGAACTCTCACGGATGTTAGATATGTTCCCGACTTGAAGAAAAATCTCATTTCATTGGGCACTCTAGAATCTCTTGGGTGTAAATACACAGGTGAAGGTAGAGTTTTGATGTATCTTCAGGAGCTCTTGTGATCATGAAAGCACACAGATCAGGTACGTTGTACACTTTATTGGGATCCACTGTTACAGGTGCTGCTGCAGTTTCCACTTCAAATCAACTTGATCCCAACTTCACTAAATTGTGGCATATGCGATTGGGGCATATGAGTGAAAAAGGTCTTTCCATCCTCAACAAAAGAGGTCTACTGTGTAGACAAAGTATTAGAAAGATGGAGTTCTGCGAACACTGTGTGTTTGAAAAGCAGAAAAGAGTCAGCTTCAAATCTCCAGCAGTTCATCGAACAAAAGGTACTTTGGACTACATTCATTCATATCTTTGGGGTCCTTCCCGTACCCCATCAAAAGGTGGTGCCAGGTATATGTTAACTTTCATTGATGATTATTTAAGGAAGGTTTGGGTTTATTTTCTGTAAAACAAAAGTGATGTTTTCTTAACATTCAAACAATGGAAAATTTTGATTGAAAAGCAAACAGGAAAACAGGTCAAGCGACTTAGAATAGATAATGTCTTGGAATTTTGTAATGACGAGTTCAACGAATTTTGCAAAAATGAAGGAATTTCTCGACATCGCACTGTGAGGATGACACCTCAATAAAATGGTGTTGCAGAAAGGATGAACAAGAATTTTTTGGAAAGAGCCCGTTGTATGATTTCAAATGCTGGGTTGACAAATGCTTTTTGGGCTGAGGCTATCTCTACAACTTGTTATATTATCAACCGTGCTCCTTCTGCACCTTTGAACTTCAAGACTTTGGAGGAAATATGGTCAGGTACACCTACTAATTATTCTGACTTAAAAGGTTTTGGTTGTCCTGCTTACATGCATGTAAATGATGAAAAATTAGAGCCAAGGGCTAAAAAATATATTTTCCTTGGTTATGCATCTGGGGTGAAATGATGCAGACTTTGGTGCCCTGATCCTAAGTCACCAAAATTTATAATTAGCAGAGATGTAACTTTTGATGAATCCTCCATGTTACATTCTAGAAAAGAGTCTTCTAGCTCTTGTACTAAGAACAAAGAGCATGATGTGTATGAACAGGTGGAGGTTGAGCTTGGCATACCTTCTGAGCCAAACTCATCATCAACTGTGGAACGAAATACAGTTGAAAATCCAAAAGTTGAGCCAGAAGTTGTGACTTCTGAAGTTGAACCAAATGAGTATTCCATAGCAACACATAGACCAAGAAGACAAATTCTCAAACCAGAAAGGTATGAAGATTATGTTGCATTTGCTTTTTCAGTTGCACAGGAAACTGAAGAAATCGGAGAACCATCAAATTATTCAGAAATAGTTTTTGGTGCTGATTCAGCCAAGTGGTTGATTGCAATGAATGAAGAAATTGAATCTCTTCATAAGAATGGTACTTGGTCTCTTGTGAAGCCGCCGTCAGGAAGTAGAATCATTGGTTGCAAATGGGTCTTCAAGAAAAAAAAATGGAATTCCAAGGGTTGAAGATGCAAGGTATAAGGCACGATTAGTTGCAAAGGGATATAGTCAGGTACAAAGAGTTGATTTTAATGATATTTTCTCACCTGTTGTTAAACATAACTCTATTCGTGTCTTGTTTGCCTTAGTTGCCATGCATGATTTGGAATTAGAACAACTTGATGTTAAGACAACTTTCTTACATGGCAAACTTGAGGAACAAATACATATGCATCAACCTGAAGGATTTAAAATTGAAGGAAAGGAAGATCATGTTTGCTTGTTAAAGAAATCCTTGTACGGATTAAAACAATCTCCAAGACAGTGGTACAAGAGGTTTGATTCCTTTATGTTAGGTCATGGTTATTCAAGAAACATGTATGATAGTTGTATTTGCTTTCGAAAGTTAAATGATGGTTTATTCATTTACTTACTATTATATGTTGATGACATGCTTATTGCTGCTAAGGATTTGACAGAAATTCACAATTTGAAAAGTCAGCTGAAAAGTGAATTTGAAATGAAAGATTTGGGAGCAGCTAAGAAAATCCTTGGCATGGAGATCAGAAGAGATTGAGAAGCCTGTAGGCTATTTTTGACCCAGAAGAAGTACTTGGAGAAGGTTTTGGAGAGGTTTGGCATGAAAGAAGCTAAACCAGTAAGTACTCCTCTTGCTACTCATTTTAAGTTATCAGTTGTTCAATCACCGCAGTCAGAGGAAGAAGAAAGTTATATGGCACAGGTACCGTATTCTAGCGCAGTTGGCAGCATTATGTACGCAGTGGTATGTACACGTCCGGATGTTTCACATGAAGTAAGTGTGGTAAGTCGATATATGGCTTATCCTGGAAAAGTACATTGGCAGACGGTGAAATGGATTCTCAGATACTTGCGTAGTACCTCAAACGTATGTTTGGAATTTGGTAGAAATACTAACACTTTAGTTGGTTTTGTAGACTCAGATTATGCAGGTGATCTTGATAAAAGAAGATCACTGACTGGCTATGTGTTTTGCATTGGTAGTTTTGCTATCAATTGGAAAGCTACATTACAACACGTAGTAGCTTTATCTACTACCGAAGTAGAATATATGGCAGTGACCGAGGCTATCAAAGAAGCCTTATGGTTGAAGGGTCTATTTGCTGAACTCAGTCCACACCAAGGTGATATTATTATTTTCTATGATAGTCAAAGTGCCATCCACTTGACTAAAGATCAAATGTATCATGAGAGGACAAAGCATATTGACATCAAGTATCATTTTATTCGGGAATCTATTATTGAAGGAAAGGTCTCTGTTCAGAAGATCAACACTAGAGAAAATCCTGCAGACATGTTCACAAAGTCTCTTTCGGTCAGTAAGTTCAAGCTTTGCTTGAGCTTGATTGCCATTTGTGAAGAATGATTTTTCCCACACGGGCTTTTGCGGAGAGGAAGCAAATTTACTATATTAACCAAACTCAGGCCAAGGTGGAGATTTGTAATGTGGCCTTTTGTTTGATTCACTCTTGCTTTGTCAAAGGAAGTTTCTACCAAATACTTGTGGAAGATTATTTTTTGGACTTATCAAACAAGATTGCTACTTGTTCAAACAAGTTGCTACTTGTTCAAACAAGGTTGCTACTTGTTCAAACAAGTTGCTTCCTGTTCAAACAAAGTTGCTACTTGTCTCCATTTTCATCTCTATAAATAGAGGCTTTTTTTCTCAATTATAATACACATCAAATTAAAAGAGTTCTCTTGTATTTATTCTTCCTTTCTATTAGAGTATTATGTTAAGAGAGTTGGTGTTGAGAAATACTTTGTGTGAGCCCTTTTTTTGAGTGATCTTGTGAGGTTTTCTCTTGGGATATTTGGGTTAATTAGAGTGACTACTCTAATTTTGTAATCTCTCTATTGTACTCTTGTTGATATAGTGAAGTTATTCCTCTCCGCTCGTGGACGTAGGTCACACTGACCGAACCACGTTAAATTTGTGCCTCCTTTATTTTTTCTTTAAGTACCGTTACTATCAACTTGTTATTGTCTTTGTTATTGTCATTATAATATTATTTGGCTAAATTCCATAATAACCGGATTCTTGATAACATTTTTTTGGTATATATGCTAGTATTAGGTTTTAACAATTGAAATACTGGCAATACTTCATTAGTATATAATGACCAGCTAACTGTGCAACTTTTACAATAAAATCGATGTTGCAGCTATATATATATACTAGTCTATTGTACGTGCAAAAGCACCTGTATATCTTATTTAGAAAAAAATTATTAACATTACACTAAATCCTATATTTGTTTAAATTATGAGAATGAATGTTATTATACTGATACAGATTGAATTATCTTTTGAATGCATAAATATGATGAATTTATATCTACCTTAGGGGTAAGGTTTAATGTCCCTTTTTTGTGAAGTCTTTTCATCGATTAGTGTTATACTTTAAGATTTGATGCCTCTACAATATTTCATAATAAATTAAATAACTAAAGATCAAGAGTAATTTCACACGCAAAAAAAGAAAAAAAGAAAATATATAAACATGGATATGTTTATATAGACATAGAGGACATATTTTGAAATCTGCAGGTTCCTACAACAATCTTAAATTAATATAATGATAATTCGTTATCACACCAACAATTAAGGAGTAAATTAAATGTTGTGAATAAAATTTCATTGTTGATATCAAAAGTCAAAATTATGTTGATGCACAAAAACGTATTCTAAATAATAAAGCTACATTATATAGGAGCGTAATAATATAACACAACTACTTACAATAAATTAACAATAACAAAAATAATTATAATAAAGTAGACAGGAATCAATATCAATGGTGAAAGAAAAATAATAAAGTAGAAGAACAAATATCGATGGCGAAGGAAAAAAAATATTTGGATTTTCATGTTATGAAACTGAACTTTGAAGGAAAATAAATATATTGAAAAAAAAAATCAGAATTCACCAAAGAAAAAAAGGTGTTCGGGATTAGAAGCATACCTCAAAATTTCGTGATAAGTATTTTCTATCTCTATATATAAGAAAGTCCTAAATTAGGAAAAATTAATATACAATATCAGTTGGTTTGAAAGTCCTAAATTACATAACTCGAATAAAGAAAAATTAATATATTATTTTAGTTGATTTCAAACCCTTAATTATTAGGGAAATAATTTAATTACAAAGTCAGGTAATAGATCAAATTAATAACATATTTAGTTGGTTTTAATTTATTGTTTGTAAATATTAGAATAATAGTATTTTTTTTGCTTTCTTATTTTCCTTTATGAACTTTTCTCAATTTTAGCTTCTTCTTTAATAGGTAATTAGTCATTAACGTAACTGTATTTCTTGTTTAGCCGGGAAAAAGGTGTATCTCTTTATTTTCTTTTTAGCCGGAAAAAAAGTACTATTTTTTCAATTTTCTCTTCCTTTTTAGCCGAAAAAAGTACTATTTTTTCAATCTTTTCTTCTCCTCTGATAGTGTATTTTCGAACCCTATAAATATTAGTTTTCTTAATAATTATTACCATATATTTTAGTACTCTTTAGTTTGTAAAACTTACCATATGCTTTGAGGCTCTTTACTTTAAAATATAATAAATATAATTAAATAATAATTTTAAAAGGGTGAAAAGATAATTTTGTCTATTGCATAGTATTTTAATGAAGGGCAAAAAGTTCAAGTCACTTTTCTAAGGGTCTTCACACTTATATATATATATATATATATATATATATATATATATATATATATTACCCACCCTTTTTTGCTCATTTGGAGACTTGAACCCACAATTTTAAGATTGAAAGTTGAAGGTGAATAATAGTTACCATATGAGCTACCCCTCTTGACGGTGTGTACCCATATGGAAAGACTAAGAGTGTGTTTGTTATGATGGAAAACATTTTTTGGAAAATATTTTTCAATTTTCTCATGTTTGATTGGGTTAAATGTTTTTCAAATCAACTTATTTTCTTCAAATCTAAGGAAAATGACTTCACTTCAAAAAGTAAGGAAAATATTTTTCATAACTCTCTTTTAACCTCACTTTCAAGTTGAAATATTCATACAACTCTCAAAATCACCTACCTCTACTCCGACATTTAATCCCCTACCACTCCAATACAAAAAATATATTTAATTTTTAAAAATATATTTTAAATTTTTTTCATACCTCATCCCCTACCCCGACCCCCACCCCCTACTATCCCCTCTGATACAAAAATAAACCTAAAAATTAAAATTAAGGACTCAATAAACAAAAATCAGCAACCCCACTAGAAGGAAAACAACACATAGAAAGGAGATGAAGAAGATTGCATAAATGTAAACATAGATAATGAAACATACACCACCTTTAATAATTAGCACCTAATTGTGTATCAAACAACTAGACACACTTCACTATGGATGGATAACACTTCATTCTTAGGTGGACCAAGGGAATTCACACTCCTCAAAATTCACCTTTCTTGCCAAATGGTCAACACAAGTGAAGAACCACCTCACTTGCATGGAACCTTCAAGTTTCGGTATCTCTCTCTTAAGGAGAAGGAGAAGACTACAAGCTAAGACTACAATTACAATATAAAATGTCACTCAATTCATTATGTCAAAACTAAGAAAAATAGAAGCCTATTTGTCTATTTATACTTCTTACAAGCAAAGACTAAAATACCCTTAATGAAGGATGCTCCTTTGGAGTGTAAAAGAGGAGTCTTAAAAAACAACAATAGCCCTAAAATGGGGCGCCTCTTGAGTTTCAAATTATAGTGTGCAAAGACCATCTTGTCCTTTAAGTGAGGCGCCTCTTGAGTGTAATGGTTCCCTTCCCTTCTTTCAACTTAACAAGGCTTTAAAAAGGCTCCAAACACTTGCCAATTCTGAAGCTTGAACCTTTGACAATGCCTTGTACTCTTTTATGCTCTTCATTCTTGTATCATCCTCTCTATCTTGAAAGAAATTTGTCCTCAAATTTGCACCTTGCAAAACAAAAGAGAGGGAAAAACAAGCACACCATCCTCGTGATAGGAGGGTTAACATTAGTACCACAAATTAGGTAAACATGCCAAGGGGGTACACTTTTAGAATATAACCAACCATTATTTGTTATGAGTAAGAAACATCTACCACAAGCATCACAAAGGACACGACTAAGGCAAGAATCAAGGAGTGAATAATACAATCCAAAACAAACAAATATGTCACTTATTTTCAAGGGAAAACAAACATTAAAAATTGGAAATCTACGGCTTAGGAAGGTTCCCTTAACAACACATATTCCATCACTCCAAAGTTGTTCACACTTTACATACACCCACATATCCTTGGTATTCGACATGAAAAGATTAGAATAAAGGGTATCAAAGAAGTAAATAGCATCAATATTAAAAGATAATGAGAATGAACCAAAACTACACTTCCAACACCTCACAAGTACCTCGGGATCAAAGGGAAGTAGTAGACATGGGTCAAGGCCGTAACTACCTACCTTTTTCACTTGAGGATCAAAATCATAACTTCCCAAGGATTACATATAATTTTGGCATACACATGGTCACTATGATCCAGACTAATATTATGGATCTTATTACACAAGTTCAAAGGACTATGCTCCATATCAAGATCATTTTTACAAGCATCAGCACTAACTTGAAAGTTTTCAATCACACTATACTCATGTTCAAGTAGTGAACTAATCTTAGGAGTACATGGTTCATTATACACATCAAGAGATAAGGTAACTACAAAGGTCCACAAAAGCCATGTAGCATTGTAACTCCAAGTGGACCAATAAACAAATATCCTACCCTTACATAAAACAAATCCCAGACTAGCATGGATATCATCATAAATAAATAGGTAGTATAGGAATTCATCAAGTGTAAAGAAATCACCCAAGGTGCTATCATCTATAAGAATGCCAATGGATTCAAAAGACTTAGCATATAAGGATGGGATCAAGTCATTTAAACTCATACGGCTCCTTCATTTCAAATGAAACATAAACTTTGCATTCACAAGTTGAGATTCAAGTAACTTAAGCATAAGTGTGTCAAACAAGAATGAACATATATAAGCAATACCCCAAAGAGGCAATGACACATTTGCCTTAGGGTCCTCAATCATGAAACCACCTTCTCTTTCAAGAGAGTAGCCCCCACACATATTCAAACTATAATGGGAAGCAAAGGGATCACAATCAAAACCATTTGTACAAGTAAAATTAAAATTCGGGTCTCCTAAACATTCTATCAAATCAAGGTCAACTCCACCCGATTGATCATTTTGCACACCCTCACTAGTTGTTGGCAACTCACGTACCAACGTAGACTCACCTTGATTTTTACAAGGGTCAACTAGTGTGTAAATACTCTTTTCACTTGGTAATGGAACCTTATTCAAGTTATAAGTGCTAGCACTAGATGGACACAAACTATTCTTACGAAAAGAATTGATTTTGTCATCTAAAGGATCAACTAGTACTTGCGTACTCACAACAAGAGTTTGGTCCTTATGCAACCTAACAACACCAAGAGTATCTCAAAAGGAATATTCATACACTTCTTCACTAAGAAAATCCAAAACTACTCCACTTTGGCCAATACTAGCCACATCACAATAATTCAAGTTTCTAGGGGTGTAGAAGATAGCTTTGTTACCTTGTAGATCATGGGAAGTGTGTTGTTCATTTGGTTTTGCATAATGGAAGCCTTCATGATCCATATTACAATGGAATATGTTAAGGTTTCCCTTTGGACTCACTTTTTCATCACCTATCCTAAAATTGGGACTTTCGGCCAAGGGCTTGAAAGGAACTTCCTTGGGCTTCTCCTTGGGACTTCTAGGGTCTTGAACCTGCACATGAGAAGATAAAATACTAGGAAAAATTCTAGTATTTGGGTTTGTGAGTAATAAGGATTCTTTGTGGACAAGATCCACAATCAAGCATTTTTTTCCCTTCCAACTTCACTACCCATGGTTTTCCTCACCCTCTTTTCTTCACACTTTTCTTGTATCTCAATATCAAGATTCTCTCTATCTTGAGGCTTGGCCTCATTCTCTTTGGATTCTAACTTGTGGAGAGGAGGCATTGACTTTTGTGAAGTGTAGGGTCTTTGGACTAGAGGTGTTTGGACTTGTGAAGGGTAAGACCTTTGGTCAAGTGAGTTTGGAGCTTGGTAGGTTGGATTTTGAGATGGTATTTGAGTTTTTGGAGGTTTTGGTGGACATAGTCTATAAATCCCCGCTTTCATTTTAATCATGTCACCCCTTATTCATTCCATATAACCCTTCATATCTCCTATATGTCCCTTTATTGCTCCCAAATTCGAACCAATTCTTGCCATCTTTTGATTTATGGCCTCAAGTTGAGCCATGATGAGTCCACCAATATCATTTCCAATGGATTGTGCATTTCAACCCGTGGATTCCATGAGTAAGTACCTAACAAACAATCAAAAACCTACAAAACGAACAAACACGTTAGTTCAATAATCCTCACCACTCTCACACTCAAATCTCACATTATGCTTTGTCTCACAAGTGTTGAATACTTGGTAATACTTGGCAAGTGAATTGAGTAGTGAATATGCTTTGGCCCGGAATTGATTTTTATTTGATATGACTCAAATAAAATAATGCAAGGACTTGAACCAATAAACTACTACGAATTAAAAATGAGAAAAAGCACACAAAAATCAAAGACACGAACAAACGGACTCAAAACTAATTATCAATCTAGTAGGTACTTACTAGCTTGCTAATTAGTGATAGAGTTTAACACACAAGAAACAAGAATAAAAAATTAGAAACTAAGAAATCTAATTTTATGACTCAATTTGGTTGTTCATAAAGTGATGACGTGGAAGCTTGTGGTTGGACGTCACTTTTCAAAATTTTCAATTTCCAAATCTCTTTTTTCGGCCAAACACTCCTTTAGGGAAGAAGAATTTCGGTTTGAAGGGAAAAAATGAAGGTTTGAAGCCTTTTTGAAGCTTCAAATGAATTCAAAATGGGTTGGTCTCCTCAAGTGTACTTTCAATTGTACTTGTTTGTCCCCTCTTTCTTTTTGGAAGACTTAGAATATGCTAGGGAATATTCTTGTACAAACACTTAGTACACTCTCCTTCTTCTCGCTTTTTGGACCAAACCAAGCTACTTGAATATTCTTCTTCAACATGATTTGAAGATGGTGGATGAACAAGATGAATATTCAAGAGTTGACCAAGGTTTGACCATTAGGCAAATGAAACAGAGTTAATTCCTCAAAATGTCATTGAACTTGTGTAAACATCCCACTAAAGTAACTTTTGTTTCTTTTAGGATAATATTGTCACTGAACTATGCACTTCTTTCCATTATAAGGTAAAACTAAGAAATTGTTAAGGATATGTTTGGAGAACCACAAGGAAAGTGAAATTAGATATAATTACATAGTCCAATTCTCAATTAGGAATAGAGAATTAGGTGCAATTACGTAATGTAATTACAAAGTTACATTTTATTTTTATTTTTTAAATAAAGTTTAATATCTTTTTCTTTTAAATTTCTTTTTTATTTCTATTATTTAAATTTCTTTTTTTTTTCATTTTACATTATTTATCTTTCATCTCTTTTCTTCTCATTTTCCAACTTTACTTCTTATGATTCAATATAATTACTCATTTTTTTCTTTATTTAGCACATTATTGAATTTTTATAATTTTTATTCTAGTGTTTGAATTAAAATAGTATTTTATTATTGAATGAGATTATAGACGTATGTGTTTTTCGTTCTTCTGAATTATATTTACTCGTCGGAATTTTATACAAGAGTATTATGTTTTTCTCTTGGATTTTGAATTTATGTTTCGGTTTATTTTTTTTAGTATTATAGACATGCTATTTCATATTGCATGTCACTGCAAATTGTTTAATAACATATAATTTCAATTTTTCTATGGCTTTCCAAATATCTCCTTAACTATTTTTTAGTTTCACCTTATTTTGAAAAGATGTACATAGTTTAATGACAATATTTTTCTAAAGGAAATTAACAAAAAATACTTTAGTGGGATGTTTGCACAAGTTCAATGGCAATTTGGAAAATTAACTCGACAATTTGAAGTGACATGCAATATAAAATAACAAGTTTATAGTACTAAAATAAATAAATTGAAACATAAAACAAAACACAAATTGAAAATTCAAGAAAAAAACACAATACTCTTATATAAAATTCCAACGAGTAAATAATTCAAAAGAAAGGAAAACACATAAGTTAACTCATTCAATAATGAAATACTACTTTAATTCAAACACTAGAATAAAAATGCAATAATGCGCTAAATGAAGAAAAAAATACGAGTAATTATATTGAATCATAAGAAGTAAAGGTTGGAAAATGAGAAGAAAAGAGATGAAAGATAAATAATGTAAAAGTAAAAAAGAAATTAAAATAATAGAAATAAAAAATAAAAGAAAAAGAAAAAAAAATTAAAATTAAAAAATAAAATAAAATGTAACTTTGTAATTACATCACGTAATTGCACCTAATTCTCTATTCCTAATTGAGAATTGGACTATGTAATTACATCTAATTTCACTTTTCTTATGGTTCTCCAAACATATCCTTAACAATTTCTTAGTTTTACCTTATAAAGGAAAGAAGTGCATAGTTCAGTGACAATATTGTCCTAAAAGAAACAAAAGTTACTTTAGTGGGATGTTTACACAAGTTCAATGACATTTTGAGGAATTAACTCAATGAACCGTAACTTCAATTTTTTCTTTTAGATCTAGGTTCCCTTTGCCAAATCAAGCACAACCAACACAAAACCAGCCACAAAACACCACAAACAAGTTGATAAAAAATGAGATCCCTTCTCAAAAGCTTCAAACAAGCCACAACAATGGTGGATCTAGCTAAAAATCAACCAAATCTTATTCTAAACTTAGATCTAGACCCTTTAAGCGCTAGAGAACAAGAATTTAACACTAGAAACTATCAAAACAAGCTAAAAATTAGTAGATCTAAGTTGTGAAATTCGGATCTACTACCAAACAACAAGACAACACACAATTTTTTTTGAGTTTTTCGAATTTTTGACTCTTTTTGTGGATTTTTTGACTCGAGACTCTTTTTTTGTGAAGATTTTCTTAGATCCAAGACTTAGAGTTGTGGGAACAACTCTAATACATGACTCTTGATACCAAATGATACAAAAATAAACCTAAAAACCAAAATTAAGGACTCAATAAACAAAAATCAGAAACCACACTAGAAGAAAAACAACACATAGAAAGGAGATGAAGAAGAAGATTGCACAAATGTAAAGATAGATAATAAAACATACACCACCTTCAATGATTAGCACCTAATTGTGTATCAAACAACTAGACACACTTCACCATGGATGGATAACACTTCATTCTTAGGTGAACCAAGGAAATTCACACTCCTCAAAATCTACCTTTCTTGCCAAATGGTCAACACAAGTGAAGAACCACCTCATTTGCATAGAACCTTCAAGTTTCAGTTTCTCTCTCTTAAGGAGAAGAAGAAGACTACAAGCTAAGATTACAATTACAATCTAAAAAGTCACTCAATTCATTATGTCAAAACTAAGAAAAATAGAAGCATATTTGTCTATTTATACTTATTACAAGCAAAGACTATAATACCCTTAATGAAGGGTGCTCCTTTGACGTGTAAAAAGAGAGTCTTAAAAGACAATAATAGCCCTAAAATGGGGCGCCTCTTGAGTGTCAAATTATAGTGTGCAAAGTCCATCTTGTCCTTCAAGTGAGGCGCCTCTTGAGTGTAATGGTTCCCTTCTCCTCCAACTTGACAAGGCTTTAAAAAGGCTCCAAACACTTGCCAATTCCGAAGCTTGAACCTTTGACAATGCCTTGTAATCTTTTATGCTCTTCATGCTTGTATCATCATCCCTCTCTACAAAAAAAAATTACTAACTTTTTAAAAAAAAATTCAATTTTTTTTCTTATCCGACCCCCACCTCTACCAGCCCCTCCCCCCTTCCAAACAAAAGTAAATTTTTGAAATATGATTTTTATTTTATTTTTTATTTTTCTTACCCCTCCACACCCTACCCCAACCCCCCATCCACTAGTCGACCCCCTTCCCCCTCTTCAAAAATAAATTATTATTTTAATTTTTTAAAAAAAATAACTAAAAACTTTTGTCTTACCCCATCCCTATCACTGATTTTGACCCTTCCACCCTACCCCACCACACACACACCCACCAAACCCCCTCACTAAAAAAATTTAATGATTTAATTTGTTTTTTAAAAAAGTTTTAAATTTTTTTTCTCACCCCACCCTTCTTATTTTGTTCGTTCTCGTTGCTTTTTATTAAATAGTACATACAAATACTTTTAGAAAATATTTTCCTACTTGCATAACGAACACAAGAATATAAGTAAGAAACAACATATTTTCCTAGAAAATGTCTTCCTCCTCCATATTGAACACACTCTAAAAAAATATTTTTCAGGGTGAAAAATTATTTTTATAAAAAGTATTTTCTACTCTTTAGTTAAACACTAATTTCTATTTTTTTAAAATAATTTTTTCATTCACCAACCAAACACTAGAAAATATTTTTCAAAAAATATTTTTCACTCATCAACCAATATAAGAAAATAAGTAAGAGATCAACTTTTTTTCCCCTAAAAACATTTTCTAGGAAAATATTTTTCCTGATTTTTTTTTTCCTTCGTACCAAACACACCCTAAGTTTAAGGGTTTTCTCCTTTTATTTTCCATCCAGGTTTAATAGAGACACATCTCCATTTGAACACTTAAGTTTAAGGATCCCACCCCCCTATATTTGCTAATAAATAAGAATGGATATATGGCGTACATAGTTTATTAATAAATGATGTAATTAATTTAGTTGGGATACATACAGTAAAAAAGTTTTATAATGTATTAATTATGAAAATATCCGAAAAGGATATTCTTCACATCTTAGATGTAGAGAATAACATAAGAAAGGTACATAAAATTGAAAAGACCTTGTGCGAGCTCAAGATCGTTAACTAAGATTGAAAGATTCAACTATCGAAGAGAAAGTTAGAAAGTAACGATATTGAAAATGAGAATTTGGTTATAGAAAAAGATTTCTTAAATTGATTTGTTTTTTGTTACGTTGCTTATAAATGTACAAGACTTCTCATATTTATACTTGTCTAGAAAGTTTTTAAATTAAGTTCTACATACAAAGTAGCTAGGCTATACAATTCTACCATCTTCTACAAATCTCTAGGCTTTTCTAATTACAATATCAAAGAGACTACACTACAACTTTTTAGATTCTTCTACCTAGAATATCAAGATATGTCTTCAAGATAATTATCTAAGTTACGACTCTAGGACATTCCAGAAGAATCTATGGCATTTCAAAAAATTAACTTTAATATTTTTCACCACCCCTCTTAAAGTGAATTTTAAGAAGCTATTATAAACTTGTCGCAGAAGAACTCGAACCGTGCTTTGGTGAAAATCTTAGCAATTTTGTTACGTTGCTTACAAATGTACAAGACTTCTCATATTTATACTTGTCTAGGAAGTTTCTAGATACAAAGTAGCTACGCTATACAATTCGATCATCTTCTACAAATATCTAGACTTTTCTAACTACAATATCAAAGAGACTATTCTACAACTTTCTAGATTCTTCTATCTAGAATTACCTAGAATATCAAGATATGTATTCAAGATAATTACTAAGTTACGACTCTAGAACATAGTAGAAGAATCTATGATATTTTAAAAAATTAACTTCAATATTTTTGACAATCCCTCTTAAAGTGATTTTTTAAAAGCTATTCTAAATTTGTCGCAGAAGAACTCAAACCGTGCCTTGGTAAAAATCCTAGCAATTTTTTTCTAAATTCTATTGATTCTTCAAATAATGAAGATCTCTCTCCATGGATTGATTCTTCAAAAAAATAAGAATCCGTATTGAAAAATTTATCTTTGTGGCGAGCTAAATTGAAAATAGTCCTCTTTGTCGTCCTTTGCGATCTGTGTGAATCATCACCTTGTTCAATTTCATAATATTGAATTCTTGAGCTTTTATTTTGTATGAACTCCTCTAGAACTATATTATCTAGAAATACATCAGTGATGAGAACGTTTGGAGCTTGAAGATTCAAGATTTTAGAACTTGCTCCTTTTGACGCAACTCCATAACACAAGGAGATTTCATTAGTCTCAGTCTCCTTATTTGATTTGATGACAATATGATCATCAACTACCTTTGAAGCCTCATCATCATAATAAGATCCACCTATAGATTTTCTTTCTAGCTCTTTAGTCATAGTGTATATGAAATTAAGACTTTAATTTCAACTTCTTTATTTTTTTGGTCTTTAGGTTCTTCATCAACTAGATTTCCTTTGTGTTTATCACAGATTCGAATGTGGTTCTACACTATAGATTGTTGACAGAGAGTATACCAAATCTATTGGGGGTTACAATGGCTAAAAAAATGAAAAGTTAAATAAAATTAAAATAGTATAGTTAACATCCTCCAAACATTGTAAGGCTACTTGGTTAGATCAATTATGAGTCCCTATCAATTTTAGACTTGATTGAATAAGTATTTAGACAAGCAGTGTTCCAAAAATACTAAAATATGATTAAAAAATAAAAAATAAATAAAATAAAATAAAGCTAGTGGAATGAATATTATTCGAGCATCGTAAAATAACTTAATTGCATCGCATTAAAAGTCCATAATAATTAAACACGTGATTAAGTGAGCATTATGAGAGTACATATAAATTAAAAACGTGAACAAATGAGTATTATTATTAATCATATTGATATTAATGAGAACCGCTTATTCAGAACAAACTTATGACTTGAGAAACAAATTTTATTCTCAAACATTACTTGTTTAACACCACTCACAACTATCACTCCTCCTAATACTCACTTGATCAAGTGTTCAATTATTTTGAACTCACATACGCGGATATTAAGTTGTTTTACGAAGCTCGAATGATGTTCATTCAGTTCATTTTATTTAATTTTATTTATTTTTCATCCTTTTTAATTATATTTTAGCAATTTAGGAGCATTGCTTGTACTAATATTCATTCGGTCAAGTCTAAAATTGACATGGACACATAATTGATGTAATCAAGTAACTTTACAATGTATGGAGATTGTTAATTGCACTACTTTTATGTTATTTAATTTAATTTTTCATTTCTTAAGTCATTATATTCCTTCTCAATAGATTCGATGAATTGATTATATACCATGGCAACAGTCCAGTCTATACCCACATTCAAATAAATGATAAATATCAAGAATTTATTAATTCTGAGAATGACATTAATAGATGAAACACTATTCGCATAATCTATAATCAAAGTGCAACAGAAAAAAATTACAAGTCTCAACGCTAACTTTTTACCTTGCTAAGCTTTTAACCAGTACAAAGAAGGAGTCTAGAATAAACAACTGAAGTCTAGCATCAATCCCAATTATTTATGTATAATACCCCAGATTTTGGACTCTGAAATTTCTTAAGTGAAATTGAACACTGCCCAGGCAACGATTTAGGTGCAGAGTTGTTACCACTTATCATGAGTCATAGGTGCCACCCATTTTCTAACCAGTAAGGTTGCCCTAGGTGACTATCGTGATCACGACTAGAGCCCACGAGTCGTAGGGTAAGGTTACAATTCGTGGTGAGGGACTCGTAACCATAACAATGTGAATACTCAAAGTTTTTGCTCAGGTCATGAGTCCTAGTAACGACTCGTGGCCAGTCATCACGAGTCGTTATTCGAACCGTAATGACTGGGAGTCATTTCTCCTACACATTTTTAATTAAGGGTAATTTGGCTTTTCTTTCCTTTATACTTTATCCATGACATAAAAATATCTAAGGGACCCTATTAACTTCAGTTAATCAAATCAACACTACTCTCATAATATTAAACTCCCTAGAGCAAGAACAAGCTAGAATTTTCAAAGGATTAAACATCTAGGCTACAATTCATGGTTTCTCTTAAAATTCTTTGGTATTTTAGGCATGTCTCTCATCTCTAATATTGCATTCTTTATTATGGCATAAATTGGTTTGATATTTATATATTATTTAATGGTGGGTTTGAAACTTAGGTTGATGAATTCTGTTTGTAGTTACTTGAATTATTTTCCCCATAGTTTTAAATGCATTGTTCATGATTGAGTTTATGGTTTGGGATGAATTGGCCCAATATGTTGTGGTTTGGAATGGAAAACATGGGTTTTCCCTAAATTTATTCATTTTGGTTTGAAATTGATATTAAACTCAACTTACTTTGTAATTTGATTTTGGAATATGAATATATGCATGATTTTACTTACTCTTGGAACCTTGCATTGCACTAAAGGACAATGAAAAAATAAAAAATGAATTTGAAAGGCTTTGGTGGTCATGATTGTGGATTAAAATTAAACTTGGGAGTTAAATTGGTTAATTGAAATAGAATGGCATAATTGGATTAACTTACAAGCATAATTGGTAGATGGGTTTAATAAGCTACCAATTATGTGTAATAGTTTGATTGGTAGATGGATTAGCTTATAAACGCCTTAATAAAAAAATCTTGGGTTAACAGATGGGTTTACGTGCATAATGATTTTAATTTGGGCTTAATGGTGATTTTGTAGCTCACCGTGAAAGTGGAGGTCCCGGAGAAACCGATACTGAAAACCACATTTGCCAGCGTGGGAGTCTATATGACAGTATGAATGGTTCACACAATATATATTTTATTAGAACTATTGGAGCCTCGATGGCTTTTTTTCTTTCTTAAATTTTATCAGTTCATGTGGCTACACACACTAGGACCCTTTCAGTGGGGAGAGCTGAACCAATATGGCTCATGGGTACATTTAGGATAGATAGAGCAACCCAATCTAGGTTAATGATTTTAAACTCGTATGTTCATGACCCTTTTGCCCTATCCCAATATTTATATATGTATATATGAATGTGTGCATACAGTTTTGGTTGATTTTTTACATGACATTATTTTATCACTCTCTCTGAGTTACATGCCAGTGCTTATCCCACTGACCGTCCTAGAACGCTACATAGTTTCATGATGTAGGGTCTGAAGACTTTTCGGTTACCCCTGTGTAGCGTTAGGTGGTGTGATTATTTTCCTTTGAGCTACAGTAAAATTACGAGCCTCCATCTTTCGGAAAGATTTGCAATTTTCTTAGTTTCTTTTCATATTTTGGGAATTGAAGAGTTCTTTTGTCATGGTCGAGGACATATCCCAACCTAATTTAGTATTTTGATTTTAGAGGTTTTGTGGACAGTGTGGCGTTGTTTGGTCATTGTGTTCGACTCGTATTCTCTCTCTTGGTCTGATATACATATCTTTATTTGGTTTGGTTGTGCTTCTACTTTGATATTTATTATGCTCAGGTGGTTTAGCTACGGGGGTGGTCTCCGGATCATGGTGGGCTTGAGATATCCGTTATGACTAGGCCTTGGTTTGAGTCGTGACAAGCTTGGTATCATATCCAGGTTCAGGGTTGTTGGGCATCCACAAAGCCATGTCGAGTAGAGTCCTTTTTATGGATGTTTAGCACACCACACTTATAAGGGGGAGGCTATAAGATATTTAGGAATATTTCCCCTTCTTATGTTTGATTTCGAGCTATAGAGTCTAGTGTCATGAACTTCTCTAACTCCTGACTTACTCACGTTTTAGATCACGCCTCCCTAAAGATATGATGTTCGTAGAAACTTTGTTGGACCCTATGTCCTACTTTAGGATAATATAGAGAAAACTCGTCCTACTTATAAAATGTAAACTCGGTCTAGGGTGCTCTCGATTGTACTGATTCACGTGAAGTTCCATAAGACCTCACTAGTCCCCCTCGAGCTTTCCAAAATGATGGTATTCAAACCCCAATGCCTTATGGTATATTTCTAATATAGAGTTCTATAGTATATTAATATGTTTGCTCAGTTTGTGTCATCACATTCTCTTCAGTGTGACCATGTTAGTTCGGTTACTCCTTCATCTAAGGTCACCTAGGTTGGCTAGTTCATAAGGTTGAATCTCCCAGCCTTTATTGGCTCTAAGGTTAATTAGGATCCTCAGGGGTTTATTGATGAGATAGAGAAAATTTATAGGGTAATGCATGCTATTAATGTAGAGGGTGTGGAGTTTGTTGCTTATCAGTTAAAAGATGTAGCATACCAATGGTATGAGAAGTAGGAATCGATGAGGGTTGATGACATTGAGCGGGAAGTGTGGGATAAGTTTTTGAGTTCCTTTCTTAATCACTTCTTTCTTCAGGAGTTGAGGGAATCTAAGGCTGAAGTGTTTATGAATTTAAACTAAGAAAAGGTGAGTGTGAAGGAGCATGCCTTGAACTTCAGCAGTTGTCTTATTATGCTCCAGAGTTGGTATCTAGAATGAGATCCAAGATGAGGAAGTTTGCTTCTGGTTTGTCCCGTGATTTGGTGCTGGAATGTAAGGCTGCAATATTGAACAACGATATGGACATCTCCAGACTTATGATTTATATGCAATAGGTAGAGAATGAAAAGAAGAGGTAGATAGAGATGGGAGAGAGGCAGAATAAGCAGTTCAAGTATTTAGAGTAGAATAAGAATCAACAGAGTAATGAGAAGGAGGACAGACATTGGATCAACAAGAAGACTTAGGGAAATTCTAGTTCATATTCATCGGCGAGTTATCCTTATTCTAGGTCATCTGGTGATCATCGTTTTCAGATTAATAGTGGTCCTAAGGCACAGAGTGCCTAGTCTCAGGTTAGTGGAGCTCAATCAGCCACACCTTATCCTCCTTGTAGATTTTGTGGACAGCTTCACCATGGTTATTGTGAAAATGAGAGGAACTTGTGCTTCAACTGTGGACAATTGGTACATATGCAAAGAAACTGTCCCATAGATAAAGTTGCCACTAAAGCTAACAAGGTCCCGGTTGCCACTTCTTCGGCTCTCGTACCAAAGGGCGCCACTTCTGGTACTGGCGCTGGTCGGAATCATCTCTATTTACTTATTACTGGCCAGGAATCTGAGGCATCCTCTGATGTTGTCACTGGTATGAAATTGCTCTTATCTCTTAATATATATTATTTGCTTGATATGGGTTCTACCCTTTCCTATGTGACCCCTTATGTGGTTGTGCATTTTAGTTTTGGTCCTGAAAATATTTTTGATCCCTTCTCTGTGTCTACTCTTGTGGGTGATTCTATTGTTGTTAGAAAAATCTATAGTGGTAGTGTAGTGTCCATGTATTATAGGAAGACATTGGTTGATTTGATATAATTGGATATGGTGGATTTCAATGTTATCTTGGGGGTGGATTAGCTTCATTCATATTATGCATTGATGCATGGTAAATTAACAAAACGTTTAATCCAAATTCGTGCATACTAATATGGTTAAATTGTGTAAGTGAGGAAAATTTTCCATTTGAATGGTCTAATTCCCATGGTTTGAAGGTTTATAGTTAACTGGAAGAAAATAAGTGAAATAAACTGAAAGGGGAGTAAAAAGGGGCAAAGTTAGTGCAAATGTTGGAAAACTCGGAGCAGCGATCGACCCTTAGATACCACAATAGTGGTATGAGGGTCGCAATCGCAACCAATCAAAACTCGACCAAAGGTTGGCAATTGCGAGGGGATCACCGCAATCTTGGGATTCGCGATCATGATCAGACAATGGCAATTATGATGGAGCGGCCAAATGTCCAAGTGCAGTTTCATAATTTCAAGTAGTTGATCCAAATTCTCAAAAGGGCTAAACCCTTACACATTTGAGGCATCTTTCAACTATTTTCAAGTTTGTATTGAAAGGAAACCCTACCAATTTTGGAAAGACAATTGTTGCTAAATTTTTCAAGAGAATTATTAGTTGTAATTTGAGATTGAAGTATTGGGATTATTCTTGATTTTCTATCAATGGATGCATTGGGTGCTAACTCGGGTATATCTCTTTTCATTAATCTTATGAGTAGCTAAATATTCATCTTGGGGTTATGCTTAATTAGGGTGTTAAAGTGTTTGGGCGTTGATTGTTAATCTTAATTATTAGTTATTGATGATGGGTTTTGCTAATTCTCTTTACTTTAATTTATAATTATGGGTAAAAACCCCAATTTGACTTGGATCCCACATCATCCTTGAAAGAGGGGTGTGGGTGATGAGTAGTAATGAACAACTATTTCATACTAGTTATGTCAGTAACATTATCTTAGAAATAAGGATGTTATATGTGTAGCTTATAACACTCAGCTTAAACTTCAATTTAGTACAAGGCGATCGTCGTCAATATATTTACTCAACTTTGGGGTCGGGGTCGAATCCACAGGGAACAATGTGAGTGGTGATTAAACTAGTTTGAAACTAAAGATACAAATTAAATTCAAGCAAATGATACGAAAAGATAAAATGGGGGTTTTTGGTGATCAGAAAATAATTGTTGGTCACTTTAGTTTCAGTGTTTGTAATCAAGAGTTTATGAAATAACCAGAATTATGTTCACTAGGGCTTCCGGTAAATGATAGATGCTAATAGTGGTTCAAGATTCTCACGGTGGGTAGGATAAAAAGCTAAATTTATTGATGTTATGCTTAAGTGTCTCTCGACCTACTTAAGCATTTAATTCCCTAATCCTCTCAGACTTAGGGAATTTCTATTTACTGCCCAGATTTTACCTCAGGTTAACCAAACTTGTTATAGCTCTGATTATTAAACGAAGTATTTCCGAGTCCCTATTAATAATTCACTTCCTACTATATTTTATTTCTTTCTCAAGCAAATCAAAGCAGGTGTGTCTACTGTTTGCAACCAACAGACGTTAATTAAAACCTCAGAATTATCAAAAAATCCTACCACCTTTTGAATCTTGAACACTTAGCACTTTATCAAGACCTAACCCTAGATCCCATAATTTAGGTTAAAGGAATTTAGCTGCTCATGATGTAATAATCGAAGCAACTAGTTGAATTCATGATTTGAAAGATAAACTTACCACAAGATGAATAGAAACTAAAGATTCTCAGATTAAATCACAATGGAAATCCCAAAATAATGATAATAATCTCTTCAAAGTATTTGCTTTTTCAAGCCAAGAAACTCGAGAGAGAAAATATCAAAGTACGTCTCTTAAAACTCAAGTGACAACCCCCTAGAAAAAACCTAAACAATGTTTTTATAGTTAATCCTAAATAAGGAAATAAAATCACAATGTTTAGAAAATCCTTCGGAATAGGTGACGGCATGTCAGGGTCCTGACGACTTATCAGGAATGTCGTCAGGCCCTCCAGCATTCTTGGCATCTTCTGCTTTAATAGGCGACAAATCTTGACGACTTATCAGATACATGACGACATATCAGAAATGCCGTCACTTCTTTATTCAAAAGTTTATTCTCTACCTACACTTGACGGCAACTCTGACGCCTTATCATAGTTCTGACGACATGTCAGAAATGTTGTCACAGTTTCACTTTAATCCTTCTAATACTGCAACACCTGACATGATTTCTGATAACTTATCACAGGACTGATGACTTATCAGGAATGTCGTCAGCCCCACTTCCAGTTCTTTTACATCAGTTTTCATCTCTTTTGCTCCATTTCCTTAAATTTTCCTTGCATCATGACTTTTACTGCAATATCAAAGTAAAATAATCAAAAACGACAAAAGTTGCTGAAGACCTCGCAATTATTCTCAGTTAAAAGCTTTAAATGTGTTAGCATCTTCTCACACATCAACACCCTCAACTTAAAACAATTGATTATCCTAAAAAAACTAAAACATAACACTACGATGCTTAACCAAGAGACATATAAGATACCTATGACAATTGATCATCAATTTTAGTTCCAAACACATTACTCTCTCTATTTTCAATCTCTTTAAACCCAGCTGTGTATATCCATGAAGATCAACAATGTGACAGAAAGGAATCAAGATATGGCATCAACTTAGCAACAATAACTATGCATATGTACAAATTACACTACCCAAACAAGTAGGCAACTAGCAATGCAACCGATGTGCCCTTACAACAACGAAGTCCCTCCTTACTCATATATGAAATCAAGCATGTAAATGCAGGGATGGTCATGAGACACTCACTCTCATAAAGAAATTCCAATCAATGCATGTCAAATACCATATGTTTGCCCTTATTTTCTTTGCCTAAGTTTTCAGACAATTAAGTTAGGATCACTATAGGGCTTTTCTTTGGCTTTGTAACGTAGGCTTGGGGCTGGTATGATACGCAAGGATATTTAAATTGACTAAGCCTCCTTCACACTACACTAATTTTGGGGTCTCACTTATCAATGTTTACTTAATTCTCTCCTTTCTTGATCACACATACTCCGGATGGGTACGGTATTTTTGACAATCATTTCATTTTTTTCAAAACTTTTCTTTTCTTATTCTTTTTCCACCGCTCCCAAATTTTTATTCTTTTCTTTCATTCTACCTTTCTTAATAACGTCACGCACCCCTATGGTAGCCACCCTCAACTTAGGTGATTTGCCTCAGTCAAAGTGCACAATGTCCAAGGAGGACCAGGGCCAAAATAGGTTCATTGTGATACAAATGGGAAGGTAATAGGTATAATAAAAAGAATAGGTATTCAAGCTCAAAATCAGGATCAAGGGATATTATTCACACATGGAAAGGTCATTTAGGCTAAAAGTGGACTAATATCAATAACAGCCTATGATCCTTTCCTAACCGCTATCCTACAACCAAGGCAAGACCAACCGGGCAAGTTTTGGATATAACACATAACAGAAACTAGGTAGCGTCTCACACACACATGGCACAAAGGTACATCACAAGCTACTACCCATTCGGTTCATGCAATTGTTAGCAGTGATTATCATGTCCCTAATACTAATGCCATAAAAAGATTCACAATAGTCACATATAGATGCTCATCACACAGTTACCAGATAGACAATTGGAGAGGTATTTATCATACCAAGAAAAATCAACCAAAATATGTCAACTATCCTAGATACTTATTTTTTTCCCCAGTTAACCACAACATATCACAAAGAAAACACAATACGCCTAAACATTCCGGCTCTACTAGGAAAAAAACTCCGGGGAAAAGAGGCACGACAACAAAAACCCACGGAGGACATCAACACCCACAAGTAGCCCACCCTCAACTTAAAATCATGCAATGTCCCCAATGCATCAAACCAAAAACAGAGAGTTAGAAACATACCTGTGTCACCACGGGTGTGAAGATCTGATGTCAATCACATAATACGAATACAAATAACAAAATACCTTAGGTTGCCTCCTAAGAAACGCCTAATTTAATGTCGCGGCACGACCCAACTCAGTTTTTTCCTCCATCTTGAGGATATGAATTTCACCCCCAACTTAGAGTCCATCTTCTTGCCTCAATCATAAGGGAGTGGTACAAAAATTAAGTCGAGTAATGGATTGAGCATAGTAAACCACTCGGCCTTAAAGTGAGGTGTGTTTTATGTTGCTTATCAAGTGTAAAATAAAGAATATAGGATTCTTGTGCCTCATCTTCACACTCTTCCACTATTTTAGATGATTCCACAGACAAGATATCATCTAAACATAATGTGAAAAATGCTTCGAGTGAGGCCCAACTAATTCTACTTCAAAATTTTCACTATCTACTACACGCTACCTTTTAATCACCTTCTCAATGTTAGTCTCAAGATCAAGATGACAATCGAGTGATTGTGATTCTTAGTTTTCTCCTCAAATTGGCTAATGTCCCCCTCATATTTTTCTTTGTTTAGCCACTGTAAACATGGTGGGAATGGTAACTCTTTTAGCTTTGCCCGCAGCTGTTATTGATTCTCTAAGATTCATTTCATAAATTTATTCGCTTGAATCGTGACAGCACACATATCTTCAGTATGATCACTTTGACCACAAGCCAAACACCAAGTTACAGTAAGTAGGACAATATCCACATCATATTGTGAAGGTCCAGTTCTTGCACTTCCTGGTAAATCTGGACAACAAGCCTCAAAATATGGTCCCCCATACTAATAACAAGAATCATCATCACTCAAAAAACCATCTATCCAGGCTGACATCTCAAGAAAGGTGTGAGAAAAATAAAAATAAAGTAAAAATAAAAATAAACTAAACAAATATTTACAAGTTTGAATTCAAGAAAGTAAGCTAAAATTCCAAACCAACTCAATACGCCAAATTGTTCCCCGACAAAGGTGCCATTTTTTATAATGCTCAACTTACACTTCAATTTAGTGCAAGACGGTCTTCGTCAATATATTTACCCAACTTTAGAGTCGGGGTCGATTCCACAGGGAACAATGTGAGTGGCGGTTAAACTAGTTTAAAACTAATGCTACAAGTTAAATTCAAACAAATGATACGAAAAGATAAAATGGAGTTTTTTTGATGATAAACAAATAATTGTTGGTCACTTTAGTTTCAGAGTTTGTAATCAAGAGTTTATGAAATAACCAGAATTATGTTCACTAAGGCTTCCAGTAAATGACAGATGCTAAAAGTGGTTCGTGATTCTCACGGTGGGTAGGATAACAAGCAATCTTTATCGATGTTATGCTTAAATATCTCTCGACCTACTTAAGCATTTAATTCCCTAATCCTCTCGGACTTAGGGAATTTCTATTTACTGCCCAGATTTTACCTCAGATTAACCAACCTTGTTACAGCGCTGATTATTAAACGAAGTATTTCTGAGTCCATAGTTGATTTATTTCTCAAGCAAATCAAAGCAGGTGTCTCTACTATTTGCAACCAACATACGTTAATTAAAACCTCAGAATTATCAAAAAATCCTACCACCTTTTGAATCTTGATCACTTAGCACCTTATCAAGACCTAACCCTAGATCCCATAATTCAGGTTAAAGGAATTTAGCCACTCATGATGTACTAATCGAAGCAACTAGTTGAATTCATGATTTGAAAGATAAACTTATCACAAGATGAATAGAAACTAGAGATTCTCAGATTAAATCACAATGGAAATCCCAAAATAATGATAATAATCTATTCAAAGTATTTGCTTTTTCAAGCCAAGAAACTCGAGAGAGAAAATATTAAAGTATATCTCTTAAAACTCAAGTGCCAAACCCATAGAAAAATCCTAAACAATGTTTTTTATAGTTAATCCTAAATAAGAAAATAAAATCACAATGTTCAGAAAATCCTTTGGAATAGGTGACGGCATTTGTGACGGCATGTCAGGGTCCTGACGACTTATCAGGAATGTCGTCAGGCCCTCTAGTATTCTTGGCATCTTCTGCTTTATCTGACGACAAATCTTGATGACTTATCAGATACGTGATGATATATCAGAAATTCCATCACTTCTTCATTCAAAATTTGATTCTCTACCTACACTTGACGGCAACTCTAACGCCTTATCATAGTTGTGACGACATGTAAAGAAATATTGTCACAGTTTCACTTTAATCCTTCTAACACTGCAACATCTGACGTGATTTCTGATAACTTATCACAGGGCTAACGACTTATCAGGAATGTCGTCAGCCACACTTCCAGTTCTTTTGCATCAGTTTTCAGCTCTTTTGCTTCCATTTCCTTAAATTTCCCTTGCATAATGACTTTTACTGCAATATCAAAGTAAAATAATCATAAACGACAAAATTTTCTTAAGACTTCGCAATTATTCTCAGTTAAAATCCTTAAATGTGTTTGGGTCTGCTCACACATCAGTAGCTAGATTGATTGGCATCATCCTAGTTATAGAAATATTATATTGAGGTCTTGGATTGGTGAAATTAGCACACTCATAAGGTATTCAAAAGCATACATTAGTGAATTTTAGTGTTGTAAGACCCCACAAAATTCTCTCATTGTCTGAGCCTTAGAACGTATTAGTGAAGTGTTAATCCGACCCTAAAATGTTGATAAGTTTCTTCCCAAGTGAGAAGTATTTTGAACCATATTGAATTTCCTTAATATCTACTTTTGTCATGCAGATCATTGAATAAGCTTTCCATCGATACCAAATTCGCCCAAATCGGACACTCGGGCTAAGAGTTAGAGCCATTTTAGTGAGACAATGTGCCACCTGGTACTTTTGCGTGTCGCGGAGCCATCCAAAATGGCAATCGTCAAAATCCAGTGAGCCTTCGAGATTATGGCACATCGCACCAAGGCTTAATTTTAGAGTTTTCCATTTCTAGTGCACCAACGTGATTCCACTGCGTCGCGTTTTTTTTCCAGTTCGCAACCAAGGTGGAAACGTGATTTACACCACGTCGTGCCACCAACCAGTTTCTCAATTGTCCAGTTTCCAGTGAGCTAGCGCGATTCCACCGCATCGCTCCAGCATGTGAAATCGGGATTTTTAGATTCCGTTTTTAAATTTCAAGGACCAATTGGTAATTTCCTAAAGCCCCAAACTAGTCTATATAATGGATCTATACCCTAAATAATGGAAATACTTCATTATGCATGATTTTTTCCCCAAAACCAAAATATTTTCTCTCACAAGAAATTAAGAACAAGACCTATGGTTTCTAATCCAAGACCCAAGTCATCAAGATTCCTCCATAAATTTTTCGAGAATTATATAACGAGGTATGTAGATATTGATTCTTGGGTCCCTTTCATCCAAGAAGCTCAAGAACCCTTTTCTAAATTTCAAAGATCTTATGTTAATGTGTTTCCATGATTCATGTGAATTGAAATTAGAGTTCATTCTATTATTGAGTTTCTAATTCATGTTTTGTTTATGAGGTTTCAAGCTTTGACCCTAGTATGTGATATTAATGTGACGTTCATGATAAACCCTCTTCAAGTTTCTTGATAAGTGGTGTGTTCATGTCAATTAAGTGTAGAAATTATTTAATAAGCAAAGCATGTTCCCCATATGTTTGATAAAATGCTTATGTGAAGGAATTAGAGACATTATAGCATGTTGACTAGAAATTCCCAATTAGGTGCAAGCCTATGCATGCCAAGTGTTTGTTGAAAAGCCTTAGAGAATGAATTGTGACATGTTAGCATGAAATCCCCCAATTATGTGTTCTTTAATTCATGTTAAGTGTTTGATGCAAGACCTTGTTAACTGGAGTATGAGCCAATAGCATATCTCCCTATACTATCACATGTTTATGATTTCTAAATGCTTGAAGAGATTCTTTAGTAATTGTGAAGGTGAATGAATGTCCATGGTCTTGATAATTCAAGAATGGTTGTGCTTTAATTTTATGTTATCAAGTCCTGAGGGTATTTATACCCGATAATTTAGTTGCAGTCTAGAGCCCGTGTCATTTTTCACAATAATCTCAGTCAAGCCACAATTCTCAAAACTCATTGAGTTATAGAACTCTGTACTCTCAGACAGATACAGAACTTAAGAAATCTCAGTAATCTCTGTTATCTCAGTATCACTAGTAATCTAGCTCCGGTTCTGTACTCATCTTAGATCTAGTAGTATTCAAAAGTTCAATTCAGACCTCAGTAGTAATCGAGTAATCTATTCAAAACTCTGTATCGTTCAGTAAGATAACGAGATTCAGTAGTATTCCGTCAGATACAGAACCTAGTGAATTCAGCTTAACTCAGTCAGATCAGTCGAGAAATATGATCAATATCAGATTCAACTCAATTTAAGTTCAATTAAGAATCAGTTCAGAGTCTTTCAGTTGGGAGTAGGAGATAGCACCGAGATAGTGCAAGGATGACGGCTCACCGTTATAGAGGTATAGTCGTTAAGAGCAATACCTGAACTCCAGAACTGCGTAGCCAATGCAGGATATTGGAGTACCTGTTAGATAAGGCTTGTCACCCGCAAGATAGGCTTGACTATTATATTGCCTTAGGCTTGACTTCCTATGAGGGTCACCCGTTAGAGAGGCTTTACCAGAGAGGTCTTTACCCATGGCACGGTATTGATACCCTTCTAACTGGGGTTATAGGTTGGACCCCACCTATTCAGATTCGGGGCATGCCGATTAAGTGAGCATTCTTACAGTTACAGTTTCAGTATCAATCTTCAAAAAAGAACTCAGAAATCAGGACTGTCAGATACAATCATCTATATCAGTAAGGAACTCAGATAGTTCTATTGACTTATGGACCACCCGCTAGATAGGCAAGGTCCCATATAAAGTTATTGAGTAATCTCATTATCAGATCCAGAGATCACCAATTAGATAGGCTTGATCTCAGTCTCAGATTCTGTTGAGTAATCTCATTATCAGATCCAGAGATCACTCGTTCGCTAGGCTTGATCTCAATCACAGATTCAGTTGAGTAATCTCATTATCAGATCCAGAGATCACCTGTTAGATAGGCTTGATCTCAGTCTCTGATTCAGTTGAGTAGTCTCATTATCAGATCCAGAGATCACCCGTTAGATAGGCTTGATCTCAGTCTCAGATTCAGTTGAGTAATCTCATTATCAGATCCAGAGATCACCCGTTAGATAGGCTTGATCTCAGATTCAGTTGAGTAATCTTATTGTTAGATCCAGAGATCACTCGTTAGATAGGCTTGATCTCAGCCTCAAATTCAGTTTAGTAATCTCATTATCAGATCTAGAGAACACCCGATAAATAGGCTTGATCTTAGTCTCAGATTTAGTTGAGTATTCTTTTTATCAGATTCAGAGATATTCCGCTAAATAGGTTTGTTCTCAGACATAAAATTTTCTTATCATTGATGGTAGATTCAAGGATCATCCATTAGAGAGGTTTGATCTCTGATGTAGTCAGTCGAGAGTAGAAAGCTCAAAATTTAGTCTTTGATAAGAGTAGATTCACATAATCAGTTTCAGTATCATTAGTTTTTGATATCACTCACAAGATAAGATTGATATTAACACTAGTACTCAGTTATAAGTATCAGATGATTCAGTGTTCAGTATCTCAGGCATTAGTAGTGAGTTCAGATGGCAGTAAAGTAGTATCCGAGTTTTAGTATTTCGAGTCACGATGATTTCAATTATGGTTTTTGCATTCATGTATGTGTTCTTATTCAATACTCTCATGATTATTTAGTTAAGTAATTTTTCATACATAAGACCTTGCATTTAGCCTTACCTCATCTTCATACTCGATATATTCCCGTACTGACGCATTTGTGCTATGGTGTTTTATTTGACACCATAGGTTCTGAGGCACGAGATCCAGAGTACCCCTAGAAGTTTAGTCCCAGTCAGCAGCAGTAGGCATAGCAGTGAGTCATCTTCATTCGAGGATGATCCTTAGTTTATTACTGCATTAGATTTGAGGCTTTTCGAACAGATGTATCAGTATTCAGTTTTCAATATTGAGTATTTTTAGATGTTTTGAACCTTATGGCCATTTTTCATATTTATTATTTATATTATGCTGTGTTCAGGTATAGATATCAGTAGAGGGTTAGCCTGTGGTCCTTCATGATCATGAGCATCGTGTGACGTTACGATTCTAGAAAATTAGGTTAGACCCTAAGGTTCAATAGTGTCCTAGGGAGTCTGAAAAGCCGCATCTAATAGAGTCTTATGCATGGATGGGTTGTGCACCACACTTATGTACAAGAGGCTATAAGATATTTTTAGGAGCAGTTTACCTTCTTTCAGTATTCATGTCATGCGAGTGAGCATGAGCTCAAGTTGATCCTCAGTCTAGTACACCTCTTTCTTCCATTTACAGAGTATGCCTCCTCACAGAGATAGTGCCCATAGGGTTGATGACCATCCACCTCAGCCAGTAGATCTTGAGAATGAGAGTGTATCACACATCGAGTTTCGGGCAGCTATTCATGCGCTAGCCCAAGATGTGATGACTAATGTTTAGGGAAGTCGTTAGGCTGTGAACCCACCTCAGCATCATAGGGGTTCAACCGTAGTCAGAATTAGAGATTTCATGATGATGAGCCCACCAGAATTCTTTAGGTCAGTATCAGGTGAAGACCCATAACTTTATCTAGAGGAGGTGAGAAAGATATCCCAAATTATGCATGTTTCTGTCAAGGAGAGTGTAAAGTTAGCATCCTATAGGCTGAAATATATTGCTCATGATTGGGTAGTGATATGGGAGAAGAGTAGAGGGGAGGGTACAACTCTCGTTACTTGGTAGGATTTTCAGGATGCCTTTCTAGATAAGTTTTTCTCGCTAGAGATGAGAAAGGATAAGGTAGAAGAGTCCATGAACATAAGTCAAGGCTATATGAAAGTGAAAGAGTATTGTCTAAAGTTCAACCAGTTAGCGAAGTATGCTCCCGACTTGATAGCTGACCCTAGAGCAAGTATGAGTAAGTTTGTGACTGGTGTATCCGGGGTAGTATTAAAAAAGTGTAGGGCCGCTATATTCAATAGAGATATGGACCTTGCTAGGATAATGATGCATGCACAGCAGATTAAGGTAGATAAGGTAAAACAAAGAGAGGGAGTGAGTAAGAGATCCAGAATAGATAGTCATGGTTTTTCTCAGGCAGGGTCCTAAGGTGGTAGCCGTCCTCAGCATAGCTAGAGATTTTTAGTCCCAGCTCCATCCTCATCTAGTGTACCCGCACTAGAGTTCGGGGGTGTCAGTCATGATGGGGCACCAGACCCCAAAGCCCAGAGTAGTGCTAGTGGTGTTCGTACCTATCCGCTTTGTGGAGAGTATGGCAAGAGCCACCTAGGCATGTGTAGAGCCGGAAGTGATGTGTATTTTGGGTGTGGTAGGCCAGGTCATAAAATATGGGAGTGTAGATTGCTAGCTCAGAGGGGTAGAGAGTTTAATCAGTAGGGTGCCCCTTCCGGTGCTAATAGTGGTCAGCGTCAGAATAGACTTCATGCGCTTCAGACCCAGTTCCCTGATATAAATTCGGGTGTGTTATGAGTCCTTCATCTTTATGATATGAATTGTTAGATCCATTGCTCCTGTTTTGAGTTATATGCCAGCATGAGTCATGCATTAGTTTCAGATCTCAGTCGGTCAATCATGACCCAGTTCGTAGGTGCCCCGTGCACCGCCCTAGTATTTTAGCGAAGTATGTTTAGAGGGACATAGAGTCCCAAGGGGGAGATGCCCCATGATATTGCGATGCTTTCATATCCTTAGACCCATTCAGTTGTATGTTTAGACTCTCTTTACAATGTTAACATCAGTTATTATTGAATATCCAGTCATGCTTTCGAGAGTCATTTCAGTCAAACATTCATGCATTAGATATGTATGTTCAGTAGAAAGAGCTCAGTTTTTCAGTGTATTCAGTCATGCATTCATGAGAACAACACAGTTATGCATCCATGCATCAGATATACATGTCTATTATGAGAATTCAGCTTATGAGTAGCTTCAGTTGAGTATTCCATGCATCAGATATGCATGTACAGTATGAGAGCTCAGTATATTAGTAGTTCTAGTTGGATGATCATATTTCAAATGTTCTCAATCCTTAAGTGAGTTCATTCAATTAGTATTCTTAGCCTATCTAGAGACATTCAAGGATGAATGTTTCCAAGGGGGAGATATTGTAAGACCCCGCAAAATTCTCTCGTAGTCTAAGCCTTAGAGCTTGTTCAGTGAAGTGTTAATCCGTCCCTAAAAGGTTGAGAAGTGTCTTCCCAATTGAGAAGTATTTTGAACCTTGTAGAATTTCCCTAATATTGACTTTTGTCATATAGAGCATTGAATAAGCTTTCTGTCGATACCAAATACGCAAAAATCTGATATTCGGGTGAATAGTTAGAGCCATTTTAGTGAGATAGTGTGCCACCTGGTACTTTAGCGCGTCGCAGAGCCAACCAAAATGGCAATCGTTTAAATCCAGTGAGCCTTTGTAATTATGGAGCGTCGCGCCAGGGCTTAATTTCAGAGTTGTCCATTTTCAGTGCACCAATGCTATTCCACCGTGTCGCGGTTGTTTTCTAGTTTGCAACCAAGGTGGCAACGCGATTTCCACTGCATCGCACGACCAACCAGTTTCCCAATTGTCCAGTTTACAGTGAGCTGGAACGATTCCACCGCGTCGTGCCAGCATGTGAAATCGAGATTTTCAGATTTCGTTTTTAAATTTCAAGGACCAATTGGTAATTTTTCAAAGCCTCAAACCAGTCTATATAAGGGATCTACACCCTAAATAATGAAAATACTTCTTTATTCATCAATTTTTTCCCCAAAATTAAAATATTTTCTCTCTAAAAAAATCAAGAACAAGACCTAGGGTTTCTAATCTAAGACCCAAGTCATCAATATTCCTCTATAAATCTTCCAAGAATCATATAACAAGGTATGTAGATGTTGATTCTTGGATCCCTTTCATCCAAGAAGCTCAGGAACCCTTTTCAAAATTTCAAAAAACTTATGTTTATGAGTTCTCTTGATTCATGTGAATTGAAATTGGATTTCATTCTATTATTGAGTTTCTAATTCATGTTTTGTTTATGAGGTTTCAAGCTTTGACCCTAGTATGTGATATTCATGTGATGTTCATGATAAACCCACTTCAAGTTTCTTGTTAAGTGATGTGTTCATGTCAATTAAGTGTAGAAATTGTTGAATAAGTAAAGCATGCTCCCCATATGTTCAAAGTGCTTATGTGAAGGAATTATAGCCATTATTGCATGTTGACTAGAAATCCCCAAATGTGGGAAAGCCTATGTATGCCAAGTGTTTGTTGAAAAGCCTTAGAGAATGAATTGTGAGATGTTAGCATGAAATCCCCCAATTATGTGTTCTTTAATGCATGTTAAGTTTTTGATGCAAGACCTTATTGAATTGAGTATGAGCCAATAACATGTCTCCCTATACTATCACATGTTTATGATTTCTAAATGCTTGAAGAGATGGTTTAGTAATTGTAAAGGTGAATGAATGTCCATGGTCTTGATAATTCAAGAATAGTTGTGCTTTACTTTTATGTTATCGAGTCCTGGGGTATTTATACCCGACAATTTAGCTTCAGTCTAGAGCCCATGTCAGTTTTCACGATAATCTCAGTCAAGCCATGATTCTCTGAACTCAGTGAGTTATAGAACACTGTACTCTCAGAGAGATACAAAACTTAAGAAATCTCAGTAATCTCTATAATCTCAGTATTGCTAGTAATCTAGACTTATTTTTGAACTCATCTCAGAACTAGTAGTATTCAAGTGTTCAGTTCAGACCTCAGTAGTAATTGAGTTATCTATTCAAACCTCTTTATCGTTCAGTCAGATAACGAGATTCAGTAGTATTCCGTCAGAATGGAACCAAGTGAATTTAGCTTAACTCAATCAGATCAGTCAAAAAATATGATCAATATCAGATTCAACTCAGTTTAAGTTCAGTTAAGAATAAGTTCAGAGTCTTTCAGTTGGGAGTAGGAGCTAGCACCGAGCGAGTGCAGGGATGGAGGCTCCCCGTTAGAGAGGCAGAGTCGTTAGGAGCAATCCCTGAACTCCTGAACTGCGTTGCCAGCGCAGGATGCTGGAGTACCCGTTAGAAAAGTCTTGTCACCCACTAGATAGTCTTGACGATTATACTGCCTTAGGCTTGACTTTCTGCGAGGGTCACCCGTTAGAGAGGCTTGACCAGAAAGGTCTCTACCCGTGGCACGGTATTGACACCCTTCCATCTAGGGTTATAGATTGGACCCTGCCAGATCAGATTAGGGGCATGTCAGTTAAGTGAGCACTCCCACAGTTACAGTTTTAGTGTCAATATTTAGAAAAGGACTCAAAACTCAAGACTGTCAGATAAAGTCATCTATCTCAGTGAGAAACTCAGATAGTTCCATTAACTCATGGACTACCCGCTAGATAGGAAAGGTCCCACATAAAGTTATTGAGTAATCTCATTATCAGATCCAGAGATCACCCATTAGATAGGCTTGATCTCAGTCTCAGATTCAGTTGAGTAATCTCATTATCAGATCCAGAGATCACCCATTAAATAGGCTTGATCTCAGTCACAGATTTAGTTGAGTAAGCTTATTATCATATCTAGAGATTACCCATTAGATAGGCTTGATCTCAGTCTCAGATTCAGTTGAGTAATCTCATTACTAGATCCAGAGATCAACCGTTAGATAGGCTTGATCTCAGTCTAAAATTCAGTTGAGTAATCTCATTATCAGATCCAGAGATCACCCATTAGATAATCTTGATCTCAGTCTCAGATTCAGTTGAGTAATCTCATTATCAGATCCAGAGATCACCCGTTAGATAGGCTTAATCTCAGTCTCAGATTCAGTTGAGTAATCTCATTATCAGATCCAGATATCACTCGTTAGATAGGCTTGATCTCAGCCTCAGATTCAGTTGAGTAATCTCATTAGCAGATCTAGAGATCACCCGTTAGATAGGCTTGATCTCAGTCTCAGATTCAGTTGAGTAATCTCATTATCAGATCTAGAGATCACCCATTAGATAGGCTTGATCTCAGTCTCAGATTTAGTTGAGTATTCTCTTTATCATATTCAGAGATCTTCCGCTATATAGGCTTGATCTCAGACATAATCTTTTCTTATCATTGATAGTAGATTCAAGGATCATCCATTAGAGAGTTTTGATCTCCGATGCAGTTAGTCGAGAGTAGAAAGCTTAGAATTCAGTCTTTGATAAGAGTAGATTCAGTTAATCAGTTTCAGTATCATCTGTTTTTGAGATCACTCGCTAGATAAGACTGATCTCAACTCCAGTACTCAGTTATCAGTATCAGATGATTCAGTGTTCAATATCTCAGGCATTAGTAGTGAGTTCAGATGGCAGTAAAGTAGTATCCGAGTTTCAGTATTTCAAGTCACGATGATTTTAATTATGGTTTGTGAATTCATGCATGTGTTCTCATTCAATACTGTCATGATTATTCAGTTAAGTAATTGTTCATGCATAAGCCCTTGCATTTAGCCTTTCCTCTTCTTCATACTCGGTACATTTCCGTACTGACGCATTTGTGCTATGGTGTTTTATTTGAAACCATAGGTTCAAAGGCATGAGATCTAGAGTACCCCTAGCAGCTCAGTCCCATTCAACAGCAGTAGGTGTAGTAGTGAGTCCTCTTTATTTGAGGATGATCCTTAGTTTATTATTACATTAGATTTGGTTTAATTTCAGTAGACGAAACTAGTTTGGGGCATGTCCAATCAACTCCACAGTTCAGACAGTTTTAAGACTTTTCGGACAAATGTATCAGTTTTTAGTTTTCAATTTTAAGTATTCTTAGATGTTTTGAGACTTATGGCCAGTTTTTGCATTTATTATCTATATTATGCAGTGTTCAGGCATAGATATCATGAGAGCATTAGCTTGTGGTCCTTCGGGATCATGAGCATCGTGTGACGTTCTGGTTCTAGAAAATTGAGTCATTACAAACTTGGTATTAGAGCCTAAGGTTCAATAGTGTCCTAGGAGTCTGAGAAGCCGTATCTAGTAGAGTCTTGTACATGGGTGTGTTACGCGCCACACTTATGTACAAGAGGCTATTAGATTTTTTTAGGAGAAGTTTCCTTTCTTTTAATATTCATGGCATGCGAGTAAGCATGAACTCAAGTTGATCCTCAGTCTAGTACACCTCTTTATTCTATTTACAGAGTATGCCTCCTCACAGAGATAGTCACTATAAGGTTGATGACCATCAACCTCAGCAATTAGATTTTGATAATGAGAGTGTGTCACACATCGAGTTTCAGGCAGCTTTTCATGCTCTAGCCCAAGCTATGATGATTAATATTTAGGAGAACCGTTAGGCTGTGTCCCTACCTCAGCAAGATGGGGGCTCATCCATAGAATGAATTAGAGATTTCATGAGGATAAGCCCACCATAATTCTTTGGGTCAGTAGCAGGTGAGGACCCACAGCTTTATCTAGAGGAGGTGAAGAAGATCTCCCAGATTATGCATATTTCTGGAGAGGAGAGTGTAGATTTAGCATCCTATAGGCTTAAGGATATTGCTCATGATTGGGTAGTGATATGGGAGAAGAGTAGAGGGGAGGGTGAAACTCCCATGACTTGGAAGGAGTTTCAGGATGTCTTTCTAGACAAGTTTTTCTCACTAAAGATGAGAGAGGCTAAGGTAGAAGAGTTCATAAACCTAAGGCAAGGATCAATGATAGTGAAAGAGTATTGTCTTAAGTTCAACCAGTTATCTAAGTATGCTCCCGACTTGATAGCTGACCCTAGAGCGAGTATGAGTAAGTTTGTGACTGGTGTATCCGGGTTAGTGTTGAAAGAGAGTAGGGACGCTATGCTCAATAGATATATGGACCTTTCTAGGTTGATAATGCATGTGCAACATATTGAGGTATATAAGGTGAAAGAAAGAAAGGGAGTGAGTAAGAGAGCCTGAATAGATAGTCGTGGTTTCTCTCAGGCAGGGTCCTAGGGTAGTGGCCCTCCTCAGCATATCTAGTGATGTTCAGTCTCAGCTCCATAATTAGCTAGTGTACCCGCACTAGAGTTCGGGGGTATCATTCATGATGGGGTACCAGACACCAAAATCTAGAGTACTGTTAGTAGTGTTCGTACCTATCCGATTTGTGGAGAGTGTGCCAAGAGCCACCTAGGCATGTGTAGAACCGACAGTGATGTATGATTTGGGTGTGGTAGTCCAAGTCACAGAATGCGAGTGTAGATTACTAGCTCAGAGGGGTAGAGTTTCATCAGCAGGGTGCCCCTTCCGATACCAATAGTGGTCAGCGTCAGAACAGACTTCATACGCTTTAGACCCACCATGATCAGGAAAGGTTCCCTGATATAGATTCGGGTGTGTTATGAGTCCTTCATCTTTATGATATGCATTGTTAGATCCTTTGATATTATTTTGAGATTATATGTCAGCATGATTCGTGCATTAGTTTCAGATCTCAGTCGGTCAATCATGACCCAGTTCGTAGGTGCCCCATGCACCGCCCTAGTATTTCAGCGAAGTATGTTTAAAGGAACATAAATTCCGAAGGGGCAGATGCCCCATGATATTTTGATGATTTCATGTCCTTAGACTCATTCAGTTGTATGTTTAGACTATCCTTACAAAGTTAACATCAGTTATTATTGGATAGCCAGTCATGCTTTCGAGAGTCAGTTCAGTCAGACATTCATGCATTAGATATGCATGTTCAGTTGAAAGAGATCAGTTTTTCAGTTTATTCAGTCATGCATTCATGAGAACAACTCAGTTACGCATTAATGCATCAGATATGCATGTCTTTTATGAGAATTCAGCTTATGAGTAGCTTCAGACGAGTATTCCATGCATCAGATATGCATGTACAGTATGAGAGCTCAGTATATTACTAGTTCTAGTTGCATGATCATGTTTCAGATGTTCTCGATCCTTAAGTTAGTTCAGTCAATCAGTATTCTTAGCTTATCTAGTGATATTTGAGGACGAATGTTTACAAATGGGAGATATTGTATGAACCTGCAAAATTCTCTCATTGTCTGAGCCCTAATATTGACTTTTTTCATGTAGACCATTGAATAAGATTTCCGTCGATACCAAATATGCCCAAATTCGATACTCGGGTGAATAGTTAGGGCTATTTTAGTGAGACAGTGTGCCACCTGGTACTTTAGCGCGTTGCAGAGCCAACCAAAATGGCAATCATCAAAATCCAGTGAGCCTCCGCGATTTTGGCATGTCGCTCCAAGGCTTAATTTTAAAGTTGTCCATTTCCAGTGCACCAACGCTATTCCACCGTATTGCGGTTCTTTTCCAGTTCGCAACCAAGGTGGTAACGCGATTTCTACCGCGTCGCTCCACCAACCAGTTTCTCAATTGTTCAATTTCCAGTGAGCTGGTGTGATTCCACCGCATCGCGCCAGCATGTGAAATCGGGATTTTCAGATTCCATTTTTAAATTTCAAAGACCAATTAGTAATTTCCTAAAGCTCCAAACCAGTCTATATAAGGGATCTATACCCTAAATAATGAAAATACTTCTTTATTCATCAGTTTTTCCCCAAAATAAAAATATTTTCTCTCTCATGAAATCAAGAACAAGACCTAGGGTTTCTAATCCAAGACCCAAGGCATCAAGATTTCTCCGTAAATCTTCTGAGAATCTCATTCAAGCCTTGATTCTCAGAACTCAGTGAGTTATATAACTCTGTACTCTCAGACAGATAATGAACTTAAGAAAGCTCAGTAATCTCCGTAATCTCAGTATTGCTAGTAATCTAGCCTTAGTTCTATACTCAGCTCAGATCTATTAGTATTCAAGTGTCCATTTCAGACCTCAGTAGTAATCGAGTAATCTATTCAAAGCTATGTATCATTCAGTCAGATAATGAGATTCAGTAGTATTCCGTCAGATACGGAACCAAGTGAATTCAGCTTAACTCAGTTAGATCAGTTGAGAAATATGATCAGTATCAGATTTAGCTTAATTTAAGTTGAGTTAAGAATCAGTTCAGAGTCTTTCAGTTGGGAGTAGGAGCTAGCACCAAGCGAGTGTAGGGATGGCGGCTCCCCGTTAGAGAGGCAAAGTCGTTAGGAGCAATCCCTGAACTCCAGAACTGCGTAGCCAATACAGGATGCAGGAGTACCCGTTAGAAAATGATTATCACCTGCTAGATAGGCTTGACTATTATACTGTCTTAGGCTTGACTTTCTGCGAGGGTAACCCGTTAGAGAGGCTTGACCAGAGAGTTATTTACCCGTGGCACAATTTTGACACCCTTCCAGCTGGGGTTACAGGTTGGACCCCAACAGTTCAGATTCGAGGTATGTCAGTTAAGTGAGCACTCCTACAGTTACAGTTTTAGTATCAATCTTCAGAAAAGAACTCAGAAATCAGGAATGTCAGATACAACAATCTATATTCGTGAGGAACTCAGATAGTTCCATTGACCCAGGAACCACTTGCTAGAGAAGCAAGGTCCCACATGAATTTATTGAGTAATCTCATTATCAGATCCAGAGATCGCCTGTTAGATAGTCTTGATCTCAGTCTCAGATTCAGTTGAGTAATTTGATTATCAGATCCAGAGATTACCCATTAAAAAGGCTTGATCTCAGTTGCAGATTCAGTTGAGTAATCTTACTATCAGATCTAGAGATAACCCATTAGATAGGCCTGATCTCAGTCTCAAATTCAGTTGAGTAATCTCATTGTTAAATCCAAATATCACCTGTTAGATAGGCTTGATCTCAGTCTCAGATTTAGTTGAGTAATCTCATTATCAAATCCATAGATCACATGTTAGATAGGCTTGATCTCAGTCAAAGATTTAGTTGATTAATCTCATTATTAGATCCAGAGATCACCCGTTAGATAGGCTCAATCTCAGTCTCATATTTAGTTGAGTATTCTCTTTATCAGATTTAGAGATCTTCCGCTAGATAGGTTTGATCTCAGACATAATCTTTTCTTATCATTGATAGTAGATTCAAGGATCATCCATTAGAGAGGTTTGATCTTCGATGCAGTCAATCGAGAGTAGAAATTGCATAATTCAGTCATTGATAAGAGTAGTTTTAGTTAATCAGTTTCAGTATCATCAGTTTTTGAGATCACTCTCTAGATAAGACTGATCTCAACTCCAGTAATAAGTTATCAGTATTAGATGATTTAGTATTCAGTATCTCAGGCATTAGTAGTGAGTTCAGATGGAAGTAAAGTAATATCCGAGTTTTAGTATTTCGAGTCACGATGATTTCAATTATGGTTTTTGCATTCATGCATGTGTTCTCATTCAGTACTCTCATGATTATTTAGTTAAGTAATTTTTCATGCATAAGACTTTGAATTTAGCCTTACCTCATCTTCATACTTGGTACATTCCCATACTGACGCATTTGCACTATGTGTTTTATTTGACACCATAGGCTTAGAGGCACGAGATCCAGAGTACCCCTTGTAGCTCCGTCCCAATCAGCAGCAGTAGGTGTAGTAGTGAGTCCTCATCATTAGAGGATGATCCTTAGTTTAATATTGCATCAGATTTGGTTTAATTTCAGTAGACGAAGTTAGTTGGGGATATGTCCCATAAACTCCACAGTTCAGGCAATTTATAGGATTTTCAGACAGATGTATCAGTATTCAGTTTTCAATTTTGAGTATTTTTAGATATTTTGAACCTTATGGGCAGTTTTCATATTTATTATCTATATTATGCAGTATTCAGGTACAGATTTTAGTAGAGGGTTAGCTTGTGGTCCTTCGGGATCATGAGCACCGTGTGACGTTCCAGTTCCAAAAAATTAGGTCATTACAGGTGTGTTGTTGAAAGACTCTCACCAAAAGTTAAAATCTAGCCTACCTATTTATTTGACTAAGAAATGGACTAACCCTCTATCACCCATACATGTATGAACCCTAGGATAAGTATAACCCCAAGACACTTCTCTTATTCGATTTTTATCAATAATTGTTGCTCTCATTTAGTGTTACCAGATAATTTAGTTCAAATTTATTTTAAATCATACCCCCTCCCAATTTAATTTATGTTTTTCTTTAAGTGTACATTATGAGTCAACACTTAGTGACTTTCAACATACATAGGATTTGAATACTAAATTACACTTCTCGTGGATTCGACCCCAACCTAAGTTGGGTTATTATATTGACAACAATCGCCTTGCCCCAAGATAATGGATTAAGTTGAGAGTTATCAAAAATGGCACCGTTGTCAGGGAGTGAAACTTAGTTTTTTCTTGTGTTGTATTGATAGTAACTTGGGGTTTACCCGTAGTGTTTATTATTTCCGTTGTTTGTTATTTTTTTTCTTTTATATGTGAATTCAATAGTGTCCACGACAAAATAAATGAACATAGAAGCAATGTCGGGACCTTTGATGGACCCCTTGATATGAGGACCACCTCCATGATGCGGGGCATGGTAGTACCATCCGCATCCCACCAAATGAAGGGAATAGAGTATTCTACGTCACAAGTGTGATGCTTCACATGCTAAAAATTAAAGGTCTCTTTGGGTGTCAATCTCATAAAAATTGAAATATATATTTGAAGAATTTTGTTGAGGTGTGGGCCCCATTTGATATCACTTACGTCTCACAAGAGTCCATAGGCTACGCCTCTTCCCGTTATCTCTAACATGTTAGGCGATGTTATGGTTGAGGTATCTACCCGTCGGGTCCATCACATTGTGGGTCAAACTGATGCTTTCTTAGATAGATATTTTCCTCCATTAAAGACGTTGCAATTGTGAGACAAAATCACAAATTTTTGTCAACTCAATGGAGAGCCTCTATATGAAGTTTGGGAGAGATTTAATAAAAAGCTTTCGTAACGTCCTAACCATAAAGTACCAGATAAGATTCTCCTTCAAACATTCTATAGGGAGTTGGACCAACTAAATAAGACCGTGGTGGACAACGTGGATAGTGGATTAGATGTGAGGTTGTCATATGGTGTTGATTCAACTTTCCTTGAACAAATCACAAAGCAAAATAGGAGGTGGCACACCCGAGACACTGAGTTAGCCACGGGTTCTTTCACTGCCTTGATTGTGAACAAAAAACATAGAAAGAAAGAAGAAGATAGGGATGAAATATGGCCAAAACGATGACACAATTGGACCTCCTTACAAAGAATGTTATGGGTGCACCCGTAAAAGCGGTCAATGCTGTTGTATATAAAAGGTATGATGAGGATGAGGCAAAGGCCCTTGATGGAGAAATTAGATACTTAGCAAACTATCAGGGGGGTTGCCGCCCCGGCCTACCAAAGGCAAGGTAGGCACCAAGGTTGAACGATTGTGATACACAAAGAGAATGGCGTGATAGAGATAAAGATCATGATTGGTGGGAAAAGAAAAGGGATTGTGTTAGATATATGCACCCTCATGACTGAGTGAAGAGCAAGGTGTCAAATCTCGTGGATCCTAAAAAGTTCAAAGCCAAGGATATGTTTTCTAGAATCTTGATGAAAGTGGAAGAGATGGACAAAATAGTCTGAGAACTTAAAGGGGAATTTTCTCAATTCAACCAAATGATTATATTTCACTCCACCTCAATCAAATAATTGGAGACCCAAATTGGCCAAATCTTAACTTCACTTAATGCTAGGCCTAAAGGTGGCCTCCCAAGTGATACGATGGCAAATTCAGAAAACGTGTTTATGTCTTAGAAATTATTACCCAAAGCGGTAAGGAACTTGGTGCACAAGAGTTTGAGGTCAAATAAAAGTCTCTTAATGATCAAATAAATACAAGGAGAAAATATATGGGTGAGCCAAATAATAAAACTCCAAAGTCTCAAGAAAGGAATGATGAAGAACCAATAATAATTAAAGAGATGGTTGATGAAGAGAGATCTCCTAAAGTAGTTGAGAGTGATGACTAAAAGAGAAATGAACCGCAATGTGTCCCCTTATCTCGAATGAAAATCCCTCCCCCATTCCGACAAAGCCTCAAGAAAAAAAAAGAGAATGTTAAAATCATGAAGTGCATTACCAATCTTACAAATCTTTCAATTAATATCCCATTGCTAGAAGCTATTCAAGATATCCTGAGATATTCTAATCTAATGAAGACATTGATGTCCAAGAAGTTCCTTATAGATGGTGAGATCACTGAAGTTACACATGGTTGCAGCGCTATTATGACTAGTGATATGGCCAACAAGAAAGAAGACTCGGGGGCATTCACAATCTTTTGCACCATTAGGACACACAAATTTAAGAAAGCATTGTATGACCTTGCTACAAGCATAAATTTCATGTCATATGTGATATATCAAAGACTTTGTTTGGACATCCCTACTTCCATAACAATGAGACTCTTAATGACGGGTCGCTCTATTAAGATACTGGTAGGAGTCTTGTTTGAGGTTTTGGCGAAGGTTGATCACTTTATTCTTCTAGTTGACTTTGTTGTACTTGATTGTGAACTCTACCAAGATATACCTATTATTCTTGGGTGATTCATCCAAGCAACCGGAAGAGCAATTATTGATATGGAGCAAGGGGAGATGAAATTTTGAGTAAAAAATGATGAAGTATCCTTTCGGGTATGTTAGATCGAGAAACAACCAATGGAAATACAACTGCTATCCGTAATTGAAGTAGTGGACATGAAGATCGGCATTGGATCACTCAAGTATCCAACTTGAGGATTGAAGAACGTCGTTCCATGATGTTTAATTAGACACTGGATGGGAGGCAACCCATCATACCATGCAAGTGGCATGTATCCTTTAATAATTGATTTCTAGAGTAGATTTTCTTATTTAGATTGATCCATCCAAATGAGGTGCACAAAAAGGGTTCATTTAAATGATTTGGGGTAAAGGAAAAATATGGTGGAATTGAGTTATGGGCAGAGAAATTAAAAATAGGGAAGCAAAATTGCTCTCAATTATCATGATTGCGATTCCATAGGGTTTGCGATCATGATAGCATGGGGTTTGCGATCGCGATCCCTCATTTGTCATAGTAATTAAGGCAACTTTACACATGAACAGTCTCCAAACCCCCACTATATTTCCTCTTCAATTATTTTCAACTCAGACCAAATTATTCCCTTATTGATAGCATTCAATTGTGCATTGCATCCTTCCCTACATTCCTAACCCGGTATGTGCTTTAATTTTTTTATGATCGCATGTAGGAATTAGAACTCATGTTTTAGGAATGGCCTAAAGTTGTGATTCACATACTAAATTCTTAGTTTGATTGTGCTTGTTTTGTGTGATTAGCTGTTGTTATTGGTATGTTCATTGATGGGAAAGTCTTGAGTACCCTAATTTGTTCAAAATTAATAGGAATAGCATGTACACACAAAGTGTTTGATAAAATGCCCGAATAAATCCCTCACAAGTTTTCCCATAATCTAAGGGCGTAATTGAGTATCTAGGTACTGTGTTTCTTTTTCTTGATGAGAATTTTTTATTTGGAACACAATTTGGCATTGAAATTAGAAGCTTTGGGTTTTGAGCAATTTGGTTCGACATGCCTTAGATACCGCAATCGCGGTCATTGGAGCGCGATTGCATTACTGCAATCATGATCCCATTCTCGTAATTGAAATATTTGAGAGCATGTTCTTACAGGTATCAGGAATCATAATCACAATCCAAGAATGCCGCAATCACGATAACTAAGACCAGTCTGTGTCCAAATCTCAAACCTTGCATTTTAAGCTTGTCCATGTCCCATAAATCGTTCCCTCAGTTCGATCAAGTTAAATAGATTGTATTCTTCATATTGACCTTATGGACTAATGCTCTGTGTGTGGATCCCAGGTACCCAATGGCAGGTTATGATACCAATCGTTTCATGGCCCTTGAATGTTAGACTACATATTATGAAGATCTTATGAGGAAGAAGTTGTTGTCTGAGAGGGGGATTGAGTTAGAGAATATGCTCTAAAAGATCATAACTTTTGATGGAATACTATTTTCCACGAGATGGATATGTTTTTCCCTAGAACCATGCAGGGAAAATGAGCATTGGGTGAGGGAATTCTATGCAAATCTTAGCGTAGTAAATCTCTCTAACCCAATAATAAGAATCAAGGGCAAAGAGGTTCATTTTAGGGCTAAGCAGACTAAAGAAGTTTATGCCTTTAAAAATGTGGACATGAGTGAATATGAGGCCAAGGATTGTTCTCTTGAGAGCTGGTTGGTTGATTATCTGTGCCTGGGGAGGTAGGTCCCATGGGCTACCACAAAAAATATGATACTGATAAGTGATTTCATGGTTAAAGCTAGAATTTGGTTGACAATTATTTGCATCAGGGTCTGTCCCACCACCAACCTAATGAATGTCCAAACTATGTGTGCTCAGATAGTGGCCTGCCTCTTGCACAATATTTCTTTGAATATTTGCCATTTTGTTGTCATGGAGATTCGACATTACAGAAACAAAGGCGGTCTTATACTCATGTTTTCGTCATTGATCACAGAGTTGTGTAGGTGAGCTAAGCTTAAGGAGTACCTGGAGGATAGTTGGATCTCTCCAAAGACTCCCATTTACCCACTTAAGATCTGAGGATAGGGAACCTTTGGAAAGAGAAAAAATAGAAAGTTTAACTTGGGGAGGTTAATGGAGGATGATATAGATTCATGCAGGCCATCCACAGTAGAGCCGTTTGATGATATTTTAGTTAAGATGAAAACAATCAGGGATCTTGTGTCCATGGTACCTCAGAGTCGGGGAGAGCCTTCCACCTTCCATCATTCCTACATCGCTTAATCTGACTACGAGAGGTATCTTGAAGTCCAAAAGAAGCAGGGCACACTATTTCCAGACTTGAGAATGCCTACTCCTTATTGGCATGATATCATTAGTCGTTATATGAGTCATATACTAAGATATGAAAGAGGGAAAAGACGAGGGAAAAATTCTTCACGAAGATGTGGAAGGAGGTGAAGGGCCTTTGAAAGGTCCTAAAACCCAAAGAGAGACTTTCTTCTCCCCAAGATGATTGTGATGATGAGGTACCACCTGCATAGTCAGACTTAGATAATGCTAGGGATGATACTGAGACCCATAGCAACAAAATTTCTTGATGCGACTATAGGGAGCACCCTATACTCTTTTGATGTTTTCATGATTTTGCAGTGAGGTCACTACAAGCTTTTAGTTGGGGGTTCCCATCTCCTTTTTCATTTGATTTGATGCTTTGGTATATACTATTTGGATATTTTTTTGGATGCTTTGACTTTTGGATGATTTTGTTTTTATTTTTTCTGGGTTGTAATAATTGGGCACCCCAATGGTGCCTACATTTGATGAATTGGTCATTTTTTTTCATTTTTAGATCTATGTTTATTCTTAGCTGGTTTTAATAATGATGTCGGATGAGCCTTTCCCTATGACAGATTGAGTGACAATATTCTTAAGGGAAAATCGTCCTGTTTGGGGTTTGTTCCATAGATGCAGAGGAATTCTAAGTACCCATGTCATTGTATATTTGGGATTGCCCTTATTACTATGGTGAAGTCTGAGTAACCATATGGTTTTCCCTCATGAAAGCTTAAATGTGAGACAATGGCTTGATTTGGTGCCATCAATAACAAATCTTCCGTGGTGTAAATGTGAAGCAAGCACCCCCCCTTCATCCAAATTTGTTTTTGTGAAAACCAAGGGCATGGACATGAACAATTTTGTAATAACACTTTACCTCTTTTTATGACTGTGAAGTCTTTAGTTGGTAGTGTACAATAAATACCTCTTTTTGTCTCTAGTAGGAAATATAATTGAGCCTTCTTGAAAATTTTTCATGTTATGTGTGGTGAGTTTAGTTGTTTAACTCTCATGCTTACTTGTGTCATCTAGAACTTTCTCCGTTAGTCTCTCAAAGCTAAATCATTATTATGTTTGGTTGGTGAAATAATCTTAGGCCATCTTTGTGAACATGGAAATCCACTTTAGCCTAAAAATCCTAGAATAGTATCCCTATTCACCCACTTTGAGCCTTTGAACCTTTCCTTGGTAGTCGCGTTACAAACCTTGAACCATTTAAATTCTAACCCTCTTTTGAACCCTATCCTCCTTGAACTTAAAAATGCAACTTGAGTCCAAAATCCTAAGTTGGGGGTGGTGAGTCTTTGAAGAGATGACCTTGGGCCATGGTATTGTGAGTGTATGCCTAAAAGTTTAGAAAAAAGAGCAAGTGAAAAAGAAGAAAGGAAGAAATCATCAAAAGAAGGTAAGACATAGATTGTGCAAAAGAAATAAATAAGAAGAAAATGCTTAAAATGGGTGAATCAAGGTAGTGAAATTAGGCATGTGTAAGTTGGAAATGAATAAAGTGGCCCATGGTCTGAAGCTTAATTAAATAGTAAGATGTAGATGTTCAATATGGGTGTAGCCACTTTGATCTGAAATGATATTATACTCTTACTCGAGCATACATTACAGGCTTGAAAAAGTCCTTCGAGATCTCTAATCAAGTGTATTCAAATTAGTGGCGGATTGAAAATAAAGGTAAACATATAGTATAATATTTGTTTGCATTGAGAGATTCTTTTTTAGAGTGAGCACTTGCATTTTAATCCCTTTTGTTTGATAGATACTTTGGTGTGTTGGATTTTCTTTCGTAAGGAGGCATGTAAACTTATTAAGGTAGGTGAAATTGTCATCTTCTGAAAATTAGGCAAATTTAGTTTAGTTGTGTCACTAATTGATGGAGAGTCATTTTTAGAGAGTTAATGATTTTTTCTTAGTTGTTCTTTAAAGTCTTTTGCATTCTTGAAAAGTGTTCTTTAGGTTGAGGGGAGTTGTGAGAATATATTTTCCCGTGCTTGAGAGCTACTTGTTGGTGCTAACCAAGTTCAAAATTATTGTGATCATTTGGTCGTATGAGTGGGCTTATAATTTCATAGTCTGATTGAGTAAGAAGTGGTGTTGCTTGAGGACAAGCAAAGGTTTAAGTTGGTGGTATTTATGAGTGGTAAATTTACCACTCGTTGACATCCAAATTCGTGCACACTACTATGGTTAAATTGTGTAAATCAAGAAAATTTGCCATTTGAATGCACTAATTTTGATGGTTTGTAGGTTTACAGGTAATTGGAAGAAAAATAAGTGAAGTAAGCTGAAAGGGGAAAAAAAGGGGGCAAAGTTAAAGCAAAAGCTGGAAAACTCAGAGCAGGGATTGACCCTCAAATACTGCGCAGTCTGAGGGTCGCAATTGTGGCCAGTAAAAACTCGGTCAAAGCTTGGAGATTGTGAGGGGATCACCGCAATTGTGGGAGTTGCGATCACGATCAGATAATGGCATTTGCGATGGCATAGCCAAATATCCAAGGGTAATTTCATAATTTCGAGCAGTTGAACCCAATTCTCAAAAGGGAAAAACCCTTACACATTTGAGATATCTTCCAATTAATTTTCAAGTTTTTATTGAGAGGAAACCCTACCAATTTGGGAAAGACAATTGTTGCAAAATTTTCCAAGAAAATTATTAGTTATAATTTGAGATTGAAATTTTGGGATTATTCCTGATTTGTTATCAATAGATGTACTGGGTGCTAATTTGGGTGTATCTTTTTTTTTTAATCTCATGAATAGCTAAATATTTATCTTGGGTTATTCTTGATTAGGGTGATAATGTTTATGGGTGTTGATTGTTAGTCCTAATTATTAGTTATTGATGATGGGTTTTGCGAATACTCTTTGATTTAATTTATAATTGTGGGTGAAAACCCGAATTTAACTTGGATCCCACATCATCCTAGAAAGGGGGTGTGGGTGATAAGTAGTAGTGAACAACTATTTAATACTAGTTATGTCCTTAGCATTATCTTAGAAATAAGGATGTTATGTGTGTAGCCAGATTGATTGGCATTATCCTATAAATAAGGATGTTATGTTGAGGTCTTGGATTAGTGAAATTGTCACACTCATGAGGTATTCAAATAAATCCATCAGTGAAGTTTGGTGTGTTGTTGAAAGACTAACACCAAAAGTTAAAATCTAACCTGCCCACATCTTTGACTAAGAAATGGACTAACCCTCTATCACCCATCCATATATGACCCTTAGGATAAGTATAACCCCAAGACTCTTCTCTCATTGGATTGTAATCAATAATTGTTTCTCTCATTTAGTGTTATAAGATAATTATGTTCAAACACGTTTTAAATCATACCCCCTCCCAGTTTAATTTATGTTTTGCTTTGAGTGTACATTGAGGGCCAACGCTTATTGACTTTCAACATACATAGGATTCGAATACTAAATTAAACTCCTCGTGGATTCGACCCCAACCTAAGTTGGGTTATTATATTGACAATAGTTGCCTTGACCCAAAATAATAGAGTAAGTTGAGCATTATCATGCGTCTCCATATTGTAGGATCCGAAAGGTCAGTTTTTAATTTCCTAACAACCTGTTAATTAAATGCGTGGAAAGTTTCTTTGTACCCAAAGGGGGGTTTATTTCTTATCTTAGAGCTCAAAACTTGATTTCCAAAGGGTGCCTTTATCATTTGGTTTTGATTAAGGATTCTAATTTTGAGGGTCCCACATTGCAATCTGTCCCCGTGGTTAATGTATTTCCTAAGGTGTTTCCTGATGAACTTCCTAAAATTTATCCCGACAAGGAAAAAGACTTGGGGATTGATCTTCTACTGAATGCCCTCCCTATTTCTTTTCGTTCTTATAGAATGGCTTCGGTTGAACTTAAGGAGTTTAAGGACTAGTTAAAGAATTTTCTTAATAAAGGCTTTATTTGCCCTAGTATTTCTTCGTGGGGTCCTCCTTACTTTATGTGTGAATAAAGATGGGTCTCTTCGAATGTGTATAGACTATCTTTAGTTGAATAAGGTTATAGTGAAGAATAAGTACCCTCTTCTTTAGATTGATGATCTTTTCGACAAACTTTAGGGTGATAAGTATTTCTCTAAGATTGATCTTCCTTCGGGTTATCATAAATTAAAGATTCGATAGGTTGATATTCCCAAGACTACTTTCTGCACTCGGTATGGCCATTATGAGTTTTTAGTTTTTTCGTTTGGATTTAATAATGCTCTGACTGCATTCATAGACCTTATGAATTGAGTGTTCAGGCAGTTTCTGGACTGATTTATGATAGTTTTCATTGATGATATTTTGGTGTATTCTAAGAGTGAGGAGAACCATGTCATTAATCTCAGAATTGTATTGCAGACTCTTAAGGACCAAAAGTTGTATGCCTAATTTTATAAGTATGAGTTTTAGATAAATATTGTTACTTTTCTTGGGCATGTTGTTTCAAGTGAGGGAATCAAGGATGATCCACAGAAAGTCGAGTCAGTTAAGAAATAGCTTGGACCCACGTCTTCAACCTACACTAGAGGCTTCTTGGGCTGGGCTAGGTATTATAGGAGGTTTATGGAGAGTTTCTCATTTATTATTGCTTTGTTGAAAAAGTTAACTCTGAAGAAAGTTAATTTCTTGTTGTCCTATGCTTGTGAAGGTAGTTTTGAGAAATTAAAGGATAAGTTGACTTCTGCTCTGATTTTGATCCTTCCCGAGGGTACTAATGGTTTTCTTGTGTATTGTGATACATTTCGTGTGGAATTGGATTGTGTTTTAATGCATCATGGTAAGGTTGTAGCCTATTCTTACAGGCAGTATAAGATTCATAAAAGGAATTATTCAATTCACGATTTAGAGTTGGCGACGGTGGTTTTTTCTTTGAAGATTTAGCGCCATTATTTGTATGGGGTGCATGTGGACATTTATTCAGATCATAAGAGCTTGCAGTATGTGTTTACTTAGAAGAAGTTGAATCTTAGGTAAACACGGTGGCTTGAATTGATTAAGGATCATGACATGAGCCTTCACTACTATCCAGTTAAGGCTAATAATATTTTTGATGCTCTTTGAAAGTTGTCTGTGAGGAGTTTATCCAACGTTGATGAGGATAAAAAAGAGTTGGTTAAAGATATTCACTGATTATCTAACTTGGTTATTCATCTCTTAGACTCTGAGGATGGGGGAGTTATTGTCCAGGAAATGGTGAAATCATATTTTGGTGTTGAGGTTAAAGAGAAATAGGTTTTAATCACATACTTATACAAGTGAAGGATGATGTAGGTTAGCAGAAGGTTATTGCATTCAAGATTAGGGAAGATAGCATCTTGAGGTATCAAGGTAGGTTGTGTATTCCGGATGTTGATGGGTTTCGAAAAGGATTTTACTGAGGCTCATGAGTCAAGATACATAATTCAACCGAGTTTAACTAAGATGTACCATGACTTAAAATGAGATCTATTGGTGGAACTATATAAAGAGAGATATAGCATATTTTGTGGCTAAGTGTATAGTCTGACAATGAGTTAAGGTATAACACTTGAGGCCTGGTGGTATGTCTTAAGAGATAGAGTTGCCTATATAGAAGTGAGAGGTGATCAATGTGGATTTTATTACGGGTCTTTCACAGTATCGAAACTGGTATGATTTGATTTGGATCATTGTGGATAGGATGACTAAGTCTGCTCACCTCTTGCCTGTGATGATTAACTACTCTGGAGAAGACTATGCCAAGTTGTTTATTCAAGAGATATTCAATTTGCATGGAGCCCCTGTGTCCATCATTTTAGATCTAGGTACGCATTTTATGTCTCACTTTTGGAGTTCATTTCAGAAATATTTAGGGACAAAGATGAACCTTAGACTTGCTTTCCACCTGCAAATGGATGGACAAGTTGAACGGACTATTCAGACTTTGGAGGATATGTTAAGGGCCTACATAATTGATTTTAACGGAAGTTGGATTCATCATTTTCCCTCATTAAGTTCGTGTACAATAATAGTTATCACTCTAGCATTAGAATGGCTCCTTTTGAGGCTCTTTATAGTAGAAGGTGTAGATATCCTATTGGTTGTTTTGAAGTGGGTGAGACTAGGTTGTTTGGTCCTAACTTGGTCCACCAAACCATGGAGAAGGTGAAGGAGATAAGAAAAAGGCTTATGACTTCTCTAAATTGCCAAAAGTATTATACGGATGTGAGGCAAAGAGACTTGGAGTTTGAGGTTAGTGATTAGGTGTTCTTGAAAGTTTTTCCTATGAAAGAAGTGATAAGATTTGGGAAGAAGGGGTATCTCAGTCCCTGCTATATTGGACCGTATCAGATTTTTTGAAGAGTTGGTAATGTTACTTATGAGTTGGAGTTGCTTCCGGGTATGGCTCTTATTTATGCTATTTTTTATGTGTCTATGCTGAAGAAGTATGTGGGTGACCTTTCTTTGACTGTCCCTATGGAGGATGTTGTATTTCAGATTTCTTGTCCTATGAGAAAGTCCCAGTTGAAATTTTGGATAGGCAAGTTTGTAGGTTAAGAACTAAGGATATAGCTTTGGTAAAAGTGATATGGAGAAACCAAATGGTGAAAGAAGCTACGTGGGAAGCTGAAGATGATATGAAAGCTCAATATCTGTTCTGGTTTCCCTGGTTGGATGAAGATGCTTAAAGTATGTGCTCTTTTATTCCAACCACATTTTATATTTGTTTTTAGGTTTGGTTTAATTCTATCTTTTATTAGTGCTAGGGCTCCCCTAATTTCTCACTCGGCGATGAATGATCCTAAGGGGGGTAATGTATTACCCTAGGTCATGGAGAAGGACATGTCCCGATCTAATTTGGTATTCTGGTTTTAGAGGTTTTGTGGATAAGTGTGGGGGTTTTTTGTCATTGTGTTTGCCTCGTGTTCTCTCTCTTGGTCTATATACTTATCTTCATTTGGTTTAGTTTTGCTTCCACTTTGATCTTTATTGTACTCAGGTGGTTTGGCTAAGGGGGTGTTCTCCAGCGCATGGTGGGCTTGAGATTCCCATCACAATTAGGCCATGGTTTGGGTCGTGTCATTATGATACACTATTCAGTATATATATGTTAACTATTGGAAAAATTTATGTTAGAGCTGCAATGGTAAAAAGTACAATTCTCCAATGGTAATATTCTTTATCAGCACTATTAGTCATCTCAAATATACTAAAGGACTTACTTTTGTCACTACGGTAATTTCTTTATGTTGAAAACATCGCGAACCAACAAAAATTTTGTTGAAAATTCTATAATTGTGTTGTTGGAAAGATGAGCTTTTTAGAAAAATGTACATTTTTCTACAGTTTAAGAAATAAAAAACTCGAATTAGTCATTATTTGTTTAGGATAATGGTGGATTCTCTTATTTTAAGTGGATTCCATCCGAATCAAAGGAATCAACATTTCAAGGCTTTGTCAAATTTGAAGTACTAAAGAGACTTAGAGAATCAATGGAGAACAAATATTTTTGTATGACACTATTTAGAGAATCATAGCACAAGATAGATCATTTGAAAAAATTATTGAAAATACTGAAATAGAGAGGGATCAACTTAAATAAAAATTGATCTTGACTAGAGAAAAATAGAATGATCTAAAAATCATGTTGTATGATCTATTAATAGTGTTAGCTTTTTAAAAAGGTGTAATTTAATACATTGTACTAATCCTAGCCCGATTCAGCTCTTAGTTGCATGCTTAAGGGGCTTAAATCTTGAAATTTTCACTAAGTGTTGGGGGCCTAGTCATTTTAAGACCCCTAAACTTTGAGGATTTTCATTTTGGTCTTCTCGACCCCGAGACGTTAGTTATTGAGTTAATCCATTTTCAGGGATGTACTGAGCATATCTCAGGGAAGTTTTGGATTTTTTAGATGAGGATTGGGTCATGTTTGGATTTCAATTCCAGCAGCTCAACTCGATTTCACCGCATTGCGGCGGGTATAACGATGAGTCTTCTATCGCGTTGCGTCAAGCCCCCAAACAGCATTCCAGTTGCGACTTTAATCTCTAGAGAGGCAATTAGGTTATTTACCATTACCCCAAGTCGTGAAAATATTAGATTAAATGATGGTTTAAGAATTATACACCCATTCTCCATCAATATTCTCTTCAAGAAACCCTAACCAAACTGCATTACATCTTATTCAAGATAATCAAGAATTTGAGGCCCTTTATCCAAGAACTTCAAGAAGAATCCTTCAGCAACATCTTTAAGAGTTCAAAGTCAAGCTTGTATATTAAATCAAGCCTATTAAGGTATGTGGGGTTATGAATAAGGGTATCCTTTCACCCTTGTGCCCAAATTATATGATTTAAAGATTCTATTCACTTGTTTTAAAGTAGGGTTTATACCCAAGTTTATACATTCTTGAATCATATGATTATTATGAGATTTAAAGCTTTAAGTATATCAGGAAATGCTTATGTTTATGTTTTTACCTTACATGATTTATACAATGAATGAGATTTTACTAGAATGACTTGTTATTGTTGGAATATTTCAAGAATTATATTGAGCATAAAGCTTTATGAAGAATTGACATGAGTTTAAAGCATGGGTTTTAAGCCCTACATTTAAGTATAGAGATTTCAATAAGATTACGCTTTTAAGTATTCTTTGATAAGCTTATTTCAAGATTTAAAGCAAGAATTGATCTTTTGTTCCTCACCTAAGAAATGGAATCCACATTTATTCACTTTGATTATAGTTTAAAGCAAAGAGAAGCATAACTGATTTTCATTATAAACCCATATGTTATTTTAAGGTAGATTTCCTAAAGGGTGAGCATTTAAGTAATATGGGAGTAGTATTTAGCACCGAGTTGGTTATGAGGCCAAGCTCACATGCCCTAGAACTACGTGTCACCTTAGGTTTAAGTCCCAATATGGGTTAAGTATAGTGGTCACTCTAGTTAGGTTCTATTCCGATGGAAAGGATAGAACAACTCTACCAATGTGGGTGTGAGACGTTGGACTCCATGATACCTCACATGGTTTATATCGGTTAGAAGAACCACCCAAAATAAAGAGTAAAGTAAAGCCTTTAGAAACTAAGTGTGTGGCTCACAAAGTTTATTCAAGCTCATGTTGAGTTTCTTACACTTAGCATGCATTATTTGAAAGTCTATGAATATATTAAGTTATTGTTTTACTTATGCATTCACCCTCACATACTCAGTATATTCCATAAGTACTGATCCACATATATGTATATGTGCTATATTGTCACATAATGTAGGTACAAGTTGTAGCGTGCACATCATAATCAGACAGTTTGCAACTTCCGATCAGCAGGTGATGAGTCTTTTTTATTTGAGGGCTCGAGTCAATCATAGTTCGAGTAGCATCTTGTTTTCTTTATTCAGTCGTATTGATTCGGAATAGTTGGGGGTCATGTCCCAGCTACCTATAGTCAATACTAGTAGAGGCATCATAGATAGTTAGTAGAGTTGATGTATTTGATTTCAATTTTGGTTTGTTTAACCAGAGTTGTAATCATTTTAGTAGTTCAGTTTTGAAGATATTCAGCTAAGGACTTTTCGTTCGCTCATTTCTTCAAGAATTATGTATCTTATTTAGTTGCTCACGAGTCAGGCCAGTAAAAGGGTTACATTGGGATCACTTGTGGTCCTAAGCACCGTGTGACATCCAGGGGCTAGTTTTGGGGTGTTACAAACTCGGTATCACAGCACAGAGTTCAAGTGTCGTAGGGTGTCTATGAAGCCGTGTCTAGTAGAGTCTTGCGTAATGTTACAATGACGTTTGTACTTTTTTCGAGAGGCTACAGGGAATTTAAGAAATGTCTTCTTTATTTTATATCTAGATCGTGTTGTAAAGTTGTTCTTTCAGAAACTTCTGCCGATTTGTGTATAACTCTATAATTATCCATCTATGACTTTTCGAGATAATATGAGAACTTGATTCTAATTCCCCCCAAGATGATGCTCTCAGATTTACTATCGGTAACTTGAGAAGTCACATAAGGGGCTTGAGAGGAGCTCGCTAGTGTGTTACAAGTTCCTTAAGTTGAAAGTTTATGTCCTTATTCAATTGAGTTGTTTAATTAAAACAGAATAAGATATGTATTAAGATTCCTTGTTAGCCCTTTAATACAAATAGTGCTCATGAGAGGAGATATTATAAACCCAAACTGTTAAATAGAGTTTTTATTTGAGGGATGGTATGACCTTGTGTGTTATGATTCATAAATGGTAGAACCTTCTTATAGGTTGAAGTATGGGTTTAGAAGTACAGTGACAAGAAAGGTGATAATAGCGATTGATCAAATGTGTATAGATGATCTTTTGTATACGATCGAGTTAGTAGTGAGGCGATATGTCCTCGTGTGTTAGTTTAGTGGAAGGTAGAGAAGGAGTTGTTAGTTAAGGTGAATTGTTGTTTGTTGGAAGTAGGAAATGTGTTATTGATGGTAGTCATTGTGTTAGAAAATTATAGGTTATTGATGAAATTATTTCTTAGTTAGTAGTACCTTTGAGTTGCTAAACGGGAAGAAGGCTAGTTATCTAGTATATGATGTTCATAATAGCTTAGTTAAGGAGTTATGGATAGGTGATGTTGAGTCTTTTTGTATGATTTTTATTCTCATAGTTTGGGGAGAAATATGAGTTTAGAGATGTGATATTAGTAGGCTATGACGGAAGTAGTATGGTCCATTAATGGTTTGGGGATATCCATGTTAAGTGTTAGAATCTAAGATTGAATCTTTAAAGATTGAGCTAATAGAAATAAGAGTTGAAGCTCTAGATGGTGTGAACTCTGGGTGTGGTGATACTCATGAAAATTTTACGTTAGTAAGTGTTCAAGTTATTATATGATAACTATTAGGGCTATAGGAAGATAGCGTTGTATCTCATAAGGAAATTTTAGCAATGGATTTTACATTTTCAGTAGTAGTCTTTCAATCAAAGTTTATTATTTAAGTGTATTATTATATCCCAGAATCTAGAGTGCAGTGATTGTAGTCTAGTTTAGAGTTTAGTCAAGGGTTCCACGGACTTAGAATGATGGCTTAAATCTAAGGGGGAAATGATAGAATAAGTAACCAAGTCAAGCTCTCAGATTTTAGTAAGGTTATCAGTATGTCATAGAATAGCAGTAAGGGAGGATGATGCCCAACCCATTCTTATTTCAGTATTTTTACTTCAGTTATCACGATATCTAATCATACCTTACGTGTCAGTTCTATGATCATAGTTCATGTTCATGCACATAATAGAGAGTCATGTACTTTCCCAGTTTCTAGTATGAAGAGTTCCAGTTAAATCAGCAGTACAAATCATATTCCAGGAATTTATGAACTCCAAACTCAGGTCATGCAGCTCATGACTCATGTACTCATGCTTTACAATATATTTAGTTCCAGATACTCATGCTATACTCTTAATGATCAGCAAAATGCATATTTTGCCATGTATATCCTTAGTTTTAATCTCTGTAGTGGATCTGTGTCATGGATACTCTATTTCTCGGACCGCAGTTAAGTGTCCAACCTATGCATAATATTATTTCATGCTTCAGGTTCTCATGTCCTAACCTTTCAGTGACCTCTTCTTATGTCAAGATAGTGATGATAAACAATTGTATAGATGGGACAAAGTAAATATTTCATGTTGGGAAAGATTGTTGCATTCTTATTGTATGCTTGTTTTAGCTAAGGCTGTAAAGGTGAAGTAAGAATGAGGCCAAGTTTTTTATATATGTCATGGTTAGTTGAAATTTTGTGTGTGTTTTCATGGGGTAGTGCATAGAAGTTGTTGTTCATAGAGGTATAGAGAATATGAGAAGTATGACTTTATGGGTGTTTGCCTTGAAGTTCATATGTGGTTATAAGGATAAGCTTGAATGTCAAGTTGGGATATAAGTGGAGGAATACAATATGCACTAGTGAATCCATAATAAGAGTACAGAGTTAGTCATTGAAGCGGTAAGGCATGTTATGCTTAGGGTGTGAGCTCTGGAAGAGACATAGAAGAATGAATCATGTGGTTTAGACTAGTATTATGGTGTAGCGCATTGTATCTTATGATTTCCAGTTAGACTTGATCATGGTAAGAGAATTTAGTTTAGTTTAGACTTTAGTAGACAGATTTATCAATGCCTATGTGAAAATTTTGATTTAGATTTATCAATGCCTATGTGAAAATTTTAAGTGAAATCACCTGAATATGGTATTTAAAGGGAATAGTATAGTTGAGGGAGTATTTGAGAAGTGTTGCTAAGCTTGAAAGTAAGAAGTTCCATTGCCTAAGGCCTATTAATTCTATCCTAGCTTGTGATTTATATGTATATGTTCCATGATATAGAGTTGTATCAATGTTGTGATTTCTTAGTCAGATGTCTTGTTCAGATCATGCCCAAAATTCTTTGCTACATAATATTATTAGAATTTCTTAGAAGAGTGTTGGAGAAATACTCCATTTGAGTATAGGCAGTCCATATGGGAGTTCATAGAGCCTGTGATCCAGTTTAACAATCAAGTAGACAAGCTACTATAGATTTACAACTTTCCATTTAGTCTTACTACCCAAAGTTTCACGAGTAAGGCCATTCCATGAAGTAAAATGTTTGCATTCATGCAAATTACAAATTCATCTCAGTACATGCCTCATGCATCAGTTTCAGAGTAAGATATTAAGTCATGATTCATCTTATGAGTGTCCCGTGCATCATCTCAATCTTTCCTTAGTATTTTAGCCAAGTTAGTATCATTCGGGGGACAAACTATCCTAAGGGGAAGATGTGGTAATACCCCGAGTTTTCATGTCCTGAACCTCTCAACTTTTTTTCATGAAACAAAATCCTGCCTGAGGCAATGGTTACTCAAAAATTGACTCTCTCATTTCTATCCCAGCCTTATAACCATTCTCATGTTATTGTATGTATTCAAAAAAAATCAGTTCAGTCATGATATTCAGTTCATGTATCATGTTTCAAACTCAGTTAGGCAATCATGTTCCAAGTCATACATGTTCAGTATATGATCTTAGTTACCTTAGTATAGTACTCTCAGTCTAACTAGTCTTATTCGAGGATGAATGTTCCCAAGAAGGAGATATTGTAATACCCCGTACTAATCCTAGCTCGATTCAACTCTTAGTTGCATGTTTAAGGGGCTTAAGGATTGAAATTTTCACTAAGTGTTGGGGACTTAGTCATTTTCAAGACCCCTAAACTTCTAGGAATTTTATTTTGTTCTTCCCGACCCCGAGACATTAGTTTTTGAGTTAATTCATGTTCAGGGATGTAAGGAGCATGTCTCAGGAAAGTTTAAGATTTTTCGGACGAGAATTGGGTCATGTTTTGATTTAAATCATAGCAGTTCAACGCGATTTCACTGCAATGTGTCGGGTATAGCAATGAGCATTCCATCGCGTTGCGCCAAGGCCCCAAACGGCATTTCAGTTGTGACTTTAATCTCCAGAGGGGCAATTTGGTCATTTACCATCACCCCAAGATGTGAAAACATTAGATTAAACGACAGTTTAAGAATTATACACCCATTCTCCATTAATTTTCTCTCCAAGAAACCCTAACCAAACTCCAAAACTCCATTACATCCTGTTCAAGATAATCAAGAATTTGAGGCCCTTAATCTAAGAACTTCAAGAAGAAGCCTTCAACAACATATTTAAGAGTTAAAGTCAAGCTTCTACATCAAATAAAGCCTATTAAGGTATGTGAGGTTATGAACAAGGGTATCCTTTCACCCTAGTGCCCAAATTGCATGATTTTAAGATTCTATACACTTGTTTTGAAGTAGGGTTTATACCCAAGTTTATATATTCTTGAAGCATGTGATTATTATGAGATTTAAAGCTTTAAGTATAACATGAAGGGCTTTTATTTCTGTTTTTACCTTACATGATTTATACTATGAATGATATTGCACTATCTTGACTTGTTATTATTGGAATATTTCTAGAATTATATTGAGCATAAAGCTTTATTATGAATTTTCAGAAGTTTAAAGCATAGGTTTTGAGCCCTAAGTTTGAGTTTAGAGATTTTAAGAAGATTACGCTTTTAAGTATTCTTTGATAAGCTTATTTCAAGATTTAAAGCAAGAATTGATCTTTTGATCCTCAGCTAAGAGATGGAATTCACATTTATTCACTTAGATTATAGTTTAAAGCAAGGAGAAGCATAACTGGTTTTCACTATAAACCCTTATACTACTTTAAGGAGGATTTCCAAAAAAACGAGCATATAAGTAATTTGGGAGTAGTATTTAGCATCGAGTTAGGTAAGAGGCCAAGGTCACATTCCCCAGAACTGCGTGCCACCATAGGTTTAAGTCCCAATATAGGTTAAGTATAGTCATCACTCTAGTTAGGTTCTATTCTGATGGGAAAGGTAGAACAACTCTACCAACGTGGGTGTGAGATGTTGGACTCCATGATAGCTCACATGGTTTATATCGGTTAGAAGAACCTCCCAAAAGAAAGAGTAAAAGTAAAGATTTTAGAAACTAAGTGTGTGGCTCACAAAGTTTATTTAGTATGCTTTATTATTCATGTTTTTATGATTTTTCAGCTTTCTGTTTTATTCAAGCTCAAGTTGAGTAACTTACACTTAGCGTGCATTATTTGAAAGTCTATGAATATATTAAGTTGTTGTTTTACTTATGAATTCACCCCCACATACTCAGTACATTCCCGAAGTACTGATCCACATATATTTTATGTGCTACATTGTCTCATAATGTAGGTACAAGTTGTAGCGCCCATATCATAATTAGATAGTTTACAGCTTCCAGTCAGCAAGTGATGAGTCCTTTTGATTTGAGGGCTCGATTCAATCATAGTTCGAGTAGCATCTTATTTTTTTATTCAGTCTTATTGATTCAGGATAGCTGGGGTCATGTCCCGGCTAACTATAGTCAATACTATTAGAGGCTTCATCGACAGTTAGTAGAGTTGATGTATTTGATTTCAGTTTTGATTTGTATAACCAGAGTTATAATCGTTTAATAGTTCTATTTTGAAGATGTTCAGCTAAAGAATTTTCTTTCGCTCATTTCTTCAAGATTTATGTATCTTATTCAGTTGCTCACGAGTTATGCCAGTACAAGGGTTATCTTGGGATCACTTGTGGTCCTAAGCACCGTATGATATCCAAGGATAGTCTCGGGGCATTACAGTAATAGGAATGTAGTAGGGATGATTGTATTTTATCTTTGACATATTATTATTAGTAAACTTTTGCCCGACTATTGTGATGTATATTCTGTCATCTTATAACTTTTATTAAAGATTTATAATAACAAACATAGATAATTATCAATTATGATAGTCGTCTATAAAACTTCAATAAGAGAAGCTTACGCAAGGTGCCACGCTATCAAAATCACAATCTACTCATTCCAAAATGAGAACAATAATGCCGATATTGCACTATTGTTCTTTGGGTTCAAAATTATATGAAAATACTCATGTGGGGCTCGTTTACGGAATCACAATTTTGAAATCAACACAATGTTCCTTTATTCTCAAGGAATAATTATCCTAAAAATGGGTGAATTCTGAGCTATAATAGTACTATAATCAAGACATTATTATGATATATATCAATTATAGTGAATGACTATCAAGATCTATCAAGATCGATTTGATGTCTATGAGGATTTGATGTATTTGTCTTTTAGTGTGAAACTAGGGGAAAATTCCCCCTATAAATAGAAGGTCAAATTCCCCCTATAAATTCCCCCTATTCTCTCTACTCTTGTTGTTTTTTCTTGTTTTATAAAATGTTTTCAGCGCAAGTCTCAAACTAAAGTAAAAAAAATGGTGTTTCTCATATGCTACGGGTTACACACTAGTTCACATACAACAACACGAGTCTCAAACTAAAAAAAAATTGGTGTTTCTCATATTCTACGGGTTACGCACTAGTTCACATACAACATTGTAAAGTCAGCAGTTGATGCATCCCACTAATAGCAATACACTCATCACTTAAAAAGTAATCACTGGTGATGCTATGCTATCACTAGAAAGTAAGAGTTATAAAAGATTGATGCCTCAATAATGAGATCCACCACTGCAAAAATTGATGCTATATATTTTTGCTTGGTATTGGTCCAAAATTCTCTACCAGTTAGATCTCAAAGTTGCGGTCAGGTCATGTTCACAACAATTCTTCTAATTACTTACTCCTAATGCATTATTTTTGCTTATTCTAATTATCATGTGGCTTTGATTAATACTTTTGTCATTTATATCATTGGTTAAAAACTAAAGGCAATGGATTCAGATCTTATCGCACTAAATAATAATACATTGGGTTAGAGTCTCGATGTACCATGATGATAAGAATTGGGATGACATCTCATCAATCCCTAAGATGCCTTTAAATAGATAAGACGTTGAGATTGGATCTCAATGCATGTATTGATGATATTATGATGGATAAGGCAAAATAAGGGGTATTTGATGAAAAGTCATAAAATATATACCATTGATATGCTCTATTCCCTGAATTGAATGTGGTAGTAATAGATCATATGTATGCCTCAGTTTACTTTTGTAGTAGCTATCATAATTTGATACGCTTAAGGCATGATTATATTTCATTCCTGGGTAATGAGAAGCTTATTAATGCAAACGTGCACTTGATTGTGATGGTATCACAACTCACCTCCGAATGAGGCAGAATAACTTAGAAGATTTATTTTAAAATCAACTTCTAAAGTAGAGAATCTGAAATTTATTCATGTAATAGTAAATCTGAAATTTACTAAAGAAAAAAGTACATGTCATGGTAAACTTGGAGTTAACTAGAATAAAAATTCATAAATTGATATGAATGATTGTGACATCTTGAAGATGTGCATATTGAATATTAGACATGTATGGAAGAACTAGAAGATTCTTCGAGAATTGTTTATGTCGCTTGTTCTCATGATAAGTTGGTTGGACCAAATAATGTTGGGATTGAATTCCTTACATCTGGAAAATATAAAAGGTGAATATGGGCCCGTTCACCTATCATGTGATATGTTGAAAAGATGCATCAATAAGATGATCACATGTACATTCATGGTCAACCTACGTTTGACATTCATAAAGTTACATGTTCAATATAAATTGAGCATAATTTTCAGATTGTTTAATCAAGATAATTCATCTCGATGATGATGGTTTAGCATTGAATGCCTTCCATAAATAGTTGAACCATTACTAATGAGAACAAAGTTTCATGTATTGGTATGAAATATGATATATTGCATACAATAGCACTTGTATGCATTATACCAATATATTATGATTATTTCTTCCCTTTCAATTGGTTCAAGGTCAGAAACCAACTATTCCATCTAATAGTTTTGATGTGCGGTATACGATTAATAAATATATCATGATGCACAAAGATGGATTCCTCAAAGAAGATGGAGGATGTATGTTAGTTTTCCTAACATAAGGGGAAGATTATAAGCAGCTATTAAATATGTTAGGAATTATCATCAGATCTTCATTCAAAAGATAATTCAAGTCAAATGCCGAAAGCATCTCATATTTAGCTGCAAGTGCTCCTATTTTGTGTCCTTAAAGGATAAAGTCTATGCATGCGTAAAGCTTGATAGACCAATCGGGTCCAAATGAAATAATTCTTGAAAAGGATAAGGAGCAAATAATCATGATAAGAAAGCAATGTGCTCTTGAAGAGCCTACGACATAACACTTCATGAAACCTTATGAGAGGTTTAGGTACCTGAAAATAATAAAGTGATGAGATATCAAAATGTTATGTCGCATTGTGAACCGATACACAATAAAAAATCATTGACGATATCTTTGATACAATATTGGCGCAATATTGTAAAACATTATAAGAATCTGAATTCTACGTTAATTTAAGCATGCTGACGTAGAATTATTTATCAAGTGACCTGAAAGGATGAATTTTGGTAAGCGTAAAACTTATTTAATTTGTAGTCCAGACACTTGAAGATGTCACACTTGACATGTTGGATATTGTTACTTGACAAACATCCATATGAAAATCCCTAAAGGATTCAAAATGCCTGAAGCATATAAAGTTTCTGGGAAACTTTTTATTATACTCATAAGATATAATTTGATGATTTGAGTATCATTGAAACTCTTGGAGAGTTTTCAAAAGCAATAGAGTATTTGCTTAAATGAGAAACATGCAAAAATTGAATAAGGATCTATTCTAACCTCAAGAAAAGACTGAGGAACTCCTTGGTTATGAAGTACCATATCTTAGTGCAATTGATGCACTAATGTATCTTGCAAATACTACAAGGCCTGATATAGCTATTTTTTTAGTTAATTTGTTAGCAAATTTGCAGTCCCGATCTTATTGGTCATACTGCTTTTGGGTACTTATCTGACCTACATAAAACTCGGTCTCAAATAGACTATGTGTTTATAGATGGTGGTACTGCAATATCTTAGAGATATACAAAGCAGTCTATCATAGCCACTTCATCGAATCATGCTGAGATAATAACTATTCATAAAGCAAGCCGAGAATGTGTATGGTTGAGGTCCATGATACATATCATTTGAGAAAAATATGGTGTGAAATATGACAATCTACCCATAATTTAATATGGAGATAATGCATCATGCATAGCACATCTTAATGGAGGATTCATAAAAGGAGATAGAATGAAGCACACTTCATCAAAGCTTTTCTACATACATGAGCTACAAAAGAATGGTGATATCAACGTGCAACAGATTCGTTCAAGTGAAAATGTGGCTGATTTATTCACCAAGTCTTCTCCAATTACAACTTTTAAGAAAATGGTGCACAAGATCGGGATGCAAAGGTTCAAGGATGTTCTCATTAGGGGGAGTTAATACGTGTTATACTCTTTTTCCCTTACGAGGTTTTGTCCCATTGGGTTTTCTTTGTAAGGTTTTTAATGAGGAAGCCGATATGTGTATTGTTAGAAATGTGTACTCTTTTTTCTTCACTAGATTTTTTTTCCTACTGGATTTTTTCTAGTAAGGTTTTAATGAGGCACATTATCTATCTAGACATTCAAAGGGGAGTGTTATGATACATATCAATTATAGTGAATGTCTATCAAGATCTATTTGATGTCTATCAGTATTTGATGTAATTGTCTTTTAGTGTGAAAATAGGGGCAAATTCCCCTTATAAATAGAAGGGCTTTCTTCATTGTAAATCATCCCTCAAGAGAATAAATAAGAATCACTCTCTCTATTCTTTTTACTCTTGTTGTTCTTTCTTGTTTTATAACAGACACCAAACTTTGAAAGATTTTAGATAAGAATGGAGAATTAGATCATGATAATAAAGGAAGCTTACCACAAATTTGATGTAGAATCGCATAAATAAACTTTACTCAAGCTCCAACATCACCCACAAATGTTTCTCCCAAGTTTCCCCACTACTTAGGGTTTTAATATCTTTACAATGGGAGAAGAATGGTAAAATCGGGATAAGTAGCATACTTATACTCTTCTCAGGCACGCGGGTGCTGCTAAAGAGGACACTTAGCCACTTTAGCGGTCGACGCTAAAGCACCCAGCTGATCACTTAAGCGGTCCCCCACTAACTAGGCAGGCCGCTAAAGCGAACCTTGGGCTGCTTTAGCATCTACCTTCAAATGGTACCTATTGTCTGAGCTAGGGCGCTAAAGCTCCATTGGCTAAAGTGCCCAAAGAGACGCTTTAGTAGTCGTACCAGCTATCAACCACCAATTAGAGACTCAGAATTTTTCGAGTCTCTACCAATCCTTTGAGATTTATTCAAAATACCGTGCGCAAATGAAATATGCTATCCTATAAAATTTGTTGTTTTAATTTCAATGGCGCGGTCAAAACTTCAATCAGAGGTTGTTTCGATGAAAACTAGGTCCCACACCCACTTGTCATTTTCTTAACTATCGACCAATAGCCCGAAATAAGTCAGAAAACCTCAGGACATAAACCACGGGTCCACCAAACTTAAAATAGACGTTCCAGAGCTGTTGGAAAAGTCACAATTGGCATACAAGGTCTTTTGGCTAAAGTTTTTTCCTGGTAGCCAATTTGAACGAGCGAAGGCTTTAAAACAAGTAATTGACTCTAAAAAACAAATAAACTATCTGGTAATCGAACTATCAATTCCTACAATTCATAAATGACTTAGGGTAGCTATAGGAGAGTTATAAAAAACAAAAATGAGCGAAAATATAAAAAATGAACTAAAGGGTCATTTAAATATCCACTACTAAAAAAACTTTCATTCGCGAAAGTAAAGGGTTAGGATGTACCTGAAGCCTCGAACAGGTGAGGATACTGGGTCTGTATCTCGCTCTTGATCTCCCATTTTGCCTCCTCTATTGGGTGATGCCTCCACCGAACCTTAACCACTGGAATATCTCTATCGTGCAACCGCTAGACATCATTAGCTAAAATAAGCACAAGCTCCTCCACGAAGGTTAAACGCTCACCAAATGAACTGAGTCTAACCTAAGCACATGAGAAGGGTTGGGAATGTATTGATAAAATATAAAAACATAAAAAATGGATAGACAACAACAAAATCTAGAGGTAAGGTCAACTCATAGGCCACCTCACCAATTGTACAAAAGATCTCAAAGGGTCTAATATATATGAGTTTGAGCTTGCCTTTCCTTCTGAACCTCATCACACCTTTCAATAACGATACATGGAGGAATAACAAATCACCAAATCCAAACCTCAAGGCACGAAGTCTGCGATCTGTATAAGCCTTACCTACTCTGAGTTGTCTTCAACCTATCCTGAATCACCCTGACTCTATCCAATGACTCTTGAAGAAAGTCAGTACCATGGGGACTAGTCTTTGAAGTCTCAAACCTTCGGATTAAGGAACGACATATCCTGTCATATAAACCCATAAAAGGTGTCATATCAATACACGAATAGCAATAATTATTATATGCGAACTCTGCCAAGGCTAAGTGTTACTGTCATTGACCTCCTAAATCCATAACACAGACTCGGAGCATGTCCTCCGGAACCTGAATAGTCCATTCCGACTGTCTGTGGGCCTAAGGATAGACGGTTGTACTAAGATCCACCTGAGCACCTAAATCCTTCTGAAATGCTCTCTGAAATCTAGAAGTAAACACTGAACCTTAGTCTGAAATGATAGATATAGACTCACCATGCAAAGGAACCATCTCACTAATGTAGAAATGAGCCAACCTATCGACACTAAAGGACATCTGAATATGAATAAAATACAACGACTTGGTCAATCTACCATAATGAACCAAATACTATTGGAATTATGAGACGTACGAGAAAACCCAATAACATAGTCCATGGTAATCCTCTCCAATTTCCAATCGAGAATGGACAGCCTCTGGATCAAACCACCAGATCGCTTATGATTGGCCTTAACCTGCTGACAGCATAGACAACGGCCTACAAAGTCTACCATATCTTTCTTCATATCATGCCACCAATAATATTGTCTCAAATCTCTATACATCTTAGTCATACCCGGGTGAATAAAATATCTGGAGTTATGAGCCTCATGCAAAATCGACTGAAACAAGTTATCAACCCTCAAAACACAAATATTGCTATCAAATCTCAAGGCACCCTTAGAATCTAGGAAAGCTCTCTTGAACTCACCACTCAACACTTGATCATGAATGATGCAAATTCTTTTATCCTTAAATTAGTGATCTCGAATCTACTCAAATAGCGAGGACCTCTCCTCAACACTAGCTAGAATTCTCTTAGGATCTGAAACATCAAGCCATACCATTAAGTTGGCTAAGGAATGAATGTCCCATGCTAAAATCCTCTGAGAAATTGAAATACAAGCAAAGTTACCCATACTCACTACCTTCCGGCTCAAGGCGTACGCTACCACATTCGCTTTGACTGGATGATACAAGATAGAGATATTATGATCCTTAAGAAACTCCATCCATCTAAACTGCCTATCATTAAGCTCTCTCTGGGTCATAAGATGATGAAGACTACAATGATCGGTAAAAATATCGCAATGCAAACCTTGAAGATAATGCCTCCAAATCTTAAGCACAAAAAATACCATTGCCAACTCCAAATCATGAGCAGGGTAGTTGCGCTCGTGCACCTTTAACTGTCTCGATGCATAAGCAATAATATGATCCTGTTGCATAAATACATAACCCAAACCAACACCAAAAACAAATAATACATGGTGACTCTCTTACCCTCAATAGAAAGAGCTAAAATAGGAGATGAAGTGAGAAACTCCTTGAGCTTTCCAAAGCTCGACTCACACTCCTCAAACTATCGGAAAAGAACCTTTTTTTGTCAATTTGGTCATTGGCACTACAATAGTAGCAAAACTCTCAGCAAACCGCCTATAATATCTAGCCAAACCAAAAAAACTATGAACTGCGATCAGAGATGTAGGTTTGGCTCAATCATGAATAGCCTTAATCTTTGTCAGGTATACCATAATACCATCCATAGACACCACATACCCAAGGAATATCACCAACTCAAGTCAAAAATCAAACTTAGAGAATTTGGCAAAAAGCATATGACCCCTCAAAATCTAAAGCACAAATCTCAAATGTTGCATAAGTACCTCTCTACTCCTTGAATACATAATGATGTCATTGATTGACATAATTACACATCTAAATCAGGCCGAAACACATGGTTCATCAGATTTATAAATGCGATTGGGATGTTCATCAACCCAAAAGACATCATTAGGAACTCATAATGACCATTACAGGTCCTAAAGGTTGCCTTTGGGATATCCTCTGCTTGAATCATTAACTGACGGTAACTGGGGCCCAAATTAATCTATGAGAACACTGCTTCTTCTTGAAGATAGTCAAAAAAATCATCGATATGAGTTATAGGATAAGGGTGATTTACTGTCACTTTATTAAGCTACCTATAATCAATACACATATGCATGGAGCCATCTGTCCTCTTTACAAACAACACAGGAACTCCCCAAGGAGACACGCTCGGTCTAATAAAACCCTTACCAAGAAGATCTAAAAACTGAGAATTCAGCACCTTAAGCTCAATAGCTGCCATAGAAATACGTTGGGTGCTCGAATCCATATCAATAACAAACTCAGTACTACGCTCAGGAGGAAGGCCAGGTAGATCGATAGGAAAAACATCAGGAAACTCACTAACTACAAGAACAGAGTCATGCGACGTACTCTCTACACTAATATCATGAATATAAGCAAGATAAGACTCGCAGCCCTTCAAAAAAAATCTCCTAGCACGGATACAAGAAATAATATCCATCGGCTAGTGGCTAAGAGCATGTTAGGTATAGCTAAGGTAACGAGCTTGGCAAAATAATCTAGGACCATATGATAGTGGGATAACCAGTCCATGATCAGAATCACATCAAAATCAATGATGTCTAATAAAATAAGATCAGCATGAGTATCAATATCTCTAATAGGCATAACACATAATTTAAAAACCTGATCCACTACTAAAGAATCACCCACAGGAGTATATAATGGTACATATAATGAATTCTAAGATAACTTTAATCGTGGAGCATAATAAAAAGATACATAATAAAAAATGGATCCCAAATCAAACAAAGCAAAAGCCTACGGATGGAACACCAAGATCATACCTGTAATAACAGCATCTAAAGACTCATCCTTGGTTTTAGCAGGTACTATATATAACTGACCACACTCACCACTTGGCTAGGCTTCTGATCGATCTGTTTTGCTACCTGCCTGAGAACCTCTACGAGTACCTTGGGACCACCTCTACAACTATGCATACCACCTCTAGCTAAGGTATGAACTTTCCTGATAGGTGGAACACTCTAAGCTAAAGGAATAATTTCTCAACGACTAGGGCACTCCCTCAAGAAATGATCGAGAGCTCCACAACTATCATGTGCCCCAGGCGCAGGACTAGAACAAAAAGATTAGGCTGCCCCAGAATAACCACCATAACTAGAATAGCCAGAAGACAAACCCCTCAAAGATAGACCACGACCCTATCAGGACGATCGCTAGAGCTAGACTATCGTCTATCGTAAACCTAATGTACGGCCTAAATGGGTCTACTAGACTAACCCTGATATTGATACAATTTATGTAGAGGGTACCTACTATGAGAATAATTGTCTCTAAACTGCGAGATACTATGCCTTTCACTGAACCTACCCTAAAATTGTAGCCTCTTATCGCTGCCCCCGGGCCTCGTAATGTATCACCATCATGAGATGAGCATGATCAGAAACCTCTAGAAAATAGCTACCCATAATAACCAAACTCTTTGTAGACATGTGAAAAGAAAGTCTCAATCCACGGACAAAGCAACGAACCCTCTCATACTCAATAGTCAGAATAGAAGTAGCATGCCTAGCCAACTTATAAAATTGAGCGTCATACTCCACAATAGTCGTGGAGCCTTGATCTAACCTCAAGAACACATCTCTCAAATGATCTCTAAGACTGTGAGGCATGTACTTCTCCAAGAAGACCTCGTAGAATAGGGTCCATGTTAAAGGGGATGATCCAGGTGGCCTGGAATCAAGATGACCTCTCCATTAGTGTTGAGTTTCTAATTCCAACTGAAAGTTAGGGTAATCCACACCACGAATCTTAACTAGGACCAAATTATTGAGCCTATCCTCACAAGCAATAAATAACACATAAGCATCCTCGTCCGGTGCACCAACAAACCAAGATGGAGCCAATCTCAAAAATCTAACCAGCATCTTCTTCTCCTCTTTATACATAGGACAAGGAAACTATTGACTGAGAAACTACCAGTGTAGCAGGGACCTCAACTCTGAGAGTTCCAGTTATAGGTCGTGCCCCTGTCTTAACACTTCTCTGATCTGTAGACTGTGCACCATCAGATGGTGCACCATCAACCAAACCCAAAAGCTGAACAAAAGCATCCCTAAGAACTAAGGAATAAATAAATCTTGGTAGAGCCTGGGCGGGTCCCTAGACTAGCGTTGGCAGTGGTAGAAGATTCTCTAGTCTAGGAGCAAGAATAAAGCCTGGTAAAGGCCCCCTATCCTGTCCCTGAGCTAGGTACATATCTCAATGATGTTCATGAATTCTAGGTCATCCATGAACAGTGAAAATATCCCTAGGCTCAGTCTCAAGACCCTCACATCATGTAGAGAAAGCACGCATCCTAGCAATCTATGAAAGAGTAAAACCAAAGAAATGCTTTAGAAACCAACACAGACTCTTAGTATGAAATGAGTGAAAGAAGTAAAGAACTTCTAAAATTTCTTATATCCTCACAAAGATAAGAAACATACATCATCGTTCTGATTCGTAGGATTCTACTGGACACTTGCTCTTGTACCAACAACATCGGTTAAACCTACGCTTGATACAAATTTGTCACGGCCCAATTTATGAGTCATTATGACACAGACTATTTCCCACCAGTAGGTAAGTCGAATCATAGTTGTAATGCCCCGAATCTAGTACCCGGAATGCTACAAGGTGCTTATGACCTGGAAGGACTACAAGCTAATCCATATCTAATATTTGTAACTGGGCACTGCATAATATATTGTATAAATATGGAAAAAGGCTGAAAGGCCATATGGTTAAAATTTCTGATAAAACATAAAATCTGGAAATACTGTATATCATCACCAAAACTAAACTAAAATAACTGTCAGAACATGCAAAAGTCTGGAAGCCTCTAAACTGTCTAAAAATTATAGAGTTGATGGGCCATGTCCCCAACTAACTCCAGACTACTGAAATAATAAAATAATAAAATAATCATGCTATCCTCGAATGATGAGACTCACTACTAATCTAGCTGCTGAACTTCTGATCTACAAAGAATGCTCTGGAGCTCGTACTTCTGAACCTATGGTATAAAACACCATAGCGCAAATGCGTCAGTATGATTAAATGTATTGGCATGCAAGTGAGGTAGGCTGAATGCAAGGGGTTTATATGCATGAACAATACTAACTGACAGAATAACATGAACGTGAGAATACATGCATGAATACGTGAACTGTAATAGAGATCATGACATCACTGAATCTGAATACTGATAACATAAGTTTCGTATAACTGATATACTATAATTTGAATGACTGTGTCTGACAGTCTTATTTCTGATAGAACTAGTTAAGTTTCGTACTGAACTGGGTGACTGTATTTGACAGTCATGAATTCTGTAGAGCTATCTAAGTTCTATTACTAAGAATGACACTTTAACTATGGGAAGTAGTCAAGTAACTGACATGCCCCAAATAAGATAATATAATTAAGTTGGGGTCCAATCTGTAACCCCAATTGAAAAGGTATCAATACCGCGCCACTGGTAAGGACAAGCTGTGAGTAATCCTTCATCTAACAGGTACTCTAAGGAGAATGGTGGGACCCTCATATAACAGGTTAAACCACCTCATCTACCATCAACTAACAGGTTTGATGTCTCAACCTACACTGGCTACGTAGTTCTGGAGTGCAAGGATTGCTTCTAAGAATCACACCCTCTAATAACAGGTGAGTTCCCATCCTTGGGCTCACTCGGTGCTGAATCCTACTCCCATCTAAATAAATACTGAACATGATTAACCAAACTAAATTGGATTATGTTCATTGAGTTCCATTGACTAACGAAACACTACTGAGATTACTGAATTTCTAAGATTACTGAGATTACTGAGTTTACAGAGTTTTCCTGAGTCACATGGCTGACTGAGTTCTATGAATCATGGCTTGACTGAGAGTTTCTGGAAAACATGATACTGTCTTTAGGCACACAGCTTAATTGTCGGGTACAAGTACCCCCAGGACTCGATAGCATGAAACTGACAAGATATGACACTTCTTGACACATGACCATAGTCAACAATTCATAGTACAATCATTGGGGATTTTCATGAAGTATTCGCATGCAATAAACTTACACATGAATAGGAATGCATGTAAACATATCATAATTTCATAAGCATTACGTCAATCCATTACAAAGCATAACAATAACGTGTGAGTCATATCAAATATAAGGGAGAAATATGGATTCATCAATTTTGGTCACAAATGAGTTATAAGGCATAACTCATATTCTCTTAGGCATTTTATCAAACACCTTGCATATGTATCTTTAGTCTTAGGCATGAATATTGAAATAATACTTCATGGCAATATTTTACACTTCCAATGCAAGAATTTCTACCACATACTAAAATATTTTCATGATAGTCATTAAAGGCTTCAACTTGGAAATCAAACAACAACATAAACATAGATATAATTCAATTCATACCATGAAATCCAAAGTTTATATTTCAAATAGGGTTTCTTGAGCTTCATGGGTGAAAGGAACCCATGAATCAACACTTGACATACTTGGGTGGATGATTTCTTGAAGATTCGTGAACAAAAGCTTGAATTCTTGACTTGGGATTAGACACCTAGGGTTTTTTATTCTTGGGGATTGATCCTTGAGAGAAACCCTAATTTGGTATTGTGAATGAATAAAGAAGTTATGAGCTCTGTTCTGGTATAATTAGGGGTCAAAATGGGTGGAAAGAGACCCAAATACCCTTTTAAAAATAGCTTAAAATCATTGATCAAAAGTGGGACGGTTTGGGCGATGGTCCATCGCTGGCTCGACAGTTCGTCGGTCCATCCCATTGTACTTGGCAAGAACCTGAACTTTTTTCCTTGTCAGCGACGGTTTGGGTGACGGTCCATCGCTAGCTTGATGGTCCATCAGTCCTGACCGTTGCTCTTGGCTAGAAGATGGGTTCACTGCCTTAGTCACGATGGTCCGTCGCTAGATCGATGGTCCGTCAGCATGACCGTCACTTCTGGGTAGTTCTGACTGTTCTCTGTAAAATGTTCATAACTTTTTACTCCGATACCGGATTTGGATGAAATTGGTATCGTTGGAAAACTAATTCAATTTCCCCCATGATAAAAAGTCGAAATTAGGGAAATTCTATCTGATTTAAAAATTAATCATTTAGGAAGTCATCACTAACTCTTTTGGAGACTAGATATGACTTAAAGAAAGTTTGGGGTATTACAATATCTCCCCCTTGGTATCATTCATCCTCGAATGGGACTGACTAGACTGGAAAACATGATAGACTGATCTTACTTAAGGGACGTGAACATTGAACATGTTTATATGACTGGAACTTCTGATATACTAAATTCTCATACTGAATATGTATGTCTGATGCATAGATATGTGACGGATAGTCTTCATGAATGCATGACTAAAATTACTGAGAACCTGAGTTTCTCATGATGAGAATACATATATAATGCATGAAAACATGACTGATATGATACATGAACATATGACTGGATATGCAAGGGTATTTGATACCATGTTTATAACTGAAATCTGAATATGAAACTGAATAACCTTAAGGAAAGCTATTACCTTGGGCAGAGTCCGAGTTTGCGGAGAAGAGGTGAGCATACTTGGTATGCATGTATGCTTCTGCTTCCTAAGTATCTCCCTCAATGGACTGATTCCTCCAAAGAACTTTGACTAGAGGGACTTTTTTGTTCCTCGGTCTATGAGTCTGGTATTCAAGAATTTCGACTGGAATCTCTTCATAAGAGTGGTTTGCTGAATGTCTAAGCCCTCTACTAGGACTACAACTGTTGGGTCACTTATACACTTCTTTAGCATGGAGACATGGAACACTGGATGAATTGAGGTTAGATCTGAAGGAAATTCGAGTTCATAAGCTACCTTGCTGAAATGACTGAGAATTTTGAAGGGACCGACATATCAGGGATTGAGCTTTCCATTCTTACTGAATCGCTTCACTCCTTCATGGGGGAGATTTTCAAATACACATAATCACCAATCTCAAACTCGAGATCCTTTCTACGCACATCTGCATAAGACTTCTATTGGCTTTGAGCAGCCCAGAGTCTTTCTCTGATCAACTTGAATTTCTCTAAGGTGTCGAATACCAAGTCAGGCCCTACTACTATAGCCTCACCCACTTCGAACAAACCAATTGGAGATCTATACCTTCTATCATAGAGAGCTTCAAATAGAGACTTCTGAATAATGGAATGAAAGTTGTTGTTGTATGCAAATTCAATCAAAGGAAAGTGGTCATCCCAACAACCCTTGAAATCAATTGCACACGCCCATAGCATATCTTCCAAGGTCTGAATAGTCCTTTCTGCTTGACCTTCTGTCTGAGGATGAAAAGTTGTACTAAGATGAACTCGGGAACTAAGACCCTTTAGGAATGCTTTCCAAAAATGAGAGGTGAATTGGGTACCTCAATCTGAGATAATAGACAATGGAACACCATGCAATCTGGCCAACTCCCTGATATAGAGTGTGGCATAATCCTCGACTAAATAAGAGGTATGGACTGGAAGGAAATGAGTTGATTTGGTCATTCTATCTACAATGACCCACACTGAATCATGCTGACAACGAGTACGAGGCAAACCCATCACAAAGTCCATGTTCACTTCTTCCCCCTTCCAAGTAGGAATACTGAACTCTTGCATAGACTCACTAGGCTTTTGATGCTCTATCTTGACCTGGTGACATATAGAGAATTTAGCCATAAACTTTGCCATATCTTTCTTCATTCCACTCAACCAATATATCTCTCATAAGTCGTGGTGCATCTTAGTGGCCCCTGGCTGAATAGAGTAGCGCGCACCATGCGTTTTTGCAAGAATTCATTGCCTCAAGTCATCTACACCTAGAACACACAGACGACCCTAACAATAGAGAACACTATCTCCCCCTTGGGAGAAAACCTCTACATTCTAATCTCTGACCGACTCTTTCAACTTAACAAGACTGGGATCTTTATCTTGCTTTTCTTTCACCTCGGATACTAGAGATGATTCTGAATTGTTCTGAACCCATATACTACCTTCTGCTAAATCGGCTGAGCGGATACCTAGTCAGGCAAGCTGATGAACTTTCTGAGCTAACTTCTTCTTACTATCCTCAACATAAGAAACATTACCCATAGACAGTCTACTGAGAGCGTCGGCCACTACATTGGCCTTTCCTAGATGATAAATAACACTCATGTCGTAATCTTTCAAAAGCTCTAACCACCATTTCTGACGGAGGTTAAGCTCTTTCTTAGAGAATACGTACTGAAGGATCTTGTGATCTGTGAATCATCTACATAAACACCATACAAGTAATTCCACCAAATTTGTAAGGCAAAAACTACGGTTGCTAACTCAAGATCATTAGTCGGATAATTCTTCTCATGGGGTTTAAGTTGTCTGGAGGTGTAGGTTATGACCTTACCATGATGCATGAGGACACAACCCAAACCTACGCTGGATGTATCACAATACACTACGAACCCATCTAAACTATCTGGAAGAGCTAAAACTAGAACTGAGGTGAGTCGAGTCTTCAACTCCTGAAAACTCTTTTCGCATGAATCTAACCACTGAAACTGAACCTTCTTCTGAGTCAATCTGGACATAGGGGATGAAATAGATGAAAATCCTTCAACAAACCAATGGTAATAGCCAGCCAAACCCAAGAAACTCCTAATATCAGATGGAGAGATGGGTCTGGGCCAGTTTTACACTGCTTCAGTCTTATAAAGATCAACTCTAATGCCATCACCGGATACGATATGACAAAGGAATGTTACTGACCTTAGCCAAAATTTGCACTTACTGAATTTGGTGAATAGCTGATGATTTTGGAGAGTCTGCAATACTATTTTGAGATAGTCTGCATGATCATGCTCACTGCGGGAATTGACAAGAATATCATCTATAAAGACTATGATAAATATGTCCAAGTACTGCTTGAACACATGGTTCATCAAGTCCATGAAAGTTGCTGGGGCATTGGTAAGACCAAAGGACATGACTAAGAATTCGAAGTGATCATATCGAGTTCGAAAAGCTATTTTTGAAATATCACATTCTCTGACCCTGAGCTGATGATAGCCTGATCTAAGGTCTATCTTAGAAAAATAGCAGGCACCCTGAAGTTGATCAAACAATTCATCGATTCTGGGAAGTGGATACTTGTTCTTAATGGTGACTTTATTGAGCTGGCGGTAGTCTATACACATTCTGAGAGAACCGTCTTTCTTGCGCATGAATAAGACTGGTGCACCCCACGGGGACATACTGGGTCTAACGAATCCCTTATCTAGGAGATCCTTCAGCTGATCTTTCAACTCTCTAAGTTCTGTTGGTGCTATTCTGTATGACGAAATAGATATCGGTTGAGTATTTGGAAGAAGGTCTATGTCGAAGTCTATTTCCTATTCGGGAGGAATTCCTGGAAGATGTTCAGAAAAGACATCTGAATATTCATTCACTACTTGGACTGATTCAAGACTGCGAGTTTTGGAACTAGAGTCCTTAACTCGAACAAGATGATACACACATCCCTTAGATATCATTTTTCTTTCCCGTAGGTAGGAAACTAACTGACCTCTAAAAACTGAAGTACTACCCTTCCACTCTAGGACAAGTTCATTCAGGAATTAAAACTGGACAACTCTGTTTCTGCAGTCGACTGTGGCATAGCAAGAATGAAGCCAATCCATTCTGAGAATGACATCAAAATCAATCATCTCTAATTTGACTAAGTCTGCTGAAATGACTTTCTGAGATACCATAATCGGACAGTTCCTGTATACTCATCGGGCTATGATAGTTTTACCCATTGGGGTAGAGACTGAGAAGGGCTCTGCTAGAATTTTTGGACTGACTCCGAAATCAACTGCTATATAGGGAGTAACAAAAGACAAAGAAGCTCCTGGATCTAGCAAGGAGTAAACATGTACATATCTGTAATGTACCAGTAACCACATTCGGAGAATTTTTTTGATCCTGTTGGGAATGAAGAGCTTAGAGTCTGTTTAGGCGTTGCCCACTGGTAGCACTGGAAGAGGCACCCTACAGATTCAGGCAACCGGACTGAGCTGGAGGCCGATTACGCTGACCCTAAGGACCTGGCTGGGGATAATCTCTAACTCTGTGGCCTAGTTTGCCACATTCGAAGCAAATATCACTGTCAGCTCTGCATGTACCCTGATGGTGCTTGCCACATGTCTAATAAATAGGATAGGTTCGGGCACTTCTAACACTGCCCTGAGACTTAGAGCCTGGCGCCCTATCTCTATTGCCACCTCTGAGTTTTGGCACTGGAGTACTGGCTGAGGAAGGAACTGGAATGGATGACTTTGGGTGGAATTGAGAATGACTTCCACCCTCTGACTTATGCTAAGAAAAGTTGAAACTACCTGTCCTTGCTCTCTTATTCTACTTCTCTCTCATCTTAATCTTCTACTCTTCTATCTGTTGAGCATAGATCGTAAACCTGGCTATGTCCATCTCACTAATCTATATTGCAGATATGTACTTATTGACCACACTTTCATTTACCCCAGAAACAAACTCATCTTAGCCCTGCTGTCTTCCACTACATAAGTAGCACATCTAGCTAATTGAGTAAACTTAAGAGAATCTATCTAGAATCTATCATCTCTAGGGAAAAGAATCTATCTAGAAAAGCAATGGAAAACTTCTCCCACTCTATGGGTCCTACATCTACACCTCTCTCGGCTTTCCAATGTTTGAACCATATGTGAGACACATCCTGCAACTGATATGAAGCTAGCTCAGCACTCTCACTAGCAATAACTCCCATGACTCTTCATGAGAAACATGTTCATCCAAGGGATCTACTTGGACAGACTGAGGGGCTGACTGATTTCCATTTCTTCTCTTGGGAGGCATGTTCTGTAGAAGAAAGGGAGAAACGAATTAGACTGAGAGTTAAATTTGAGCTTATGCTCACTGGCATGACATGAATACTGAAAGAAAGGAAACTATTCCTAAAACATCTTATAGCCTCTTGTACATAAATGTGGCGCACAACATACCCATGCACAAGACTCTACTAGATGCGGCTTTCAGACTTCCTAGGACACTATTGAACCTTAGGCTCTGATACCAAGTTTGTAACACCCCGAATCTGGCCCCAGAATGCTACACGGTGCCCATGACCCTGAAGGACTACAAGATAACCCATGTCTGATATCTGTAACTGGGTACTACATAATATGTTGTATAAATGTGGAAAAAGGCAGAAAGGCCATAAGGTTCAAATATCTGATAAAACATTTCATCTGGATATACGATATATCAATACCAAAACAAAAATGAAATAACTGTCAGAGCATGCTATAGTCTGGAAGTCTGTAAACTGTCTAAAAACTGGGGAGTTGATGGGACATGTCCCCAACTAACTCTGAACTACTAAAATAATAAAGTAATAAAATAATCATACTATCATCGAATAATGAGGACTCACTGCTAGTCTGGCTACTAAATTTCTAATCTACAAAGGATGCTCTAGAGCTCGTACTTCTAAACCTATGGTATAAAACACCATAGTGCAAATACGTCAATACGATTGAATGTACTGGTATGTAGGTGAGGTAGGCCAAATGAAAGGGTTTTATATGTATGAACAATACTAACTGACTGAATAACATGAATGTGAGAATACATACATGAATACGTGAACTATAACTGAGATCATGACATCACTGAATCTGAATATTGATAACATAAGTTTTGTATAACAGATGTACTATTATCTGAATGATTGTGTCTGACAGTCCTATTTCTGATAGAACTAGCTGAGTTCTGTACAAAACTGGGTGAATGTATCTGACAGTCCTAAATTCTGTTGAACTATCTAAGTTTTATTACTGAGACTGAGACTGTAATTGTGGAAAGTAGTCATCTAACCGACATGCCCCAAATAAGATAATATAATTGAGTTGGGGTCTAATCTGTAACCCCAATTGGAAGGGTGTCAATACCGCACCACTGGTAAGGACAAGTTGTGAGTAATCCCTCATCTAACAGGTACTTTAAGGAGAATGGTGGGACCCTCATATAACAGGTTAAGCCACGTCATCTATCCTCAACTAGCAGGTTTGATGTCTCAACCTATGTTGGCTACATAGTTCTGGAGCGCAAGGATTGCTTCTAAGAATCACACCCTCTAACAACAGGTGAGTTCCCATCCTTAGGCTCACTCGGTGCTGAATCCTACTCCCATCTAAATAGATACTGAACATGATTAACTAAACTGAACTGGATTGCGTTCATTGAGTTCCGTTGACTAATGGAACACTACTGAGATTACTGAATTTCTGAGATTTCTGAGATTACTGAGTTTTCCTGAGTCACATGACTGACTGAGTTCTATGAATCATGGCTTGACTGGGAGATCTGGAAAACATAACACTGGCTTTAGGCACACAACTAAATTGTCGGGTACAAGTACCCCCATGACTATATAGCATGAAACTGACAAGACATGACACTTCTTGACACATGACATAGTCAACAATTCATAGTACAATCATTGGGGATTTTCATGAAGTATTCGCATGCTATAAGCTTACACATGAATAGGAATACATGTAAACATATCATAATTTCATAAGCCTAATCTCATGAGCATTACGTCAATCCATTACAAAGAATAACGATAACGTGGGATTCATATCAAATATAAGGGAGAAACATGGATTCATCAATTTTGGTCACAAATGAGTCATAAGGCATAACACGTATTCTCTTAGGCATTTTATCAAACACCTTGCATGCATATCTTTAGGCTTAGGCATGAATATTGAAATAATACTTCATGGCAATATTTTACACTTCCAATGCAAGAATTTCTACCACATACTAAAATATTTTCATGATAGTCATTAAAGGCTTCAACTTGGAAATCAAACAACAACATAAACATAGATATAATTCAATTCATACCATGAAATCCAAAGTTTATATTTCAAATAGGGTTTCTTGAGCTTCATGGGTGAAAGGAACCCATGAATCAACACTTGACATACTTGGGTGGATGATTTCATGAAGATTCGTGAACAAAAGCTTGAATTCTTGACTTGGGATTAGACACCTAGGGTTTCTTGTTCTTGGGAATTGATCTTTGAAAGAAACCCTAATTTGGTGTTGTGGATGAATAAAGAAGTTATGAACTCTGGTCTGGTATAATTAGGGTTCAAAATGGGTGGAAAATACCCAAATACCCATTTAAAATTGGCTTAAAATCGCTAAATGGAAGTGGGACAGTTTGGGGACGATCAGTCACTGGCTCAACGGTCCGTCAGTCCATACCATCATACTTGGCCAGAACCTAAACTTTCTTCCTTGTCTACGACGGTTTGGGTGACAGTCCGTCGCTAGCTCGATGGTCCGTCGATCCTGACCGTCGTTCTTGGCTAGAGGATGGGTTCACTACCTTAGTCATGATGGCTTGGGCGATGGTCCATCGCTAGCTCGACGGTCCGTTGGCCTGACCATCGCTTTTGGGGAGTTCCGACAAATCTCTGTAAAACGTCCATAACTTTTTACTTCAATACCAGATTTGGACGAAATTGGTATCATTGGAAAGCTAACTCGATTTTCCCCATGATTAAAATTCAAAATTGGAGAAATTCTATCTTATTTAAATATTAATCATTGAGGAAGTTATCACTAACTCTTCTAGAGACTAGATATGACTTAAAGAAAGTTTTGGGTATTACAATAGCCTGGAGTTGAATGCAATGGGCTAACTTGGTAACAATTAATGACTTAAATAGCAATAATACATTCATAAAGTCCTAATAGATAGATAGGAAATCCTCAACCATCCCAAGACTCAGTAATGTCGATACAAGAGCTACTACAAATGAACTATGAGTGTTGAATAGTCAAATATAATCTTCCTCAAGGATGCGTGACTAGACATAGATAAAAAGAAGGAAAAAAGAGTAACTCTAACTCCATAATCTCACCCAATCTCCAAAATCAACCCTGGATGAACATTGAATTAACGGTGGCAACTTGTATTCAGATCTATACTAAAAAGGTAACGAAGTGTAGTATGAGCACCAAAATCATGAGTATTCAGTAGGCATCATCATCCAACTGAGATAAATCATTATATAAATATGATACGATACAAGATACAAATAAGTAGTTAGAGTAAAAAGGGGTAAACCCAAAAACAAGCTCTAACCCCATTGTACATAAATAAATAAATACATACAAGATAATAACATAAAGATCACACCATTTTATATACAATATTTCCCCCCATAAGCTAATAAGTGTGGGAAAGTACGTAACCCAATGTAGGCCTCCATAAGCCTGAAGGGTACGATCAAGGAAACTAAGCAACCGATTAGCCGTAAATCACCAAATTATCATATCATTTCCAAGAGTACATCTTAATCATATCATCTTAGACATAATTCCCAATGTTGAACTTGAACCAAAACTCAATAGTGTCATCATCATTATCATTATTTTCCGGATTTGAACCAAAAATCATGTTATCAAGATCATTATCAACTGTCGAACTCGAACCAAAACTCATATTGATAAACCATGTCAATGAACCATATCACCAAGCCATACCGATAAACCAACCCAATAGACAATACCAATACCACATTTAGTAAGTCATACTAATAACCATCCCCTTAGGCCATGTCAATAGTCATACTCATAAGTTATTTTAATAATCGTATCTATAAGCCATTAATCATATTTATGAACTAAGTCATATCTATAGGCCCTATCATTAATCATATTCAAAAGCCATACCAATAATTGTATATATATATATATATATAAGTCATGGCATAAGTCACACTTAAAAATCATACCGTTAATAATGTGTATAACCAATGTCATTAGAAATACGAGAAATTAGCATCAATCTTCTAATATCCAACAAATATATATATATATATATATATATATATATATATATATATATATATATATATATAAGTCATCTCATAAGTCACACTTACAAATCATACCGTTAATTATGTGTATACGCAATGTCATTAGAAATATGAGAAATTAGCATCAATCTTCCAATATCCAATTAACATACTCAATAAATATGTTCAACTCCTCAAGTCTCAAACCAAACCTTAATAAGAAAATATTGTGCATACATTAGTCTACAAGGATAACACAATTCTTGGCCTAAGGTGGGTTGGAGGGGCCTACTTCTAATCCTCAAATTCTATTTAGATAAATTCTTTCTGGACTAGGCTAAGGTATTTATGTTCATTTCTAGATGTAGAATGAGTCATAAATAGCCCTAAGGTGGTAATTTTCTCATACATGAACAACTAAGGCAATCCTACCTTAAACAATATCAACTAAGGGGATTTTACTTAACTTAAGTAATTAAGGTATTTTCACTCTAAACATGAACCATGAAGCCCAATTCACCTAAGATATGAATCACTAAGCTAGTTACCCCAAATTCACGATTTCAAAACAGCCTAAACGGTTAAACTAAATCAAATATTCTCATGAATACTTCCAACACCTAAATCTTACCCCATATCTAGCATAATATCATAAGCTTACTATGAGATACCTGAATCTATGAAGAAGGTAAACCTAGCTTACCTAGATGCCAAAGAAAAGTCTAAAGGATCAGCTAGATCAATAATTTCCCTTTTCGAGAAATTTCGTAAGGTGTCACGCTATCAAAATCACAATCCACTTGTCAAAATAAGAAAAATGATACTCATATTACACTATTGTGATTCGGATCTAAAATTATGTGAAAATTCTCATGTGGTGCCAATTTATGAAATTGTATTTTTGAAATCAACACAACGTCCCTTTATGCTTAAGGAATAATTATCTTCAAAAATGGGTGGATAACGAGCCACAGTGTAAGATTTTAGTGATTTTAGATAAGAATGGAGAATTAAATAATGAAAATAATGGAAGCTTACTACAAATTTGATGAAGAATCACGTAAATAAACTTTACCCAATCTTCGAGATCACCCACAAATGTTTCTCCTAAGTTTCAACACTACTTTGGGTTTTAGTCTCTTGAGAATGGGAGAAGAATGATGAAAATTAAGCTAAGTAGGGTATTTATACCCTTCCCAGACACGCGAGTGATGCCAAAGCAGACACTTGGTTGCTTTAGAAGTTGGCGCTAAAGTGCCCAGAAAATTGCTAAAATGGTACCCACTGACTAGGCAGCTGCTAATGCGGACCTTGGGCCGTTTTAGTGCTAGCCGCTAAAATGCCAAGGTGACTGCTAAAGCGGTACCTGTTGTCTGAGCTAGGCTACTAAAGTGCACAAAGATATGCTAAATCACCCTCCGCTAAAGCGCCCAAAGGGCCGCTTTAGCGGTCGCACCAGATATCAGGCACCAGTTGGAGACTTGAAATTTTATTGAGTCTTCGCCAACCCCTCGAGATTCATATGGAATCTCGTATGTGAAATAAATATGCTACCCTACCAAATTCGATGTTCTGAATTCAATGGCACAACCAAAACATTCATCCAAGGTTGTTTTGATAAAAAGTCGATCCCACACCCACTTGTCATTTTCTTAACTTATGGCCAATAACCTAAAAAAAAATTGAAAGCCTGAAGATCCAATCCAAGGCTCCACCTAACCTTAAATTAATGATACGGAGTTGTTGAAACAACTAGAATTAGCCTACGAGGTCATTTACCTGAAATTTTTGCTTGATAGCCAATTTGAACCGGTGAAGAATTCAAAACAGGAAATTGACTCTAAAGACTAAACATACTACTCGGTAACCGAACTGTCAGTTCCAGTAAGTTAAAAATGACTTGGTGGATCTATAGGAGAGCTCTAAATGGAAAAAATGAGTGAAAATATAGAAAATAACTGAAGAATCATTAGACACATTAAATTAAATAATTGTTTGAACCTACAAGCGTAATTACCAAATTTTTCAAACCCCAAATGAAAATTTTAAAATTTTCTTAAACAAAAGAAACTTGTTAATTGTCTCAAACTCCTAAATAAAATTGGTGAATTGTCTCAACTCTATTTTGTTTCCTCCACTGTCTGGTCACTCTTTTTATTATTGTTGATCTCGTCAATAATGTCCTTAACAACCATGCTTGAACTTCTTTCTTCATTAGATTTCTTATCTTCTGATGCTTATTTTTATTCTTTATTCTTATTTTCTTCTTCCTTGTTATCTTCTACAGCACTACCTCCTCCTCTTCCCCCTCCTTCTTCTTCTTTATGTGCTGCAACTTCTTCTTTTTCTTTATTTACTTCTTCTTTTCCTCGTTTGCTCGCACTTGTTTTTATTCTTTGTCTTCTTCTTACTTCTTCTTTTCTTCATCTGTTGCCTTACTTTTTCCTCTTCTTTCTTATCCTTCTATTTTTCTTCATCTTTTCTTCTTGTTTCCTTTATTCTTCATTCTCTTTTTCTTCATCGGCAAAGGATTCATTGAGGATGTAGCCTCATTAGCCTTCTCTCCAGTAGTTGCCTCACTATTTAGATCAACTGTCAGTAAGAGCACTTCTTTGATGCCTACAATCCTCACAATTGAGTGTTCACTACGAACCTCTACATTTGTATTTATAGGTATTCAACATCAAATTAGTTTCGATAATAAATTACAAAAGTTGTCTATTAAAGTTTACATAGATTCTATAATAAGAAAGTCTTTATTTTATATAAACTATAAGGCTTCTATAATAATCAAACAAAGCTTTTATAGGCAAATAATTATACACATCAAATGTTTTCAAGTATATTACCTTTCTTCTCTTGTTTTCTTTTTTGTTCTTTCCAATCCTCCTAATCTTTCCTCCTTCACGGAGACCTGCACACCCTTTATTGCTTTCTCAATATTCACCTCATGCTTCATTAAATTTTCAACGATCTATCTGTGTTGTTTATCGGAGTTAAGTAAAATTTATATTTTATAAAATGACTTCAAACACATTTTCAAATTAACGATATAAATAATTAAATAAAGTTGTAACTCTGTATTCACAACTTTAAACATTAACAGTGAGTTCAGCCCAATTTATAAACATCAACAAAATAAAGTTCAAACCATTTTCTAGAAAATAGTAAAATCAAACATTTAGAAAAAAGATAAAGATTAGAAGATTCAAGTCCATTGAATTCACTGTGTGTCCTTAGTAAAATTATTCCCCTCAAGTAACCGAGGTTGTGGAATATATTCTCCCAGAATGAATCACTTCGACAGAATAGTGGTACCTCAAATTCTATCGAACTACGAATACACTCAACAATATCAAATCACACTAAAGTTTTTTTAAAAAAATGAGTATTTTTACTATAAAATTTTATGTTTATACCTGAGGAAAAATTTAGGCATGTATAGTCATCAAGGGGTTGCTTCATGAAGAGAAGCACTGGTTTAGAAAGGTATACCCCCTTCATAAAGGTGCAACTCTTTGAAAAGGGTGCAATACTTTGGAAAAGTCACAACCCATTGGGAAAGTCATAACCATTCAAACTGAAAAGGCCCCTATTCAAATTGCATCCTTTCTCTTGCTGTCTTTTTGAAAAAGTACCTACTCATTTTCCATCCATACCTCTTAAAAAACTAACAGTCTATGCACCACTCCTTTTTCCCTGCTTGACGTTGCACCGTCGATAATATGTGTAGACACAAGATTTTCACCACCCAAATCTTAATCATCAATGTGATCCTTACCATCTATCATTGAAGTTATGGAAGTGACATCATGTAAATTGACCTTTAAGGAATCGACAAATGCATTCTTTAGATTATTCATGTATTCAACAAGTTTTATAGTGTAATTTTTCTTTGTTTCATAGATGGTGGAGATGAGGAATGAATTCACAATCTACAAATAATAAAACTTAATTATTAATAAATTTAATTTTTATTTTACCAGATAATTAAAATGGGAATTTCTTACTTTTTATACTCCATTCATGCACGTAGGGATCATCTTCGATAAGTTTACCACTTTTGGAAGACTGTCACCTTAGCGACTGAGCATGGGTTGAGGAAGATTTCAAGATTCTCCATTACTTTTGTCGACTTAGAGAAAGGCATCATAATTCAAATCTACAATTTGAAGAAATATGAATGAATAAAGCACCTTCAATATATAATATAATGCATGAAACTGGTCATCTATAATAAACTAATCAAATGATTGATAAATATTTATCAGAAATGTCCTGGAAAATTCATACAAAGAATATGATACACCATTTCTCTCGAATATTTTTTATTTAGCCTATTAAAATATATCTCCTTCTTCAAGTACTCTAGTGTTAGATCGAATGGCTCTTTTCCCCATGGGTACTCCTCAGAGAATTTGATAGAATCGATCATCATGATGTCCACCCTGGCGTTCTTTGCTCAATCTCGGACAAGCAGAATAATGTACACAAACTACACCAGACAACAATTGTATTTGTCGTTATTGTCCTATCTCCTCTCACAAGATTCAAAAACTTCTTTGCACCCATCTTCTTCTTTTTGGTTATTCTTTTGTAAAAATATCCACCATTCACAATTATCCGATGGTACTTAAAATTAAGAAGATATTTGAAATAATTCAGTCCCGTGATCAATGCAAAATCCTTCAAGCCAAAATAAATTGGTTTATCACTTATGCAAAGCCACATCTCGTTCTCCTTAGTGTCCTCCTTCACGCTACGTAACAAGGTGTAATAAACAAGCTATCCATTAAACTTGATAAACTTGGACAACTTTTGTAAGAATAAAAAATATGAATACAACCTAGCTTTAAAATTTTGACAATTTACAATCTTTGTAAATTGATCGTAGAGCGTTGTCCTAGACCGAACTAAAATTTTGGTAGAAAATAGCTCAATATCATCAAAAATAAGGGTGAGGTCATACCTCTCGCTTAAAATGTACCTTATGCAATGAGGAACGGACAACGTCTCCTCATCTACCTCCTATTCAGTGCTACCTCCTCGTCCAAAATATCTCTGACTACACCACGCCCATTTTCTTCATCAAGTGACTCCTCTTTTCGATTCTTCTACTTCTAGTTCAACTCTTTTCCTTTTTGAATCCCTCGAGGCTTCTTATGGTCTCCTTTTAATATTTGTGCTTCACAATATTCCTATACCTCTAGCCATAATTTTTATAAGAGCTACACTAGACCAACAGTCTATTTAAAATGCGACACTATTTAGAATTGTAGAAATGACAAAATCCAGAATCAAAACCAGCAAATATCATTATAATAAAGAAGAAGAATTCAGAAAATCCTAAAAAACAAAACCTTTAATCGACCGCATGTCTATTATCAAAACATGCATTTGTAACAACAAAAATACACAAATTTAGAATCAAAACTAGCAAAATCTAATGATATTTACCATTACAATGAAGAATAAATTTTTTAAATAAAACTAAACAATTCAGAATGTGAATCGTCAAAATTAAAAAAAAATAAAAATTTAAAATGGAACGTTGACCATAATCCAACTAAAAATGATATGCAATAACATAATTGAAGCTAAATAACATAGATTTTTAGCGAATCACTACCCTAATTCGAAGAAATTTCAAATTCTTGTCCCAACAGTCACAAAACGAAAATGAAACAATCAATATATAGCTTAAAATAATCGAAAGATTGATAATACTAACCTAAGCATGAAGTCACTGGAGATGCAGGGCTTAAAGACTTGAATAATTTCTATTGAAATTTAGGAGAATTTTTCATTGGGAGAGAGCGGAAATGTCAAGAGTCAGAAGAAAAGGGGTAAGAATAATCACAATTTTAAGATAATAGAAGGGGTAAAGTGTTTCAAAAAAATAACTTAGAAGGGTTCTACAAATTTTAAAAATAATTATTTAATACCTGACTCCAACCCTTTATTTCAAAATCTTAAAAAAAAAAAAATATATCTTTTTTTCAAATTAAATTTTTTGAATATCTTCTTTTCAAAATTTTCTCTACTAACATACATAAATATGCTATAATATATATAGATGGTGAAAAAAGGGGACAAGAAATGTAAAATTTTGACAGATATGCTTACGTCTTCAGGCAGAGAATAGAGAAAATTCTAAAAATCCATGGCACCTGCTACTATAAAAGCCAAAGCCATTCTAGAGAGTTATTGTGTGCATTGATATGCGTGAGGCCTTTATGTCAGGTGTGTGTTTACTTATTCGCTTTTAAAAGACAGTAGTTAATTTAGGGATGAAAAAACATTTTTCAGTCGCTTTTACTGCTCATAATTATTTAGTATCCGGTATGCATTATGCTATTAATTTATATTTGTGTCACGTGTAGAGCACACTAATATCGCAAATATGTAGGGGTATTTTTCTCTCGATACTGTTAGAAGGTTTTCATTCAAGTAAATTAAGCAATAAGAGTTGTACACGAAAGACAAGCAACGCTTTGCTCGTCAATCTTATGATTAAGTTGAGCTGGAAACATATCCTTGTGAAAATTGTATCTAAAATCTAGTTAAACAAATGAAAAAGAACATTGACAAAGAAAGAGTCATGTGAAATGAAAAGGGAGAAAAAGAAAGAAAAATGAAAAATGAGCACTTTATTCAAATGAAATGAAAGAAAAAAATGTTGGGAAAGGCAAGGGCACAATCAAAATGTCCGACAGGTAACAGAGGAAAAATACCCAAGTCTAAATTTTTACTTTTAATTTGAACCAAAAGGAGATAAGCAAATCCAAGCAAAACAAAGAATAGGCAGCAAATATATCAACCACACAAAAATGCTAAGAAAAGAATAAAATCAATCAAGCCAAGACACAAAACTTATGTGAAAAATCCTTCGGTGTGAAGAGTAAAGAACCACGGGACCAAACATTTACTATAATCACCAAGAGTTACAATATTGTTCTCCAAAATTGGCCACAAAAAAGTGCCAAACAATGAGAAACAATACAATAAGATAGCACCAAAAATAGGAAATAAAAAGGAGCAAAAACACCAAATATACATTTGTTGTTCGGGAATAAAAAATAGGAGCTCAGGCCACCAAATCCATCTTCGTTTATTTCTAATTAAATATTGAGATGAGAGGAACAAACTGTCCAAAATTAGCTTAAATGGACAAGAACCGAAGCGGTAATCGCAATTTGAAGTTGACAATTGTGGCTAGAATTTTTAGACGAAAATTTGCACTCTTTCTCTCTTTTATGGTTGCTAAAACTCTCTTTGTGGATAGTGAAATAAGACCTAAAAAGATCTATATATATGTCCCATATTAATGGGCCTATGGAAAAAAGTAGATTGGTCCATATTGAGCTTTATTTATCCACATAGGAAGGGACAAAGACCCATATCCCAACAATTCTCTCCCTCCCGACTATGTGGAGGAGACCGTCATTCCTGTGATCATGCAACAATCTTCAACCTTTCCTCTTGGCAAAGATTTAGTCATCATGTCGGAACCATTATCATCCATATAAATCTTCTCAAGTTCAAGCAACTTAGAATCCAACACATCTCGAATCCAATGGTATCTGATATCAATGTGTTTAGACCGACCATGAAATGTAGAATTCTTGCCAAAATGTATAGCACTTTGACTTTTGCAATAAAGCACATACCTCTCTTGAGCAACACCAAGTTTCCTTAGGAATCTCTTCATCCAAAGAAATTCTTTATAAGCTTCAACAACAACAATAAGCTTAGCTTCTGTAGCAGATAGAGCAACACATTTTTGCAACCTAGATTGCCAAGACACAGCTCCCCCTACAAAAGTAACTAAATACCCTAAAGTAGACTTGCGAGTATCAACATAACCATCCTTGTCTGAATTAGTATAACCACAAAGGATGGGCTTCCATGTACCAAAACACAAACTCAAACTAAAAGTTCCATAAAGATATCTCATAATCGACTTCACAGCATTCCAATGTTCTTTTCCCGTATTAGAAAGAAAACAGCTAACAATACTAACAGCATGAGCAATATCCGATCTTGTACAAACGATTGTATACATCAAACTACCAACATCTGAAGAATAAAAATCTTTCTTCATATCTTCCTTCTCATCATCATTAGAAGGACACTGCTTCATGCTCAATTTAAATTGCATAGCTAAAGAAGTAGTGACAACCTTAGCCTTATCCATGTTGAACCTTCGAAGTACTTTCTGAATGTACTTCTCTTGTGATAACCACAACTTCTTGGTCTTTCTCTAACGGACATTTGTATGCCAAGAATCTATCTTGGTGGTCCTAAGTTTTTCATAGAAAAAGTCTTACTCAGCTCTTGTTTCAACTTTTGAATCCTGCAAGCATTATGACCAACAACAAGCATGTCATCAACGTAAAGCAACACAATAAGTAAGTCACCATCAGAGAATATTTGCACAAAAACACAATGATCTGAAGTAGTCTTCTTCAAGCCCTACTGCCTCATAAAAGAACCAAACTTCCTATGCCACTGCATGGGAACTTGTTTCAAACCATACAAGCTTTTCTTTAATTTGCATACATAATTCTCTTTTTTCTTGACTTCAAAACCTTTGGGTTGCTCCATATAAATTTCTTCAAATAAGTCCCCATGGAGAAAAGTGATTTTAACATTCATTTGCTCAACCTCTAAATCTAGACTTATAGCTAAGCGTAGAACCACATGAATGGATGACATCTTCACAACTAGAGAGAATATCTCATCAAAATCAACTCCTTTTTTCTGGTTAAATTCCTTCACAACCAATTTAGCCTTGTTCCGTAAAACTGGGTTAGTATCTTCATGTTTCACCCAAAAAACCCACCTATTTTCTAAAGCTTTTTTGTCTTTAGGTAGCTTAACCAAATCAAAGGTATGATAATCATGTAAAGATTTAATCTCATCTTCCATAGCGTCAAACCACTTTTCTTTTTCTTCACTTTCCATGGCCTCATCAAGACTCTTAGCTTCTCCCCCATCAGTCAAGAGTACATACTCACTGGGAGAATAATAAGATAAAGGTATTCTCTCTCTAGTAGATCATCTGAGAGAACTCTCTGAAGCATCAACAACTAGTTAATGATCAACCATATCAACTTGCACCGAAGCATTAACAACATCATGTTAGTCATTCTGGACATGATCATTATCTTCATTTTCAACTTGATTTTCATCATCATGAAGATTTTCTTCAGGAGCAATAGTTAAAGGAACTAGATCAACATCAACTAGACTCTTACTACCTTGAGAATCAATCTTCTCAGCTTTGTCAAAATCTTCAATTATTTGGTCTTCAAAGAACACAACATCACGGCTTCTAACAAGTTTCTTCTCAACTGGATCATAGAAACGATAGTCAAATTTATCTTGACCTTAACCAGTGAAGATACATTGTCTAGTTTTAACATCCAACTTTGACTTTTCATCTTTAGAAACATGCACAAAAGCTTTACAGCCAAAGACTCTAAAATGATCATAAGAAACATTCTTACCAGACCAAACTCTGTCAGGGCCATCACCATCCAAAACAATGGTAGGAGATAAATTGATAACATAAATAGTAGTATTAAGTGTTTCTTCCCAAAAAGAATTTGGCAACTTAGCATCTGAAAGCATACATCTAACCCTCTCAACTAGAGTTATGTTCATCCTCTCTGCTAAGCCATTAAATTAAGGAGACTTTAGAAGATTTTTCTGGTGTCGAATACCCTGCACTCTGCAATATCTATCGAAAGGACCAGTATACTCACCACCATTATCTGAGCAGATGGATTTCAATTTCTTCTTTGTTTGTCTTTCAATCAAGGCATGAAAACCCTTGAACTCATCAAGTACTTGATCTTTGGACTTCAAAGAAAATACCTAGAGTTTGTGAGAATGATCATCAATAAAAGTTACAAAGTAAAGTGCACCACCATGAGACCTTACTTTAAAAGGACCACACAAATCAGAATGTACTAACTCCAACAAATCAAGCTTTCTTGAAGGCGGATGACTATGAAAAGAAACTTTTTTCTGTTTACCGACTAAGCAATGAACATATTTCTTTAACTTTGCTTGTTTCACTCTAGAAAGTAATTTTTTCTTAGCCAAACTATCAATTCCCTTCTCACTCATATCACTCAACCTTCTATGCCATACTGGTGAAGTATCACTCTCCACCAAGTTTAGTGAGCCTCTAGAAGTAGAGCCTTGAAATACATACAAGTTAGACAACTTGTCACCTCGAGCCACAATCATCGAACCTCTAGTAAGCTGCCACTAGCCAGTACCAAGGGTGTTAACATAACCCTCATCATCAAGGTTTCCTACAAAAATCAGATTCAAGCGGACATCTGGAGCATGCTTGACATTGTGGAGAACTAGTTTAAAACCATTGTTACTTTCCAAATAGACAGTGCCAATGCCAAGTACTTTAACTTCATCATTATTGCCCATTTTTTACATCCCAAAATTACCTGAAGTATAAGAAGAAAATAATTTCTTCTTTGGCGTAACATGAGAAGTAGCACCAGAATCCACAAACCAGTTAGACTCATCACGAACAAGATTAATGGCATTTTCACCACAAGAAATAAGAAGATCATCATCAGCAATAATAACAACACGATTTCATTATCGCTTTCTTTCTTTTGTTGTCTCATATCTCTTTTATGTTTGTAATAATATTTGATGATATGTCTTTTTTGTGTCACATGTAACATTCTTGAATTTAGATCTCGACTTGCTTCTACTTTTATATGTATCATTCCAACCTTTGGACTTATTTCTCCCCCTCTCTTCGGTAACTAAAATATCAGAGTGTGAAAATGAAGAAGATGAGGCTTGAGATCTTCTTCTTATCTCTTCATTCAAGACACCATTCTTAACATATTCCATATTTTTAACACCAGTGGGAGAAAAATTAGTCAAAGAAACTCGAAGAGTTTCCCAAAAGTCAGGCAAAGTATTAAGAAATCAAAGTCCCCGAATTTCTTCAACGAACTTTACGCCCATTTCAAACAGTTGGTCAAGGACACCTTAGAAATCATTTATTTGATAAAAAAAATAGGACTTCCCTTTTTGTACCTAATATTCATCAATTGCTTAAGCAGAAAAAACTTGTCATTGCCAGTCTTCAAAGCAAAAAATGTCTCGAGCTTGTCCCATAAACTTCTGGCATGTGTCTCATAATATGATTTCTAATATTATCTTCAACTCATTGTCAAAAATATCCACAAACCTGTAGGTGCTCAAATTCCCAATCCTCATTTGTCATAGATTGAGGTTTAGTAGACGCAAAAAAAGGTAAATGCATTTTATTTACAATGAGAAGATCTTTCATCTTGCCTTACCAAGTATGATAGTTACTACCATCCATACACACCATTTTACTCATATTTGCCTCTATTATTCAAATCAACAATCAACAACAATCAACGTTCTAATACCACTTTGTTGGGAAAGGCAAAGGCACAATTAAAATGTCCAACAAAGTAGTAGCGGAAGAATATCAAAGTCCAAACTTTTTCTTTCAATTTGAATCAAGAGGAGATAATCAAATTCAAGCAAAATAAAGAATAGGCAGCAAATATATCAACCACACAAAAATAATAAGACAAGAATAAAACCAATCAAGTCAAGACACCAAGTATGTGAAAAACCCTTCGGTGTGAAGAGTAAAAAACCACGGGACCAAACTTCCACTATAATCACCAAGAGTTACAATATGGTTCTCCAAAATTTACCACAAAACAAGTGTCAAACAAGCAACAACACAACAAGATAGCACCAAAACTAGAGAATAAAAAGGAGCAAAAATATCAAAATGCAGTTGCTGTTCGAAAATTAAAAAACAGGAGCTACAGGAACCAAATCCACCTCCGTCAGTTTCTATTAAAGATTGAGATGATAGGAATAAGTTGTCCAAAAATAAGCTCAATCGGACAAGAAAATGAAGCAAAAATTACAATTTGAAGTTTTCAGCTGTGGCTGAAATTTTTGGACGAAATTCTCTTTTTTATGGTTGCTAAAGCTCTCTTTGTGGATAGTGAAATAAGACCTAAAAAATCTATATATATACCCCATGATAATAGTTCTATGGACAAAAGTGGATTGATTCATATTAGGCTTTATTTATCTACATAGGAAGGGACAAAGACTTATATCCCAACAAAAATTGCAAATGTGAACTCCCAAATATAAAAGCGTGGGCCACATGTGGCCAAAGCTCCTGATAATAGCAATGTCAAAGTGAGTCATGTGCCAGCAGACCCCTTTTCCAAAGTGAAAAAAAGAGTCAGGGTGTTCTGCATACCAAAACCCATACCACTATCACATTTATTGATTCTCTCCAAAACTCAGCTTTGAAAATCCAACTTCCCTAATTCAATTTCTAAAAGCAGCTACTACTATGAAACTTCTCAAACAACGCGTTAATGTTAAATCTTTAAGAATCTTTTCATAGTTAAACATCTTTTATTTTCTTTAAGTTAAAGGAAAGTGATAAGTACCTCCTCCGTTTTCAAATACTTATTGTCTTTAATAAAAATAAATGTTCCCCTATTTCAAAAAGAATGATCTATTTTTCTTTTTAGGGTGTGTTTGGTATGAAGGAAAATGTTTTCCATGGAAAATATTTTCATAGAAAATGTTTTCCTGGAAAACAAGTTGATTTCTTACTTGTTTTCTTATGTTTGGTTGGTGGATAAAAAATATTTTCTAGTATTTCGTTGGTGAATGAAAAAATATTTTTCAAAAAATACATTTTAGTGTTTAGCTAAAGCGTAAAAATACATTTTAGAATTCTTTTTTAAAAAACTAAATTTAAAAAATTAAATACTTTTTGGGGAAGGGGGTTGGTAGGCAGGTGGGTGGGGGTGTCAGAATAGGTAGTAGGGGTGGGGTAAGAAAAAATTTTGAATTCTTTTTGTGAAAAAAAAATTGGTCGGGGGGGGAGGGGGAGGTTAGTAGGAGCTAGGGGGAAGGGTAGGGGAGTGAGGGGGAAGGGGAAAAAAATTGAAATTTTTGTAAAAATAAATTATTATTTTTTATCTTTAGATTGGAGGGATGGGAGAGGGGGGTAAGGGAGGAAAGGGAGGGTGGGGGGGTAAGATAAAAGTTTGAATTTTTTAATAAAATGTAGATATTATTTTGGAAGGGGGGTTGGTAGGGGTAGGGGATGGACTAAGAAAAATTTTGAAATACTTTTTAAGACAATTGAATTTTGGGAGTGGGGTGGGGTGGGGTGGGGGTAGGGGTAGGGGTGGTTTTGGGGTGATAGGGTATTAGGGCCGGGGGAGGGAGCGGGGGGCGGGGGGCGGGGCGCGGAGTAGATGATTTTGAGAATTGTATGAACATTTCAACTTTAAAGTGAGGTTGAAAGAGAGTTTTGGAAAATGTTTTCCTTACTTTTTGAAGGGAAGTCAATTTCTTCAGATTTAAGGAAAATAAGTTGGTTTGGAAAACATTTTCAAAACACATAAGCCAACCAAACATAAGAAAACTGAAAAACATTTTCTGGAAAATGTTTCCCTTCATACCAAACACACCCTTAATCTGTTTCCAAAAAGATTGATCATTTTCTTTTGTGAAAACACTTTAATTCCACCTTTCCACATGTCATGTTTAAGATGATAAAATTAAAGGGCATTTTGGTACATTTGATAGAACTTTAATTTAAGAATACAAGATTCAAAAAGTTTCTTTATTTTCTTAAACTCCATGTCAAGTTAAAACAAATCTTTTTTTTAAATGGAGAGAGTATTCCATAATACCTGTCATTATAAAAAATTAATACATAATTAGTTGACTTTTTCCATCTTTACTCTCGATCATCAATATAGAGAGATACTCCCTCCGTCCCATTTTACTCGTCCCAAATTTTTTAATTTGATTTCTCATTGTACTTGTCATTTTCCATTAATCAAGACAAGACAATTTTTTTTCCTTTTTAACCCTAAGTATTAATTTTTTTAAAAAAAATAAAATGTAAACATTATTTAATAGGGGTACTATGATAAAGTAGTCATGTTATTAATTGATTTTCTTAATCAATGTGCAATGTTAAATTGGGACGAATAAAATGGGATGTGGGGAGTATTAATTAGTGCAAAAAAAAAAGTAGTATTTAATAGAGATGAGTAATAAATAAAGGTGGTTTAGTCAAATCTATATATTTCTATTATATAGAAGAGGTGGTTTCGACCACCTCTTGCAATTACCAAAAAAGCCTAATTACTTCCCCTTAATTACATATAATGCCTCAATATATAATAATTTTATTATTTTACTATAATGATTTAAATATTTAATATATTTTATTAATTTATATTAATTAATTATAACTACATATTGGAAGTAAAAAAAAATTATTTATTTAATTGTCTATCATGTTCAAAACTAATTTGTTACCATAAATCACAATAATTAATAACTTAAAATATTTAAAAGATTTGTAGAAATTTTATTGACTCTTACCAAAAAATCCTTCTACTCCCACTTAATTACATACCATGCCCCAATATATAATAATTCCATTGTTTCATCATAATGATTTAAATATTTAATATATTCTATTAATTTATATTAATTAACTATAACTACATTTGGAAGTAAAAAAAAAAATATTTATTTAATTGGCTATCATGTTCAAAACTAATTTGTTACCACAAATCACAATAATTAATAACTTAATATATTTAAAAGACATATAAAAAATTTATTGACTCTCATTATTTTAGCAATGCCACATAAATTAGGACGGGACAGAAGAAGATATAAAGCAACATATATTATTTGAAAATAAAAGAAAAAGTATTGTAAATAACAATAATTAACAAAAAAAAAATTGACTGATTTCTACTTCAGTTGTTTCAGTCGTGATTTTACTATATCAGTCCTAATTAATTATTATGGTCATTGAAGCATTGTGCCACATAAGTTGAGATAGAAAAAATATTATAAATCACAATGATAAAAAATTTAAATTATTTAAAAAATATAATTGGATGTCGTCGCTACAAAATTCTGGACAAGGAGAGTAGCATATATTATTCAAAAATTACATAAAAATTATTATAAATTACAATTGTTAACAACTTAAAATATCTAAAAATAATTTAATATGTTATATATTTCAAAAAAATTATTGAAAAATACTAGAAATCACAATAATTAACAACTTAAAAAATTTAAAAGATATAAAATATTTGGTCGACTCTTGAAATTATATTAGTGTCACTGAAATTGGAATAGAAGAAAAATATTATAAATCACAATAATTAAAAACTTAAATTATTTTTAAAATATAATTGACTATCAATGCCACAATAATTTGGACAAGAAAAGTAACGTATATTAATTTAAAAATTACATAAAAAATATTATAAATTACAATAGTTAACAACTTAAATTATCTAAATACGTATTAAAATAACATATGTTGAACTCATGCTAGATTCCGGATGAATCTTAGAAAACATATGCAATCCTTTTATTAAAAAAATTTATTTAATTATATCAAGATTGAAAAGATAAATAAATATTTTAATATTGGGCCCGTGCTGACACGGGTCATGCTCCTCTAGTATATATATAAAAGAGAGTAATAGAAATGATGATGTGGCGTGCTATGAGGTCTAGAATCCTATTTATCTTTTTGTGGGTTTTTTGGGACTTTTCTCTAATTTTAAAATGAAAAATATCTAATTATATATTGATTATTGAATTTAATAATGGACAATTGAAAAGGCAGTTCATATAAATGAAAGACACTAATGGTAAAATTAAGGGGATAATTATCTTCAGAGTATGGAGGAATGAAACGGCAAATATATTAATTGTAGTAAATTTTGTAATAAATTCATCAAACACTGAGCTTATAAATAAATTACTCAGAAGAAGAGTTGTGCAAGCTATGAGGTAAATTACATGGCGATTGTTGGGTCCAAGGAAATTCGTTCAGGGTCTCCAAATTAACCTATTTGTGGCCACTTTAATCTATTATATCTATGTCTATATATTTGTATAATTTTCTTATCCTTTACTATGTTTCTTAGTCGTCGTTTTCGTCATGAAGAAGACCATCATATAGGTAAGACATTTTCAATTTTTGTTTTTGGTATTGAAGAGATTTTTCATTGTGTATCTACAGATCGTACAACATTATGTGCCCAAGAAGTTGTAAACATTAAGCTAATTTTCATTGTCCTTGAGTAGTATCTTACTGTCTTATTATGTGGTTTAAATATGCAATCGCTGTGAACTATGAAAATGGCTTGTTCAAAAGTATTATTTGCATTGGTGCTTTATTTTGAATAAGAATTTAACTGGTGCCTTTACTGATCCAAAGTCCTATTATTTCTATAAGCCTTTTACATACTCCCTTTCCCAATTATCAATTTGGTTGTCCACTTTTGGTGTTCGTAATGTGGATTTTAGATCCGAGAACTCTAGGGAGGAAATGATTCTTAACAGATAGTTGTTAGTTCCTGTCTTAACATAAGCCAGATAGGTTGTCCTAGAATAAGATATATACTTATTCATGGGGTGCAAAATAGCCTTGAAAAATGGTATTGAGTTAATTTCACCTATTCCTTATGCCCAATTTGCAAGGGTGGAACTATTTGATGGAAAAGGAGGCTTGGTTGAAGGTTGTATACAGAACATCAATCAGACAGGATTGGATATTGTAGCTCTCGAGAATCCAAAGTCAGCGTCTCCTCATAACACAGTGTCACAACGCACAGTGGCATGTCTATGCTGAATTTTGCTATTCCAACATCTTCACCAACTTCTATCTTCTTGATCAAATAGTGTAAATTTTCATAATTGAGTTTATATGTAAGGTATAAAATTAAAATTCTAATGGATCATGAGGTTTTCAAGAAATTTTGATAAATTTGTCTTTATGTCTTAGTCATTAGCGCAAGTAAAATTATTACATATTGCTTTTCTTTTCTCATTTCGTATTGTTAATGGCAGGTTACTAAATCATATATGTATTGGAACAAAGAGAGGTTCAAGGCTGACAATACATTTTATATTCATATTTTTTTCTTCTTTTCGAATCCACTTTATACCTATTAACGTGTTAGTTTTATATTTTGTTCATTTATATTGTAAAATTTCATTCCCCTACATACAAATACATGAATTCTAAACTACATGTAGGCACTAATACATATTCATTTACTTTATTTATCTACATTCATTTTTATATTTATAAGAAAAAATATTGATAACCTCGCGAAGCACGGACATATTCACTAGTTATTAAGTTAATATTTTCTTTAAGAGGGTTGCAATATTTTTCTTTAAGAGGGTGACAAATAAATGTTAGGATCGATTTGCGTGCACACACACTAGATCTATGCACACACACGCGTGAACATTAATATATACCAGTACGTCACATATTAATCAGGGTCCACAACCTAACAATTCTCCCACTTGGAGACTGATTTTGTCATCCAAGAATTACATTCTCAAAAAAATATATATTCCTCCATCATCAATATGTTCGCCACATCGCAAAATCTGTAGACACAACAACAGAAGACCAACTAAGTCTTTGCACAACCTTAGTTTACCAACATCAACATATTTTTTCAACATGTCTGCTGGATTCTTTGTACCCTTTATCTTTTTCAAACACATATCACCTTCTTCCACTGCCCTGCGAGTAAAATGGTACCGTCTTCTAATGTGTTTCATCTTCAAATGATTGACCGGGTTCTTCACCAACTGAATGACACTCTGGCTATCTATGTAAAGAATTTTCTCACGCTGCTTCTTGCCCAGTTCTTCCAGATAATCTACCAGCCATATTATCTCCTTTCCAACTTCAGTTATTGCCACATACTCAGCCTCAGTAGATGACAGAGCAACACACTTCTGAAGCTTAGATATCCAACTCACTACTGTACCACCTACGGTGTAAATATATCCAGAAGTGCTCTTGCTCGAGTCCACATCTCCACCAAGATCAGCATCAACAAAACCTTGCAGAATCACTTTGTCATTGCCAAAACAAAGTCAAGTACTCGATGTACTTCTCAGATATCTTAGAATCCACTTCACAGCTTCCCAATGCTCCTTCCCAAGGTTTGCCATGCACCTGCTAACAACTCCCACTGCATGTGCTATGTTAGGTCTCGTTCAGACCATAGCATACATTAGACTCTCAACTGCAGAAGCATATAGAACAAGTGTCATGTGCTTCCGCTCCTAAGTTGTCTTCAGTGACTGCTTCTTTGACAATTTTATGTGATTTGCCAATGGAGTAGTCCTGGGTTTAGCATCATTAACTCTAAATCTGGCGAGCACCTTCTCAACGTACTGCTCTTGGGATAGATTCAAAGTGCCAGCAGATCTATCCAGAGAAATCCTTATCCCAAGAATCTGTTTTGCTGCACCTAAAATTTTTATCTCAAACTCAGAAGACAGACTTGCCTTCAGAGAGTTTATCTCCTTCATACTGGATCCTGCAATCAACAAATCATCCACATACAACAGTAAAAATACATAAGAATCAGTGTATTTCTTAAAGTAGCAACACTGATTATTTTCACTCCTGCGAAAACCACTCTTGCTAAAAAAGGAGTCAAACATCTTGTACCACTGTCTAGGTGTTTTCTTCAGCCAAGACAAGCTCCTGTTGAGATTGCACACCATGTGTTTCTTACCTGGAACTACAAACCCCTCTGGTTGCTGCATATAGATTTCCTTATCCAATTTTCCATGTAAAAATGCAGTTTTTACATCCATTTGCTCAAGATGCAAATTCTACAATGCAAAAATACTCAATAAAATTCGGATAGTAGTTAATTTCATAACAGGAGAAAATATTTCATCTTAATCAATACCTTTCCTTTGTGAATATCTTTTAACTACTAACCGAGCCTTAAACTTTCTTTTGTCATCTGGTTCTACCTTGATTCTGAACGCCCACTTGTTCAACAGGGCTCTCTTCCCTGCAGGTAACTCAGTCAACATCCACATGTTATTCTTCTCAAGTGAGCTCATCTCATCATTCATGGCTTGCTCTCACTTGATTGAATCATCCACCTGTAGGGCCTCAGCAACAGACTCTGGTTCCCCTTCACCAGTCAACAACAGATAATGTAATAATGGTGAATACCTATCTGGTGCTCTAATGGTCTTGGATGATCTCCTCCAAGCCTTCTCAGGGGTCACTTGCTCCACCTCTAGTTCTTCAACGACAGTCTCTAGAGTTTGTTGAGTTTTTGTTGTAACATCTTTGGGTGTAATCTTTGGAAACTCAAGCTCAACTCCCACTTGCTTTGTAGTCTCTTGAACATTTTGCTCTTTGTCCTTGTACAAGACATTTTCATCAAATGTCACATCACAATGTCTTAGGATCTTCTTATTCCTGTCATCCCAAAACCTGTACCCAAATATGTCAGAACCATAACCTATAAAGTAGCACTTTATAGCTTTAGCATTAAGCTTATCTCTCTTCTCTGGATCAACATGAACATAAGCAGTGCAACCAAAAGTTCTCAAGTGAGAATACTTGAGTTCTTTTCCTGTACATACTTCTTTCGGAATCTTGAACCCCAGAGAAACTGATAGTCCCCTGTTGATCAAGTATGCAGTTGTGCTCACAGCATCTGCCCAAAATGTCTTAGGCAGCCCACAATGTATCCTCATTCTCCTTGCACACTCATTTAATATTCTATTCATCCTTTCAGCAACTCCATTCTGCCTTGCCTTCCCGGGAACTGTCGTCATCAATCTGATTCCCTTAGCTGCATAGAATTATTTGAATTCTGACTTGTCATATTCTCCTCAATTATCAGACCTCAGGCATTTGATTTTCAAGCTAGTCTGATTTTCAACTTCATATTTCCACCTCTTAAAAGTAGTAAACACATCTGACTTATGTTTCAAGAAGTAACCCATACCTTTCTGCTGAAATCATCAATGAAGGCGACATAGAATCTGGATCCACCAAGTGATGAAATAGGAGATGGTCCCTAAACATCTGTATGGACCATTTCCAGCTGTACTTTCTTCATCTCTCTTGCAGTCTTCGTGAAGCTTACTCTTTTCTGTTTACCCATAACACAACTCTCACAAAGACCTATATCAATAGATTTCAGCCCCTCTAAAACTCTTTTTGCAGCAAACATCTTCATTTCTTTGGCATCCATGTGTCCAAGTCTGTTGTGCCACAGACATGAACCGGAAGCACCCTCAGCAACAAAAACCATGTTTATACACCCTGTAGTGGTGTACAAAGTTCAAGATTTTGTGCCACGTGCTACAACCATAGCACCCTTTACAATCTTCCACGAACTTTTCCCAAACTCTATTGTGTAGTCTGTGCTATCTAACTGACCAACAGAGATCAGATTCTTCTTGTGACCAGGAATATATCTGACATCCTCCAATGTCCACTGATTTCCTACTAAACTTTTTATACAGACATCCCTCTTTCCTTTAATCGCCAACGGCTTATTGTCAACAAGATACATCTTTCCAAAATTTCCAGACTTAAAATTTTGGAACAATTCCTTGCTTGGAGATGGATGAAAAGATGCACCAGAATCCAATATCCAGGATTCAACTGGGTTGTCCATACTAAGGATTAGAGCATCCCTAATGTCTTCTGCTTAATTAATAGAATCATTATCATCTCCAAATTTTTGGTTCTTCTTCTTCTTGGGTTTCTTGCAATCTGTCTGAAAGTATCATTTCTCTCCATAATTCCAACATGTCACATTGGGTTTTTATGAAGATTTTCCACGATTCTTTGATTTTTATCTACCATGTGTATTCTGACCCATCGATTGGTCTCTCCTTCTTTGGTCAACACTGAGAGCACTACCAAATGACTCCCCAATTTCTCCTTTGCGAATGCTTTCGCTAAGAACAACATCTCGGATTTCATCAAATTTCAATTTCTCAGATCCACGAGAAATGCTAATCACAGCAACAATAGTATCCCAAGACTTGGGCAGAGATGACATCAAAATTAATGCTTTAATTTCATCTTCAAAATTAATATCCACAGAACACAGTTGACAAACAATCATATTGAACTCGTTTATATGATCAGAAACAGATCCATTCTCAGACATCTGTAAATTGAATAATCTACGCATCAAATATACCTTGTTCATCGCAGATGGTTTTTCGTACATATTTGATAGCGCCTTCAACAAATCGTGCGTGGTCTTCTCCTTGACGATGTTGAACGCTACGTTTCTTAACAAAGTCAATCGGATCATCCCTAGAGCCTGTTGATCCTTGAGCTTCCACTTCTCCTCCATAATGGACTCCGACTTCACCCCGGTCAAGGATTCATGAAGATCTTTCTGGTACAGATAGTCTTCGATCTGCATCTTCCAGAAATCAAAATCGGATCCATCAAACTTCTCAATTCCAAGCTTCGATCCTTCCATCTTCAGTGATCGTAATGAATCTCCTAAGCTTTGATACCAGTTATTAGGATCGATTTGCGTGCACACACACTAGAACTATAGAGAGAATAAATAAAACTAGAGAGAAAGTTCTTGAGGAGAGAGAGAGAGATGTGTGAGAATTAATTTCATGGTAACAACCATGGGTAAACTCCACGGCGGACGGGCTATTTATATTAATGATTCAGAATATGTACAATTAAACCGCGTGAATATTAATATATAACAGTACGTCATATATTAATCAGGCTCCACAACCTAACAATAAAAAGGTGACAACTAACAAGTATTTAGAAATGGGGTAGTAGTAAATTATCTTCAAACATTACATCCAATCTTGAGTACTGGAATTTCTTTCAAATTAACCCTCTCCAATTAATGAAAAATAATAGTTGAGTAAAGTTTCAAATCTAAATCAAAATCCAAACCTTTCAAATAACAAAAATAGGAGAAAGTTGTAGTGTAAAAATTGGTAAAAAAAAATATTAAATGTTATAAACTAATAAAGAATAAAGAAGAAGAGTAGAGAGAATAGAGAGAGTAATTCTTATTTCTTCTCTTGAGAGATAAATTACAATGAAGGAAGCTCTTCTATTTATAGGGGGAGTTTACCCCTAGTTTCACACTAAAAGACAAATACATCAAATCTTGATAGACATCACATGGATCTTGATAGATCTTGATATACATTCACTATAATTGATATATATCATAACACTCCCCCTTAAATGTCTAACAATACGTATATAGGTTGTCTCATTAAAAACCTTACAAGAAAAATCTAGTGGGACAAAACCTCATAAGGGAAAAAGAGTACAGCGCGTATTAGCTCCCCCTAATAAGAACTTCCTTGAACCTTTACATTCCGATCTTGTGCACCATTTTCTTGAAAGTTAAAGTTGGAAGAGACTTGGTGAATAAGTCAGCCACATTGTTACTTGAATGAATCTGTTGTACGTCAATATCACCATTCTTTTGGAGCTCATGTGTATAGAAGAGCTTTGGCGAAATGTGCTTCGTTCTATCTCCTTTTATGAATCCTCTTTTAAGTTGTGATATGCATGCTGCATTATCTTCATATAAAATCATGGGTACTTTGTCACATTTTAAGCCACATTTTTCTTGAATGAGATGTATTTTGGACCTCAACCACACACACTCTCGGCTTGCATCATGAATAGCTATAATCTCAGCGTGATTCAATGAAGTGTCTACGATAGACAGCTTTGTTGATCTCCAAGATATGGCAGTACCCCCACATATGAATACATAACCTGTTTGAGACTGAGCTTTATGCGGATCGGATAAGTACCCAACATCAGCATAACCAACAAGATCGGAACTGTAATCTTTAGAATAAAATAAACCCATATCGGTAGTTCCCTTTAGATACCGTAATATGTGTTTGATCCGATTCCAATGTCTCCTAGTAGGAGCAGAACTATACCTTGCTAGCAAATTTACTGAAAAGGCAATATCAGACCTTGTAGTATTTGCAAGATACATTAGTTCACCAATTGCACTAAGATATCGTATTTCAGAACCAAGGAGTTCCTCATTCTTTTCTTGAGGTCGAAATGGATACTTATTCACATCAAGTGATCGAACAACCATCGGAGTACTTAATGGATTTGCTCCATCCATATAGAATCATTTCAACACCTTTTCTGTGTAGGCAGATTGATGAACAAAGATGTCGTTTGTCAAATGTTCAATTTGCAAACCAAGGCATAACTTTGTATTTCCGAGATCTTTCATCTTAAATTCTTTCTTTAGGTAATAAATTGTCTTTTGAAGATCTATTGGTGTTCTAATAAGGTTTATGTCATCGACATAGACAGCAAGTATAACAAACTCCAACGTTATTTTCTTTATAAAAATACATGGGAAAATTTCATCATTCGTATAACCTTCTTTAGATAAATATTCACTAAGATGGTTATACCACATGCGTCCAGATTGCTTCAAACCATACAATGATCTTTTCAATCTAATGGAATACATTTCCCGAGGGTTTGAACTATATGTTTTTGGCATTTTAAATCTTTCGGGAATTTTTATGTATATCTCATTATCAGGTGATCCATATAGATAGGTTGTTACCACATCCATCAAATGCATTTCAAGTCTCTCATAGACAGTGAAACTAATAAGATAATGCAATATTATTGTGTCCATAACTGGTGAATATGTCTCATCATAATCGACACCAGGCTGTTGTGAAAATCCTTGTGCAACAAGGCGTGCTATATACCTTTGTATTTCATTTTTCTCATTTCTTTTTCACACAAAGACCCATTTATAGCCAACAGGCTTAACACCATTAGGTGTTTGAGTTATAGGTCCAAAATCTTCACGTTTGGCAATTGAATTCAATTCAAATTGAATTGTTTCCTCCCATTTTGGCCAGTCGTTTCTTTGTCGACATTCTGTGACAGATCGAGGTTCAAGATCCTCACTTTCTTGCATGATTTTTTTTGCAACATTATATGCAAAGACATAATCCACTACTATTTCAAATCGATTCAAATTAGTTTCAACATCACTTGAATTTATGGATAGTTCCTCATTTTCTTGAGTCTCTGGCTTATTGATTCCTTCAGGGATATCAACATCGCTCAAATCTTGAACTTCCATATGTGGATCTTTCGTAGTGTCATCTTGACCATTTGTTTTTCTTTTTCTAGGATTTTGATCCTTAGAACCTAATGGTCTGACACGCTTTAAGCGTGCTTTAGATTCATTAGCAATGACACTAGTGGATAGTCATTTAGGGACATCAATTCGAATTGGGACATTCTCTGCAAGAATATGTGATTTAGTGATCCTTTTTAAATCTGTAAATGCGTTCAGCATTTGATTTGTAATTCTCTGCAGATGAATAATCTTTTGTACTTCTTGCTCACAAATAGAGGCACGTGGATCAAGATGAGATAGTGATGGATTTTTACATAAATTTTCTCTTTTGATATCACTATCTTCTCCTCCTAATTTTGGGAAAAGTATCTCATCAAATCGACAATCTACAAATCAAGCAGTAACCTATCTCCCGTTAATGGTTTAAGATAGTGAATAATAAAGGGTGATTCAAACCCAATATAAATTCCTAACCTTCTTTGAGGGCCCATCTCGGTGCAGGTTGGTGGTGCTATAGGCACATATACACCGCACCCAAAAGTTCTCAAGTGAGATATATTAGGCTCTTGACCCAAAGTCAATTGCAACGGAGAAAATTTATGATAATTTATCGATCTAAGACGAACAAGTGTTGCAGCATGCAAAACTGCATGACCCCAAACAGAAATGGGCAACTTAGTTTTCATCGGTAATGGTCTTGCTATCAACTGCAGAAGTTTAATTAATGACTCAGCAAGGCCATTTTGAGTGTGAACATGGGGTATAGGATGTTCTACTCTTATCCCAATCGATAATCAATAGTCATTAAATGCTTGGAATAAAAATTCTGCAGCATTATCAAAGCGAATAGACTTAATTTGATTATCAGGAAATTGAGCCCGTAATCGTATTATTTGTGCCAATAATTTTGCAAATGCCAAGTTGCGAGATGAAAAAAGGCACACATAAGACCATCTAGAAGAAGCATCTATTAGGACCATGAAGTATCTAGACGACCTACTTGGTGGGTGAATTGGTCCACAAATATCCCCATGTATGCGTTCCAAGAACGCGGGGGACTCAATCCCAACTTTTGTTGGCGATGGTTTCACAATCAGTTTGCCTTGATAACAAGCATTACATGAAAATTCACCATTCGAAAGAACCTTCAAGTTCTTTAATGGATGCCCATTTGAATTTTCTATTATTCGTCTCATCATTATTGATTCTGGATGTCCCAGAAGATCATGCCAAAGTATGAAAGTGTTGGAATCAGTAAACTTTCGGTTTACTATGGAATGTGCCTCAATTGCATAAATTTTTGTCCAATACAGGCCAGAAAATAAGCAGGGAACTTTTCAACAACACATGTCTGCCCAGAGACATTCTTGGTGATACCAAGATATTCAAGATTTATCTCATCAAATGTCTTGATATGATAACCATTTTCACGGATATCTTTAAAACTCATCAAGTTTCTCCGAGACTTGGTAGAGAACATAGCATTATTTATGATGAGTTTAGTTCCCTTGGGCAAGATTATAATGGATTTTCTGAAGCCTTCAATCAAATTAGCACTACTACAAATTGTAGTAACATTAATCTTGTCCATGTTTAGATGAGAGAAATATTTTTCGTCTTTGAAATATCGTATGTGTAGTGCCAGAATCAATCAAATAAATATCTTCACAATTGGACAACTTACTTTGAAAATTATTCATATCTTCAAATAAAATGACATACACCAAATAAAATCTATATTAAATCTTTTGTACAAAGTGAAAGCTTATACTATAAGAAATTGTTAGTCTCACTGTACTAAGCAATTAAATAAAATATGTCCAATTAATACGTGATTAGCTTAGCTTAGCATTTTATTTTTCAATAGTTTTAATAGTTTACTTAAAATACATGTGCTGTGAAATATAAAAGTCATGCTAAGCTATATAATTATTAACACGTAAAAACTTCATTATTTTAGTTTTAATAGCTTATATATTGATTCTCCTTTCGTAAAGGTACAACAGTGATCACTAACATTATTATGTATAATTTAATGAAAATAAATATTGAAGGAAATTCATATGCCATTAACTGTCAACTATCTACACACATATTTATTAACTTGTCTAATGGTAAAAATAATGTCTTTGATTAATAAAATATTATGCATTTGCAATCAATATACACAGTACTGAAATCTGATATGTACTTATATTGAAAACAAAAACATTATATTATCACAACGTGTTATTGAAAACATAAATGCCATTAGGAATATAAGATTTCAATATAAGATTTGGTGGATCAGATTATCAGATTTTAACATAAATGCCATCAACCAATCCTTTTTTCTTTTGCAGCGCCTAGATTTTATTAATGCATTTTTCAATAAATAATGATAAAATTAAAATTCAATTCAATTCAATAATAAACACCAATAATATAATTAAATTAATCAAAAACTAATACTCATGCAAACAACTACTTTTACATGATTTTTATTCACTAACTCTTATCAATAAAAAAATAAAATAAAATTAAAAATCATTCATTCTTCCATGTTTACGGAACCATCACCACTCAAGTGATCAATCTTTCCTTCAGAGTGCTCGTAAAAGTCTGCTACATCCAAGCATGTGATGTCAACATTATTTTCAGAGAGAAAGTTAGCCTCAGAATTTCTCTGTTTCTTCTTTAATGATGCTTGATAAAGATCAACCAAGTGCTTGAGAGCACGACAATCACGTGAATAATGTCCTTTTCCGCAATATCGGAAATAAGTAACTGCTTCATGTTTCTCATCTTTTCTCTTTTTGTTTGATGAATGATTAACACCCGGAACAGGGCTTTTTTCTTGGTCATTGTGACCACGACCACGTCCACGACCAGGGTCGCAACCTTTTCCACGCCTAGCATGGTGAATGTGCACATCATTCACTTCAGGGAATGGTGCAGATCCAGTTGGTCGGTTCTCGTGATTTTTCATCAACAAATCATTATTTTGTTCAGCCATGAGAAGATGAGAACTCAATTCAGTATATTTCTTGAAACTTTTTTCTCGATATTGTTGCTGTAAGAGAACATTCGAGGCATGAAAAGTGGAGAGCGTCTTTTCCATCATATTATTATCATTGACCGTCTCTCCACAAAGTTTCAATTGAGAAGAAATTCTGAACATGACAGAATTGTATTCATGAACAAACTTGTAGTCTTGAAATCTTAGATGCATCCACTCATATCGTGCTTTCGGGAGGATGACTATCTTTAAGTGGTCAAATATTTTTTTAGGTTATTCCACAATACGAGTGGATCCTTAGTAGTAAGGTACTCAATTTTCTGAACTTCGTCAAGATGATGATGCAAGAAAATCATAGCCTTAGCACGATTTTGACTAGATGTTGTATTTTCATTTTTTATGGCGTCTCCAAAATCCATAGCATCTAGGTGGATTTCAGCATCCAACACCCATGAAATATAGTTCTTGCCCGAACTTTGAAGGACAACGAACTCACACTTCGTAAGATTGTTAGCCATATAAAAAAAGGGAAGAAAAATAATAATACCTTAGCCTTCAAATTTGAGACGGTAGAGTCTCGTGCTGATAACGTGTTATAAACTAATAAAGAATAAAGAAGAAGAGTAGAGAGAATAGAGAAAGTAATTCTTATTTCTTCTCTTGAGGGATAAATTACAATGAAGGAAGCCCTTTCATTTATAGGGAGAATTTGCCTCTAGTTTCACACTAAAAGACAAATACATCAAGTCATGATAGACATCAAATAGATCTTGATAGATCGTGATAGACATTCACTATAATTGATATATATCATAACATTAAAGACGTACTTTTATTTATTTATTTATCACGTTTGCATTGTTGTGTGCGCTTAATCGTGGGACAGAAAAATGAATGTGTCAAATCCTGCATGCGCACGTAAGAGGTTTAGAGTCTATTTGGAATTATTAGAAAATTACTTATTTCCAAAATATTTTTATAAAACAATTTTATAATAAAGTATTTATGAAAAATAGAAATTTGTGTATAGTAAATTTATTTGAAAAGTATTTTTGATAAACAGATTTTGTTTGGATAATTTATTTTAAGAGTGCTTTTAGAAGGAAATGACCAAAAAGAACACGTATCAATAGACATTTATTAATAAAATTATTTTTTAAAGAAAATTTATTTTAACTATCTATTATAATATTTTTAATTAAATTTTATTTTTAGTTTTTTAAGTACTTTAAAATTTTTACTCAATGTTTATATACATAGATACATTAAAAAATATTTAATGATGATATATTACTTAAGTAATTTAATATTACTTAAGAACATAAACAAAAATGAATTTAAAATTATTTCATAAATTAAATCACTACATATGAAAAAAATTGCGACATGGTAAGAAATATATCACTTTTCATAAATTATTTATTTAAAATTAAATATTCAAGAAAAAATTTATAAGTGTTGTCAAAATAATATTTGATTTTGCAACGTGATTAGTCTGTCATTTATAAAGAGTTATCTACTCTTCGATCATCATCATCAATGATATTTTCAGTTTTATTTAAAGAAAATGAGTGAAAAATAAATAATAATATATAAATCATAGAATGAAATAAAGAATTATAATGTAAATGTCAAGTATAAAATTTTAAAGTTAAATTTTAATCAAACTTATAAGATATGCTAATTAAGTAATAAGGGATAATATACATGTATATATGTATATGTGTGTGTAAGTGATAGGGATATATTTGTTATAAAAAAAACTTTTTGCTTCTGTTTCTTCTATTTTTGAAAAGCAAAAATTTTTCACTACTAAAAAGTCTTATTTTAGCCATGCCATTTAGTGAGGGACGTCCCTCACTAATCAAGATTTAGTGAGGGCAGCCATCACTATAAGGTGTCTTGCTAATTTAAGCCTTTCTAATTATTAGTGAGGGAGACCCTCGCAAAATCGTGAAGGACTTCGACACTAAGCCATCGCTATATTGGTCTCACAATTTTTCAAAAAATATAATGTAGTGAGGGACATCCCTAGATATATTAAAAATATATATAATATTAATTTATAATTTAGTGAGGGATGTCCCTTGTTATATTAAAAATATATGTAATATTAATTTATAATTTAGTGAGGGACGTCCCTTGCTATATTAAAAATATATATAATACTAATTTATAATTTAGTGAGGGACGATCCTTGATACGAGAAAATTAATAAAAAAAATATAAATTTAAATATACTAAGGGATGTCCCTCGCTAAGTTAAATAAAAAATTAATTTGATATTTGAATATTTTGAGGGATATCCCTCCCAAAGTCTCTTGCTAATCTAATCGTATTTTTAGTTTTTTTACTAACCAAAACTCAATATTTCAATAGAAAATCAACGTCCAACCAATAAAAAAAATAAAAAAAATACTTCCAAAACAATTCAAATATTAAAATTAAGCAACCAAATTTCATACATATTCATTCAACTTAAACAATATGCAAATCAATTATCAAAAAAGTATGTAAACAATCACCAAAATAAATTCTTTAATTTCAAACACTCCAAACTAATAAAATCCAAAACTAAAATAACAACATCACCTAATACTCCATTCTATCCTCCTCATCCTCTCCACCATCATCATTAGAGCTAGGGGTGGAAAACGAGGAAACTTGATTAAGGTATTTATTTAAGCCTTGAGTTCTTGATCGTCTGACTCAAGTATAGTCCTACGTCACTCCTCCTCCATCCTACTTTTGTGTTACTCCTTGTAGTTCCAAGCAAGCTCCTGAACGTCTTATCATATCTACTCAAGTTGCTCATCTGACATGGTGGCAGAACTCCTTATACATTGCAATCCACACTGGAGGCGGTGAAAGTTCTTCTCGGAGCAAAGCCTGTATGCCCTTTCCTTATACGCATCTCCAACTATATATATCCAGCCAGCAGGAGAGAGTTTTTTACTCTGATGACATGATTGGATTGCCTTGATTATCTATCGGTTGACTCCTTTTAAGCTTTTCAATTGCTTGAATATATCAATTCTACATTAAAAGTAAAATTATAGTATATAATAAACAGTATAGAATCAACTTTTTATTAGTAATAATTTTATAACCAAGTCATACTACACATGAGAGTTGTATTCTTTGTTGACCAATTAGAGGTAAAGATGTACTATAACTCATAATCAATATGTTCAAACTTTGCTTGGACCAAATATGACAAAAATGAATCAAATAATAACTCACAACTCAAATCGCCCATCATGAACCAACACTTCTTTTATTTTTTAATTTTGCTTTCTCTCTTTGATTCTCAAATTCTTTAAAATTCATATAATTTTAAATCCATGAATTTTGGTTTGTATATTATATTTTTTTTCTTTTTGGGTTGGAATTCGACACGTTAAATCATGTCAATCCATGAATTATCACTCGATTCACTTAAACTTTGAACTAGTTAATTAAGAAAAATGAGTTACAAATAAATAGATCGATTTTGTTAGTTTGAGTACGTACGAACCTTGATGTCGTGAGAAGAAATATGAAAAAGGATGTCTTAGAGATGGCAAAACACTTAAACTTTTTCTCCTCTGTCATTCCCACAAGCAGATCCAAATCTTCAACATTATGACTATTTGCGTCACGAAGTGTTTTGATGGATTCATCATCATCAGTCAAATCTTCCCATTTGGAGATGGGAATCTGCAGCATTCTCTTGTGAAATTCAAGAATTGAAGAACTAAAATCAAAGAATCGAATTAGTTCAATTCAATCTGAATTTTTGATTTTTCAAAGTTTATGTCCGAACCTAATTATACCGTTTGATTGATAATCCATACAACAACAACAACCCAGTATATTTCCACACAGTGAGGGTTGGGGAGGGTGAAATGTATGCAGTCCATACCGCTACCTTCGAAGAAGTAGAGAGGTTATTTCTGACAAGAACAGTTAATCATCTCGTCTGATTGACAACATAAACCGACTCATTTAAGAAATTCCTCAACACTTTGTTTGGGCTTTAACAACAAAGAAAATTCAAGTACATATAGAACAAAGGATATTCAAATACAAATAGAACATTGCATTCCAATCAAGTGTAATTTGGATAACAAGAAAAAGTTGAGGAATAGATGAAAGACAAAGTTACCTTGAAAGCTTCGGCAATAGGCAACTTCAGAGAGAAAGATAAGATTAGAATTTAGGGTTTTCTTGAGAAATTAAAATTTAATCCAAGTTTTACTTTTTAAAAATATCTGGAAAAAAAAGGAAATATAATGGAGGGAGGAGGGGGGAAACAAGGAAGGATTTTCATTTTAAGATTTTAACTCAAGCCTTTTCAATTTTGTTTTTATTAAATAAATAATTTCTACTATAATTCTAGTTGATAATATTTTTAAAGTATATATGAATAAAAAAAATATTAAAAATAATTAGAATATCATTAAAAATTAGATTAATTTTTTATCCATATTTTAAGGTGTATTTATTCATCATATTAATAAGAAAATAATTACATACATTACACATCTTATAGTATTTATCTTATTATTTTCTAACTTTTAAATTTTTAATTAAAATTAAATAAATATAAATCAATTTAGCTTTGAAAATTTGTCAAATTGACTCTTGTAACAAAATGTGATAAATAAAAAATGAAATGAGTCAATATAAGTTGTTCATTACTAATATTTCTTAAGCATACCATTAATATACTTCGTTTAGTATAATCATCAATTTATAGATTAATCAATCAATAACATTTGCCGGGAAAATTACAAATATGCTTTTACTTGTTATAATTATTGACATTGGTTAGTCAATCAATACTATTTCTTAAAGATATCATTAATGCATTTTTATTTTAATTAATTAATAACATAATGTAAAATACCATTAATTCACTTTTGTATTTTATATATTTTTTAAGCCGGCTTAAATGGGTAATCTGGAGTCGGCTTTGACCCCTATTCTATTTATTAGAATATGAACAAATAACTACAAAGAGAAATACATAAAAACTGTTATCTTATGCATGTTAATCAATTAATAATATTTCTTTAAAATGTTACTAATATAATTCTACTTGTATAATTATCAAAATTTAAGATAATCAATCATTATCATTACTTAGTAATACAATTAATATACTTCTACTTAACATAATTATTAATTCATAAGTTAATTGTCAATAGCATTTTTTAAAATGACACGAGTACACTTCCTTTAATTAAGTCGTTAACGTGTAAGCTAACCAATAAGTAGTAGTAACCTTTTGTTAAGAATATCACATATGCACTTTCACTTATTTAAATATTGACGAATAAAATAACAATCGATAATAATTTTTGAAAAGTGCAACTTATGTACTTATTTGAAGTTACTATCTTGTATATCTTAAAAATCAATAATACTTTCATAAATACTATTAATACATTTCTACTTAATATTGTATATCTTAATAATCAATAATACTTTCATAAATACTATTAATACATTTCTACTTAATATAGCTGTCAAAATATATGTTAATATATCATTCACTAATATTTATGAATGATATCACTAATATACTTACAGTTAATATATTCATCAATGTATAAATTAGCCAGTAATTAATATTTTTTTAAAATAACTAATACTTAATTTAACTATTGTATAAATTAATAAATTAATATTATTTTAATAAAGATATTAAAGATACACTTATATTGTATTGTAATTATTGACATATAAATTTAATCAGTCAATAATATTTCATAGTACATAGCTACTATGAAATTAATAACATTACATAACTAATTAATTAATAACAATACTACTTATCCCACTAATACACCTCTATTTTTATTATCAAAATACAAATTAATAAATCGTTATCTTTTATTAAGAATACCACTAAAATATTTCTACTTATTTTAACAATCACTTTCTAAGATACTCATTCAAATAATATATATATATATATATATATATATATATATATATATATATATATATATAGACACACACACACACATATTCTTATTTATTCAGTTGAGTGACTTCAACATGTGTGTTGTTGTCAAAAAAAAATTCTCTAAGGGCATTATTGTTAATTTAAACAAAATCTTGTGCATTGTTGGATTGTGTTGTATCTTAAAAAAATGAATATAAGTGTCTAATGACTAAACAATCACACAACTTTCTCTTAATACCAATTGTATCCCCATATGATGTAATCTTTCCACATAGTGGATCCACTTTTATGGTAACAGTGCAAATACCTTATGTTTTTGTTTTATGGAATACAAAAATAATTTTAATTTTTGTTTCAATTTTTTATGCATGTTTAAATAGCTTTTATAATTTTGATATAATTAAGTAATTTTAAATAAATTATAATTTATATTAATTAATCAAATTAAATTTCAAAGTAATAAATTTCATATATTTATTGTTAATTTGTCTCTTATATTAAAATATATTTTAAAAAATTTTATTTTAGCAAATTAAAAAAAAGTTATCATTTTTTCTTAACATTAATCTTGTGATTAAGTTAATATATCAAATACTAAATGTCAAATTTAGATTTTCAAAACACATTAATAAATATTTTTAAGATTCGTGTCAAATCAACATGGACCAAGTAAAAATATTAAAAAATAGTTATTAAATCGGTGTAAATTCCTAATAAGATTTTACCTTCGTAAGGGGCAAACGTAATTTATTATTATATCAGAAGAAATTTATCAAGAATATATTAATAAAATTTATCAACACTAAAAAGATACAGATTTATGACATGTTTAATTTATTTATTTTTACAAAAAAAAATAAAAATTAAGATAATGTTATAAAATCAAACAGCAAGAGCACAAAAATACATGTTTTTTCATTTGAATTTATGTGATGTACTTTGATTAAAAATAAACTTATTCATTTATATGGTTTAGTTTGGCTCAATGTTAAGATACAATTTTTCTTTTACTTTTTCATATATATTCAAGGACATTTTATTTTAGAAAAAAGTTATGCGTTAACATATTTGAGCCCATAACGACATTAGTGGTAACAATTGGATGCACTTAGTCCTCTCCATACCCCACTTTGTGAAAATTCATGGGATATATTATTATTATAGTCCATAACTATAGGTTTTAATATAAAATATCTTAGTACAATAAAATTTTTAAATATAAATAATAAATTTTTAATGATTTTAAAAAATAATATCTGCTAAAATTAGAAAAAAATTAAAAAAATTAAAAAATAGTATCTACTAAAATTAGACCGTATATTTTTATCTTAATATTTGTTATTTTTGTAAAAAAAAAAATGTTAAATTAACTATTGATATTTTAAATTAACTTGACAACTTATATGAGACTCACTTAAATTTTTTCCGTAAGTATTTTTTTTATAGTATTTTTGTTATATCAATTTTAATTAGTTATTATAAGTCATTTAAGACATGTTTGTTTTGCTACTTCAATCGTGATTTTACAATATCACCTCTGATTAATTATTATGATTATTCAAGCACTAAAAATTTAATAATATTTCACAAAAAAAGATAAAATAGACAAAAAATGATATGTCAACATAAAAATTTATTTGATTATCGAAATTATATTAGTGTACATATATTAGGATGGAACAAATAAAGACGTAAAATAACATATATTATTTGAAAATGAGACAAAAATTATTTTAAATCACAATAATTAAGAATTTAATATATATATATATATAGATAGATAGATAGATAGATAGATAGATAGATAGATAGATAGATAGATAGATAGATAGATAGATAGATAGATAGATAGATAGATAGATGGATGGATGGATGGATGGATGGATGGATGGATGGATGGATGGATGGATGGATGGATGGATGGATGGATGGATGGATGGATAGATGGATAGATAGATGGATAGATAGATAGATAGATAGATAGATAGATAGATAGAATCTAATTAACTATCGAGATTTTGTCTGTGTCACATAAATTGGGACACAGAGAGTATTCATATTATTGAAAAAATATGTAAAATATATTATAAATCACATAATTAATAGTTTAAAAATTTATAAATATAAAATATTTGGATAATTTCTAAATTATACCAATGTCACTTAAATTGAATAGAAGAAAAAGTATTATATGATACAATAATTAAAAATTTAAATTATTGTAATGATTGATTATCTAAATTCTATTTGTATCACATAAATTAATATTAAAAAATAATATATATTGGGTCCATGCTAGCACGAGTTGTCAATATCTAGTATATATATAAGTATGTAATATAAAAGTATGAAAAGAAAAAAAAATTAAAGTAATTATTGAGAGATCAAATAATTTATCACTGTCATTAATCTTCTGTAAATACATAATATAGTGATTTATTAAATACTCAATTTTATGTATTTAATTTAGTGAGAGACTTCCCTCGCTATATTGGAAAAAAAATTATAAAGTAATACTATATATCATATTGAGGGACTCCTTGGATAACTTCTATTACATTTTTATTTATTTTTAATTAATAAATTATTGGTACCAGCCAACAAATAATCATTATTATATTTAAATTTTTTGAAATATTAATTTAGTTTTTATTATTTAGCGAGAGAGAGTCCCTCGCTATAGTTAATTTAATATCAATTTTTTATCTTCACCATAATTTAGTGAGTGACATCCCTCTTTACCTTCTAAGAAAAGTTAATAACTAAAATATTTGACTTAAGCGAGGGACAACATCGCAAAGTTCCTTGCAATAGCGACATATATTTTGTCCCTCGCTAATCTGGGCAGCTAATAGCCAAGTTTTTAGTAGTGTTTCTTCTTCTCAGAAGCAGAAAAACTGCTTTTGATTCTTTTTAAAAGCACTTTTGCAAGTTTACCAAACACCTTTCTCTTAAAAGAAAATATTTTTTTCTCAAAAAAAGTATTTATTTTCCTCAAAATAAGTGCTTTTTTGAGAAAAAAAAACAATCTTAAACAAGCTATGAGCCCATTAAGTTGTTGCATCTCTTTGTACTCCATTCATTTATATTTTACTTTTACCCATTAATTAACATCTCACACCATTTAAGAAAATTATAATTAAAGGTGTATTTTACTAAATTAATTTTATTAATAATATTTTGAAACTTTAAATTTGAGTACTACTATCTTACATAATTTTATTAATTTCATAAATTGAACAAGTAAATTGAAACCACTAATTTTAATAAGAGGCCTAAATTAATAAAATAAAATGGAGAGTGTACTATTTAAGACTCCATACGACTTTAGTTTCTTTTTTTTCAATTAAATTTTTGTGGATGTTATGCCTTAGATTAATTCTAGAAATAGAAATTAGTCTGGCCATGAGCCTAATTCAAAAAACAAAAAATGGAAGAAGAAAAATAAAACACTTGTAAAATGATTGGGTCGGGCCATCTAATTTTTTACCTCTACTCCCTAGCTTATGGAATACATTTTTCATTTGCCTCTATGTTTTTTCATTTTCTTCAACAATTCCAAGATATTCTTTGCTAGCTCCTACCTGAATTGTCGCTTTCATTTTCTCCTTCTCCAGGTCATCAATAAGCTGAGTTTTGAGCTTCCTATGTTCATCCTTCACACATAAGAATCTTCACTGTGCCAAGGCAATCATTGTGTTTTTCTTTTTTTGTTTCTTTTATTCCTTCTTAGCCTGATGATTCCCTCTTAACAAGGTGTTTAGGATTTTTCCACCTCAAAGTGGATTTGAAGGAGGCAGCCATCAGAGTTCGCATCTCTTCCATCTATAAATCCTGTATGTCTTCTCTATTTTTCCTCTATTTCAGTACTTTTATAGCCCTAAGAATCTTTTCATGTACCTTTACTAGTTGTATCATGGAATAGATTGCCCTCTACATGTATAAGATAGGGCATGTAGTTGACCTTCTGTGGAAGAAATCAGATCTGACGTCGAGCCACTTTTATTTTAGGTAAAAAAAATTGTATGCTAACATAGTTTAGTCAAACTTGTAAAACAACTTTTATGTCCCTATAAATCGGGCATACTCTTATGTTAATATTTATGTTGCTCTCTTTCTTCATGTTCCCATAGATCTTCTAATTATGTGACTCTGTTTGTTCTGCAATCTGATGTTGGTGCTTTTACTTTTCTTGTGCTTTTTTTTATTGTTGATATTTGCAATTTACCTGTGTTTAAAATCCTTCTTTCTTCCCCTGGAATAACTATGAGTGAGTTAAATTTTATCATGTTGTTTCTTTGTTCTGCTAGGTTAGCAAGATAATCTGCTAGTTGATTTTATTTCTGAAATATATGTTGGAATGCAGCCCTCTGCTTTTCTGCCTCCCTTTTAATTTATTTAACCATTTCTATTATTTGCCAAGGCACTTGCCAGGCTTTCGTTATGATGTTTAGTATTACTAAGGAGTTTGTATCAATGACAACTCTTTGTATTCTTAGGCTAGAGCAATATATTAAGGCTTTTAGAATTTCCTTAGCTTCAGCTGTCTTGTTTGTGGCTATACCCATTACTCCTGTATTAGCATACGTTAAGTCCCTTTTTGTGATCTCTAAGATAAAAATCATAAGAACTGACTCCAGGATTCCCTTTACTAGATCTATCTGTATTATACTTTACACTTCCTACACCTGGTATCTCTCACCTTATCATATAGTGATGAAGTCTAGGCTTATAACTTCCTAAAAATTTGATCAGCTCCCTTCATTCTAATGACTGTACTTTCAACCATGGTTACAACATTATCAATGTCTGATGTATGTGTATTTGAATGTGTTGCACCATCAAGGTTAGACTAGTATCTCATTCATGTTTTCTGGTGTTTGTTTTCCTCCACAACTCCCGCTTAAATAGTATTGTTATAGCTCTATAAACATGTTTTAGTTTGCACTTACTTCCTTGCTCCACCCCTCCATGATTAGTTGATTCAGGTGCATGTCTTCTATGTTTATACCGACACAAATAGCAAACTTCTTCCATAGCTTAATAACTATAAGAGTTATTAGAATAAGGTGTGTCATTGTATCCTCTTTAGCCTCTGTACAACACCAGCATTTGAAAATCAACTCAATTCTCATTTGTTGTATACTATCATCAGTAGCTATTTTTTCTTTCCAAACTCTCCACTGGAAAAAAATTATCTTGAAAGGAAGGACCTTCCTTCAAATATACTCATAAATTTCTTTTACATCTTTTTTATTCATAACATACTCCCATGCTGACTTAACTAAAAAATTTACCATATGGGGTTCCCATCCACCATGCTCTACCCTCTTTCTCTTCTGTAATATTAGGGCAAACATTATAACTAATGTGCTTCACCATTTTCTCCGATAGTACTTGTTACAACCTTTTTATGTTTCATCTGCTTCCACTGATAAACTCTTTTACTTCAGTTTCCCCCTCACCTCTATTGTCCTCCTCTATATAATATAAAGCTCTTATTCCTGTCCAGTTTTCAAATCAAAAGCTTGTACTTCCACTCTTAATTTTCCACCAAATATTGTGTTTTATTTCTTCTCTCATCTGTATCATCTTCCTCCATACATATGATGTTTCTGTGCCCTGTTCCAATAATGGGTGCCTCTTCTTATAATACTTGTTCCACATGAATTCACTCCACAAAGAATTTATGGAAGTTCTAAAATGTCAACATAATTTTGCAAATAAAGCATCTGCTAAATGATGCGGTGACCTGAAGCCAACTCTTCCTTCTTTTCTTAGCAAAGACATCTTCCCCCATGCCACTCTATGTTTGCTCTTTGTTCTTTCAGTGTTACCCCAAAAGAATTTTTCTATAATTTTATGAATCTAATCAATTACTCTTTTTGGTAGATTCATTGCGGGCATTAAGTAGATGGTATTGATTATAGAATATGAGCAATTAGAGTGTACCTCCCTCCATAAAAAAGTAACTTATTCTGCCACAATATTATTCTTTTCATTATTTTTTTTATAAGTTCTTCAAAGTGAGGTTTCTATTTCTTCTCATAGAAGATAGGACATCCCAAATATGTGAATGGAAAGGATCCTTGTCCTATCCCTGTGATTTTTCTCAACCTCATGCAAATATAGAAAAATTTTATTCAAGTTTATCAACTGCCTTGAGATTTCGTCATATCTCCTTAACATCTCCAGTAACTTTTTAATCGACTTCTTATGTTCAGAGCAAAATAGAATTGTATCATCTGAATATGATAAATGATTAATCTGTTCACTCTATTTAGGTAGCTCAAAACCTACAAACTCTCTATCTTCATGGTTATTCAGTCCTTTGGCTAGAACTTCTACAACAATAACAAAAAAGGGTTAGAGAGAAAGGGTTACCCTATTTCAATTCTCTACTTGAAGTAAAGAATTCATGAGATTGTCCATTAACTAGTATTGAGTATCAATTATTGGACACCAATTTTCAAATCGTAGCTGTCATTCTTTCTTCAAAATCAAACTTTTCCATCACCTTAGTAAGATAAATTCAAGATACCTTATCATATGTTTTTGCCATAATCAATTTGACAACTACATTATGATACTTGTTTCTTTTTATTGATAGCCCTGATGATATCCTGAGCAAGGAAGACATTCTTTGCAATGTTTCTACCTTTTATGAATTCTGATTGATTCTTAGAAATTACTCTAGGAAGAAATTTAATTAACCTTCCATGTATGACTCTAAAAATAACTTTATTGACAAAATTACTCAAATTAATTAGCCTGAGGTCTGAGAATCTGCTCACTGCTTTCTTTTTTAGAATCAACACCAAATTAGTGTGTGTGATGTTTTACGGAGTCCATAGCCACAAACGAAATCCATTACCAATTTCAATATATCCTTCTTTACTATATCCCAGCATGTTTGAAAAACGTCTTCTGAGAAGTCATCTGTTCAACAAGCACTTTCTTTATTAAGATAAAAAAACAACCTCTCTTACCTCTTCCGGCTTTGAGGGCCTGATCATTCTGTCATTATCTTTCTCTGTGATTTTCATTAAAATATTATCCAACATAGAATAATCTTCAGGTCTATCCACCTTTTTAAACTAATCTTGGAATACTCTAATTGCCTACTCACTCATTTCTTATTGGTTTTCCAGTAATATGCATTGATCATTTTCTATTCTCTACAAACTTAATCTTCTTCTTCCCTTCATATAAACATAATAAAATTTAGTATTTTTGTCCCCCTCCTTAAACCATTCCCTACTATTTGCATCCAGTAATCCTCTTCAATCCTTTTGAGTTTTTGAAATTCTATTCCGCTCCTCTCAGTTCTACCCTGCTTTCTTTCAATGAGTTTATTTTCAGTTACATATCCTTCACTTTCACCAAGTCTCCAGTGGTATTAATTTTCTGAAATATATTCCCATAATTTTTTTTTCTCAATTGCAACAAAGTCTTTTTGAGCCTTTTCATCTTCTAACGAAACACTTTGAAAGGTGATCCTTCAATGCGTCCTTCCCATTTTTTTGAACCTCTTCTTTGAAAGTCTGTGTTTTGTCCAAAAGTGTAAGAATCTAAAAGGCATTATTACTGATTCCTGACTTGTTTTACAAGTGACATGTAATGGGGCATGATCTAATTCATCTCTAATTAAATATAGAACTTCACTTTTTGGAAATTCCTGCATAAATTCTTGATTTTCAAAGACTTTATCTAGCCTTTTAAATATAAAATTCTCTTCAATTCTCCCATTTCACTATGTATATAGACTTTCAGAAAAAGGTAACTCTGCCAATACATAGTTGTTTTTATATTAAGAAAAGTCAATCACCTCCTATTGAGTTATAGGTAGTCCACCAAGTTTTTTCAATTCATCAAGTATCACATTAAAATCTCCCCTACTATTCATGAAACACTTATTGATTCTGCATTGTTCTCCAAATTCTCTGATAGTTCTAATATTTTCAATGCACTATATTTTGCATATATAACAGTCATGATAATTCTTTTTAATTAACTTCGTGACAAAGTTGAACAGTGATTTGCTGATGTGTATCACTCAGGACTTTCTTTCTCCACTCAGAGCTCTAAAACACACATATTTTATTGCAGAAATATATTGCAACATTCACCATACCTAGTTTTTTTCTATAAATATCTAGTTTTTGTGGCCCGTGAAAAGGTTTCAAGAGGGATATAAATGAATAGTGGTATCTCATTTTTAGGTCAAGTACCCTCTCAAAAGAGTTTTGAGTTTGTACTGACCTAATATTCCATAAAAAATGTGGTCCACCATCATCTACTCAATGATGGGATTGTTGAGCTACTCCTTGTGTTTATTTGACTTGTTTTTTTGTGGATTGTTTTTTTTTTCTTCCTTCCTGGACTTAATTCCTTTGTATGCGTTGGCGACAAGTCCCCTTTAGCACTTACCTCATTGATATTTTCTTGTATATCTTCATCTTCTTCTTCATTCCTAATTTGCTCATGTATATTTGTTTCTCCTCCCTTTTGAACTATCTTCATTAACTTTGTGTATGTTAGCTGTGGATTCAGTGGTTTTTTCTCAATTTCATCATCACCAATTTTAGCCTGATGCTCTGAAGTAACCTCTTCTCCTTCTCTTCCTTCAACATCTAAGTCTACTACTCTTTCTTTATTGACACTAACTTCACTTGAATGCATATTAGTGGATTATTGTTGCTCTACCTCTATTGTTTTTACTCTCTTCATATTGTATCTTTGTGCCTGCATAATTCTCTTGTCCTTTCTTTGTCTTTTTGTGGTCTTTGCCCAATTTCTTGTTACTTTTGTTTATTGAGTTTGTTTTTCACCTCTTTGTCTGACCTGACGTTTTGTTGTTTGGTCTGATCTGTTGTCCTACCAAACACCTCTTTTACCCACTGCTTTGTTGTTTTCTTTTTCTTTTTTTGCTATCTGTATTTTTCTCTTTCTTTTTTCTTTTCTCTTTGTCATTCTCTTTTCCCCCTCTTCATTCTCTAGAACTTCAAAACTATTTTTAGTACTCAGTTCTTCTATTTTTTTGTAGTTCTTTATTATTCCACCTTTGCATCATTCCTCTTCTGTATGGATATCTCTCTCTTTTTGCACCATATATGCCTCTTTGTTCTTTGAATGTTTTGTTCTTCTCCTCTTTTCTCTTTGTTGTATCTTGTTTTCTTGGATCATCCTTCTCTACTCCTTGATCTTTTTGTATTGTCTGCTCTATGATGTCCTTTTCTTTATTATTTTCTTTGTTTCATTTCTTCTACTTCTTAGGATATAGTTTAGGATGCAAAATAAAATATTCCTTCTCATTATGCTCTTGTAATTTACAATTCTTGTAATATTTTGGCGAATACGCGTACTTAATTGTGATCCACTTTGCTATTATCTCCCCTGACTTCTTTTAATGTCAATGTTAATTTTTTTAAAAAAATCTCTCAATAATCCAGTTCTATCTTTACTCGCACACAATTGGGTCTTGTCTTATTAGTTGTTGTTGTATCCACCTGCAATGACTTTTCAACAACTGCTTCTATTGAGAAAATTATTTCTTTCCCAAAGAAATTAGGAGGCAAGGAAGGCAATGAAATCTATGCAATAGTTGTTGTGATCTCTTCCTCTTGATAAAAAAGAGGATCCGATTTTAGGGTTCACATTGAGTAATTTCAATTTCTATGAGCAATTTAGAAAATTGGCGTTAATAATAGGTTAAACATAGTCCTCCATCTGTGATGCCTTAATTAGTATGTATCTATTGCTTAGTAAATCAATGTTCACATTTCCTTTCAACTCATATTCTTTTGGAATCAAATTCTTCAACTCATGTATTTCTAGTCAACCATACGAAAACTTACCCACCACCATATATGCTAGTTCTTCATTACTTATCATCAGTGAGATCTCCTCTTCCTCCCAAACTGCCCTTGGTTCCCCATGCAAAAAAGTAAAGGTTTTAGTGATAAAGAAACATGTTTTGTCGATAGGATTGCAGGATAGCTGCATAGTTTCTTCCAGGGTCTGTGTTACTATTAGCATAGTTCCTTTCAGGGTCTGTTTTACTATTAGCTATTGACTGAGCAGACTCCGACGGAGGCTGCCCAATGACCGTCATGGCCATGATTTTCACCGAGAAAATATGTAAAAGATTTCCTAAGGTTTAGAGAGCATTTTTTAGTATTTAAAAAAAACTTTAACTTTTATGACCTCGGTTTTAGTTTCCTGGATATTAAAAATAAAATTTTCTTTCTTTTATTTATGTACACAAATTAAAAAAAAAACTTATTATTTTCTTCTAAGTTAGCATTTGGCCATAATTTCAAGTCATTTTTGAGTGAAATCTTAAGTGAAGTTTTATCATGTGTTTGGTCATAAATTTTAAAAATAAAATAAAAATTTTAAGAAATATATTTTTTGCGCATAATTTCTAAAACTATTCAAATTATTCATGACTTTATATTATCATTTTATGAACATATTTCATGATAAAAATTAAACTCATAAACTATAAGCTCCAATCTGCTCGTAAATAATTTTGCATATCAATATAGGAACTGCCAAAATTTTCTCAAGGGAGCATCCAGTTTTTCTATTTCATTACTTTTAATAACTACTATGCAACAATACTATTGGGTGAAAATCATTTTCATCCCCAATATGCTTTTAAGAATAAACTCTCCTCTCAACTTTGTACAATAATCAACCTCCCTCCCCCCTTATTCTATGCAATGCCCACTTTATTCTTGTTATAACAAATATATTTATGTAACACATCTTTATATAATAGATAATTTATTTTTTAACCTAGGTATTTATACCTTTTTATTTAAGTTCATTAACATTATAATTAGAATAATATTTTTTTGAATTTATCACAAAATTTGATGTTATTTTTATGACCTCTATTTCAATGTTATATGCATCAAGTGTGTGCGTGTGTGTGTGTGTATATATATATATATATATAGATAGATAGATAGATATGTATGTGTATATATATATATATGTGTGTATGTATGTATGTGTGTATGTATGTATGTATGTGCGTATATTTTTGTATGTGCATATATATATATATAAGTATGTATGTATGTATGTATGTGCGTATATTTTTGTATGTGCGTGTTTATATATATATGTATATATATATATATATATGTATATATATATATATGTATATATATATATATGTATATATATATATATATATATATGTATGTATGAATGTTTATATGTATGTGTGTATGTATGTGTGTGTATATTTTTGTATGTGTGTATATATGTATGTATGTGCGTATATTTTTGTATGTGCATATATATATGTATGTATGTATGTATGTATATATGTATGTATGTGCGTATATTTTTGTCTTTCTTCATTCTCTTGCTCCATTCGTTTCATATTACTTGACACTTCTTGATATGAAATATCCCTTAAAAAAATTTCAATTAGATGTGTATTTTACTAAACTAACATTATTATCTTTGATTTGAAACTTTAAATTTGACTACTACTACTTTATGCAGTTATTTAATACTAAGAGTAGAAATAAAAAAATATTAAAAAATTCTCTTGATTTCATAAATTGGACTAAATTAAAACAATTACTTTTAGTATGAGGTTTAAGTAATATGAAACAACGGAAGTATTCTCAATTGTCTATGTATATAAACAAGTTTTGATTGTCGTTAATGAAGCATTACATATATTATAGTTTAAAATCTAAATAAATACAGTCATTAAAAATTTGATCTTAGTTTTTAATTATTTTATTTTTTCCTACATCGAAATATATTTGTATAGTTATTATTGTCTACTATTTTCATCAATATAAATAAATTCGAGTTTTGATTATTATTAATAAAAATATTTTTTTCATTATGCTAATTTACTTCGTTATATAGTATCATTAACTTATATATTTAATTAGTATTTCTCACTTTTTCGTCCAAAAGATAATGTTTATGTTTTTATGAATATCTTTTTACATGAACTTTTGAAAAGTAAAAATATCATGATTTTTAAAGAATTAAAACAAAATAAGTTGATAATGAAAGAGTCCAATAGGCATTTTAAAGATTTAATTAAAACAAAGGGAGGAGTTTATTATTGTTCAAAGCTGAGAGAAAATTTTGATTTTTAAAGAAAAGTTGGGTTTTCACCCTAATACAATTACATACTTGAGTCAAGTAACAAGGTTTATTAATGGGGTTGCTTAATAAAGAGATATTAGTTAAGACTAATAAATGGTGAGATATGTTTATCTATAATCTATATCTATAATATATTAAAAATGTGAAGACCTTAGAAATATTGTTTGGACTCTTTGCCATTCTTTAAAAGTCTTTGCTTTAGACAAAATCGACTTTTCACTATTTTTTCTTAATATTTAAGTGTTGAAAATTAATTAAATATATTTATGATAAAATATTTCCTTATTAAATATCATGAGAATTTCACTATTTTTCCTATTTTAATAGTTGAAAATTAATTAAATATATTTATGATAAAACTTTTCCTTATTAGAATTCATCAAAATTAATGTCAATTAATATTTTTTTCCATTAGTTTAAAAATTCTAAATTAAACAAATTTGATTTTAAGAAGATTTAAAAAATCTAGAAATAAATACAAAACTGTTAGAATAAGAAAAATTTAAGAAGTACCAGTATTTTAAAAGTTTTAAGTACATAATAAGAATGTAATCAATGATTTTGTAAATATTTGAATTTAAAATAAGAAAAGAGTTTAAATATATATATAACAAAATAATCGTAATACAAATATGATTCAAATTGATGTGTATCTCTTAATCTGTGACAACAAGGAAAAGAGTTACTATATGACAAACGCAAAAGTGATGATCCATCAATCACTTGAAACTTCTAATATATATATGTATGTATGTTTGTATTTACATTATTATATTAAAGTGTGAAAAGAGTTTTACACTTTATTAAAATCTCCGCAATAGATGAAATCATTTAATTTTAAGTAATCAAACGTTACATATGTGAAGCACGTGCGGTTAAACTAGTAAAATATAAAAGTTTAAGATAAAGTTCAAATTTTTAAAAGTTTCCAATGAAAAAATTTGACCCAAATACTAATTTTTTTCTAATCAACATGAGTCAAATAGACATGTGCACGAATCAATCCGGATTGAATTTAGGGTAACTTACATAAATCCCTGAATCTTTAAGTGATATTACATAAAATCTCAATTATTTTGTTAATTACATTTTATCCCGATTTTTTGAAATGGTGATACATATGTTATATGGTGATACATATAAAAAGTGATACATTTGAAACTAACCAGATATTTATTTAAGAAAATAATAGATTCTCTTTTATTCATTGTATTCTTTTATTTAAGGAAGGATATCTAATTTTTCTCCCTTTTTAAGATTTAATTTAGGTGTTTTAATTATGTTTCTCTTTTTTCGTCTTTAATTATGAAAGATATATTTTTTTGTTTTTTTTCCTCTTTTTTCGTCTTTAATTTTAGTCTGCTTTTTTTAGATTTAATTTTAATTATGTTTCAATTCTGCTTTTAGTCTTTTTTTAAAATATTATTACTTTTATTTCCTACACTGACTACACAATTACCTTTCATTAATAACATATCAATCACCCAATAATTGAAATAATAATTGTATCTACCACATGAATCATCATAATACCATATATATCACTCATTAATATCATATGAATCACCCAATAGATGAAATAAATAATTGTATCTACCATATGAATCACCATAATATCATATATATGAATCATCCAATAATTGAAATAAATAATTGTATCTACCATATGAATCACCATAATACCATATATATCACCCATTAATATCATCTGAATCACCCAATAATTAAAATAAATAATTGTATCTACCATATGAATCATCATAATACAATATGTATCACACATTAATTTCATATGTATCACCCGTTAAAATCATACAAAATGTATCTATCGTATGAATCACCATAATACCCATAGAATGATGTCATCTTTATGAATCAACATTAAAAGAATAAACATGTATGAGTAACTAAATAAATTTATGTATGTATCAATAGATTTTATTTTTTTAAATGGGAGAGATTTTAGGAGAGGAAAAAAAAGTTGCATGCATTAATGGAGGAGAAAAAATCAGGAAGGAAGATGATTTAAGCATTAATGGTAGAGAAAAAAATCAGGAAGGAAGATGATTTAATTATTGATAATTAGGGAGATATTTTAGGGAAGAAAATCTTAAATGAGTTAATGATGAAGTAAAAATAGGATGTGTGGTTTTCTTGATATGTATCAAGAGTAAAGTTGAAAAATGAGATTTTATGTAAATTTTTAAAAAGTAAGGGATATTAGGTAATATAGTCTTGTAAGTATGTGATTTGTGTAATTTATCCTTGAATTTAGCCATTATCAAATTGAAATTTTATATTTCGATTTGCTAAATCCTTATTCTAACTCGATTCATTCTAGGTCCAATTCGATTTATTTTTTATTATTACGATTTGATTTATGAATCGATTTGTTCGAATTTGAAATTTCAACAAGAAACTATTTTCATTTCAATTTAAAACAAACATAATAAAAAAAAAAATACAGTGAAATCCCACAAGCTGGAAATGGACTCTTCTTTCAATTTTAGTGTTTGAACACTAATCACGTAGGCAGTAGGACAATAGTTCACACACATATATATTATGTATAAATTTTGATTTTCTGATCGATTCGAATTGTAAACACTTAAAATTAAATTCAATTCAAAAAATTGAAATATTTTAAAATTAAATTCGTAAATCTATTCAAATCAAATTATCCAATTTTTATTTTTCTTTGAATCAATTTGAATTCTCAAATTGATTTGATTTGATTTATGCACAGCCTAGAGGTAAAGTAAAATGAAGCATTTGGAATACAAACTCTTTACATTGGACAGAGAGTATGTTATTCCCCTATTCGGAGAAGTGATTTTCATAGATAATAATAATAAAGAAAAATATAAGAAAAGAAAGAAACGCGTTTTTGAGATTTAGAGAGGAAGGAGGGCTCAGCAAGACAGACGAGAAACAGCTGTTTTCCTACACACCCTCAAATAAAGCTCTTATCCTATGCATGTGTTGCAATTTTACTGTTCTATTGCGCGTCTTTAGTTTTCCCTGCTTACTACCTTCATAATTTTTTAAAATTTTTTAATAGTAATAATAAAAATATATATGAGATAATTGCACCCATAGCACCTTAATTTTTCAACAATTGTACGATACTCATTATGCTATTTGAATTTACAACACAACAAACCTCCATTTGTTTTAAGTAAACATGAGGGTACTAACTAATTATTCAGGAAAAAACCAACACTTTATTTTTTTTAACAGCAATAAACATGCACTTTAATAAAGACTAAAAATTTTATCATCACATTGGATTCGGTGTTCTTATATATAGGCTTTAAAGACATTTATAAAGAGTATTAAAATGTATAGTCATTAATATTACCTCTAAAAAAATATATTTAGGGGCAATTAAGCTATTGCCATTAATTATTTACGACTAATTTTTAAAATTTTTGTTTTTTTATATAGTGTTAGAAACTTGTAACCAACTAATTAAACTAAGACATATAAAATCAAATGGAGTAATACATTTTCTATGGGCAACCTGGATATTGAGAAACAGGGACGGATGCACAGCTAAAGCTGCGGGTTCCCGGGAATCCATAACTTTCGTTCGATTCTTGAATTTGTATTGAAAAAATTAGTAAATAAATAAGAATTATAAGTTGGGAACCCACAAACAAAGTGTATTATTGGTAAAAATTATAAGTTGGGAACCCACAACCTTTAAATTTTAGATCCGCCTCTACTGAGAAAGTTTTGCTAAAAGGGAAAATAGCAAGGGTATCGAGTGAAATAATAAGTATGCTAATAGCATATTATATATATTTCTAAATCCCCTCTTGATCTTTCAGAGTACACTTTCCTTGCTGCAGAATCCTGGAAGCTGCTAATGCAGAATCCTATGTTTGATGTTTCTCTCTCTCTAGTCTAGCTAGAGAACTGAATCATAAGTATTATATTATCTGCACAGAATATTTAGATACAAGATATGATGATGACGACGTCTCTCTTCATTAAGATATGTCATTTTCATAATAATGTGCTAGCTCTTCCTCAATTATTACATTTCGCCCCTAAAAGGACTACTAATTCTTCCTTCTTATTGATTTACTTCTTTTTCCGTCTTTTATTGAATTAGTGTAAAGAGGGATCATAATTTAAACTTTTGAATGTCTAGGTAATATTCTAAAGATGTGGACATATAATTTCTAACTTCTTAAGAATATAACAAAAGCTTAAAAATAATATAAATTTGACATAAAGTTTATCACTTAAATGTTAAAACACTAATTAAGGTAAATTACAAGCTAGCCCCCTCTACAGACTCAACATATTTTGGAGTGTGAAAAAATGTTGAAGAAATAGACAAATAGACTAAACATTGTTGATAAGATAAAGGTAACAAAATCAGTTCTCGTCAGCTTTAGTGTTATGCAATATTATCCTCGTATTGTGATATCATTTTAACAAAGTAAGAAAAATAAGATCTGTGTGACAAAATAATTAAGGGAAAAGGACACCCACCGGCTATTTTAAAAATAAATAGTCAATATTTGGCCAAATTTGTCATATTATGATCAGTCGGTTAAATTAATACTCCTTCCGTTTAAAAAAGAATGACCTAGTTTGACTTGACACAAAGTTTAAGAAAATTAAGAAATTTTTTGAATCTTGTGGTGTTAAATTAAAGATATATCAAATGTACCAAAATGCTCTTCAATCTTGTGGTCTTAAACATGCCGTGTGGAAAGTTAAAATTTAAAAGTTGTTAAAAAAGAAAATGAATCATTCTTTTTTAAACAGACTAAAAAAGAAAGTAGGTCATTCATTTTTAAATAGAGGAGTATCATTTAATAGCTATTGGGCTATTTTGGCTCTTTCCATATACAATTCTTATACCGAATTGATATAACGCTTATATCATATTAATCCTGTTTTTCAAAAGAGACGACACCTATGCATGCATACATAATCCCTATACCAAATTGCTACAACACTTATACCACACTGATACGTTTTTTCAAAAGAGAGGGAGCCTACACACGCGTATACAATGCTTATACCATTTTGATACATTTTTATTTTCTTAAAAATGTAGTAGTGAAATAAAAAAATAGTAAAGTTGAATTCCTTTTTCATAAAAAAAAATGGACAATATTTTTTTAAAATGGAACAACAAAAACTTAAAAAAAAAAAGATATGGAGAAGAGACACAACCTACAACGAAATTAATAAAAGTAGAAATTAGTTTAGTGGCTAATTACAAGTAATTAATTTTGAATGACTATTATGATAAAATTATTTTAGAGTAAAGTGTTACTTTTGTGTTTCCCCCAATAATTAAAGAACTATTTCCTTTCGTAAATAGCATAGAACAAAACATACACACCAACATACTCGTGAAATCTCATAATTAAGTGGAGTCTGAAGTGATTAGGATGTTCACAAATCTCATCCCTACCTTTATGGAAGTAGAGAGTCGATTCCTGATAGATTCTTAGCTTAGACAAAAGGTACTCGTTAGAGAATTACAACAAAAATATGACAACAAAGAAGCAACAAATAACACTACACTTTAAAAATTTTAAAAAATTATACGATTACTAAATAAAACTATAAATAATATATAGTTCATACTATTAAATAAAGTATAAACAAGAAAAGAAGAAAAAATATTTACTACAAATCAGAAATCACTTTGTTGATGTCAATGGGGAAGATAGCTTGTTGTTCAAGTCAAGTAGTCATAAATCCTTGCTGATTTCAAAAATGATAATTTAAAACACTTCTTGACCATTATTTGTATGACTACATATCACTTGATTAATGATAAATGAAACTTTTGCTAAATGTTTTATTTGTGTGACTTATCATTTTTTTTTTAAAACAACTAAAATGAAAATTGAGCCAGAAACAAAGAATGTCATGTTAATGTTTCTATAATTAGTTAGTACTACAAATCAGGAATGACTTTGTTAATGGGAATGGGAAGATAACTTATGATTCAAGTAGTAGAGAAAAGATATGAGTATGTACGTACGTACTAGGTACTTCTTTTGAGGATCCTTGCTGGTCAGCATATGGTTTTCCAGACTGCCCCATTTTGCCTTTTACCTCTATCTATACTCCTTTCTGGAAAACTTCGAACTTTTCTTCCTAATTTAATTTCTTATTTACTATAATTGTTTTTTTTCCCCAAGCTGTCAAGAAGCTCTTTAAGAGTCTTTCAAACGAAAGGGGTAAATTTTCATCATTTTTGGTTTAGTATTAAATTTTCCCTAGAGAAAAACTGTATCTCAAACTATAAAATGAGACAGGAGCACATGACATAATAGATTGACCTAGTCTCCATCCATATGTGATTTTAAAAAAAAAATTGTATTTACGTGTTTTGTGAATAATCTGCACCTGCTACATAACAAAAGTAAATACTGGAGTTAAAAAAATAGATAGAGGGAGCTATATAGTGTCTCTATTTTCTCTTATAGACTAGAATATATATTTGGTTTAAAAAATGTAATAATAGTTGGAGACTATTTTAAATAAGTGTTTGTTAATGAAGCTTATTATTTTATATTTGAAATATAAATTTGAAGTTTGAAAAATAACTGAAATTTTCACTCACAAATTAAACCTTCAAATATTTTTTTCCGGTGAAACACAACTTCAACCTTCAAATACCTTTTAACATCCTAACTTGAAATACTATTTGCTTTTAAACAATATCAATCAATTTATGTCCAATGCCTATTAAAGATGAGAAGCTTCAAAAGTTATATATGCAAGTATCTTACTCGAGAGTATTACTCCACTGCTAATTTATGTGATACATTTTTTTTAAAAATAAAATTATTACAAAATAAATGGATCCGCCTTCTCTTCATTTCCCTTCTCTTCAATTTCCCCAAGTTCCTATTTGGATTATTGACACATGACAAAGATTAAATTTAATGGTTAAGATTTAACTATTCAAAGTAAATCTTTAATCATGATTTAAATAATAATAAAATTATATTATTTGATTTAAAAAATTATTATAATTCTACAATCCTAACAACATATTATCTTGTCCATAAATATATTTGAAAACTTTATCTTCCTAATTGTTTTTTTCTCTAGACAGATCCAACTTTCAATTTTTGTTTGAATTAATCTTTGCATTTTTTTCTTTCAAACTTTCTCTTTAACAATTATCTTTAGAAAATTTATTTCACAACAAAAATATGAAGAAAATAGGTGAAATAATATAGCAGAAATAATTGGCTCTCCATTGGCTGATGTTTAAAGAAAAAGTTCCCAAAAAAGGCAATAAAAAATTAATTTAAAAATAAAATAAAAAGATGAATCTGTGTAGGAACAAAAATTAGGAAGAATTTTTTTTATATATATATTTATTGAAAAGATAATATGTTGCTAGTATTGTGGGATTATAATAATTTTTGAGACCAAATAACATAGTTTAATTATTATCTAAATCATAATTAAAAATTTATTTTGAATAATTAAATCTTAATCATTAAATTTAAGTTGTGTCATGTGTTACTAATCCAAGTAAGAACTTGGGGAATTGGAGAGAAAGAAAATGGAGAGATGAATTATAATCACATAAATATTTAAAATTTATTTTAAAAAGCAATTAATTTGTATTTGTTTTAAAGAAATGTTATGTTGATCAGCAAAATTGCATCACATACATGAAAATGGAGAGAATAAATTTGTCAAGCTAAGTGCAATATTGTCATTTAGCTGGCGAGAAAAAGGACATTTATCCAAGTTCTCCATTCGATCAAAGAACTGGAAAATATCTGTCTTCCACTCTGATGGTTACATGTAGACATAACTCACTTGACTAAAAGGATCACTTCACTTCAAACCCCGCACCCCGCCCCCCCACCCACCAACTCAAATTAGCACACCCACCCCATTACACCATCTATAAATAATCATCCCCTCCCTTAACTTCAACATCACTTCATCGATATCCACCTCAAACACACAAAGAAAGAAAAGAAAAACCACCCACGACAAATAAGCAAACAAAAGGAGAAGAAACTACACTAGTACTCAATCAATCTCTTCATTATTCATTTAAGATTCAGCTAATGGTGAAGACAGAGCAAAAGAGCTTAGCAGAGCCAAGCAAGACATCAATGTCATTGTCATCATCTTCTTCAAATTCAAGTAGCAATAACAACAACAACATGAAGATGAAGAAGAGTAAGTACAAGGGAGTGAGAATGAGAAGCTGGGGTTCATGGGTTTCAGAAATAAGAGCACCCAATCAGAAAACAAGAATCTGGTTAGGCTCTTATTCAACCCCTGAAGCTGCTGCTAGAGCTTATGATGCTGCCCTTTTATGCCTTAAAGGCCCCTCTGCTTCTCACAATCTCAACTTCCCATTTGACTCCTCTTTCTATCACCACATTGATCACACTTCCACAACTCTATCCCCTAAAGCCATCCAAAGGGTGGCCGCAGCTGCTGCGGCCACTGCAGAAGGTGGCGGAAATCAAAATATAGGGTCAGTGTCATTGTTTGATGACACTAACCCTATTTTATCATCGCCATCTCCACCACTCTCCTCTACGTCAACTTCTTCTTCTTCGCCGTTAAGTCATGCGGATCAGTTTGATGATGTTTGTTTATTACCAAATTATTCTACTGCTGCTACTGCTACTTTTGATCAAGAGATGACAGCTATGTCAATGATTGAGCAATGGTACAACTTTGATTCACCAAAGTACAATGACATGCTAGACGGTACAATTTTCTTTGATCCGCCTTCAATGGAGGACATTTATTATGAAGAAGGATCTGCAGATATCCCTTTATGGAGTTTTTGCTGATCATCAAGAGCAAAAGAAGATCTCAGTTGAATTATTAACCATATTTGTTAATTATTCTTTTACAGAAAATTAAAAATAAACAAACAAAAAATAGAACAATTCTTTTTAGAGGTGATGTCAAGTTAATTTTTTCTTGAACAACATCACTAACTAATTATATTTACATTTATATTAGGGAAGATAGGGGGAAAAATAGGGACAATACAGAGAGAGAAATCATATTTTCCGGACTCTCCCATGTGAGTTCCTAGAAAATTCCTACTTAGATATATATTCTTTTATAGAAGTGTGTCATATGCTGTGTATCATTTATTGTGTACTCCAACTGCAATAAAAAAATGGTGGGAAAATATTTACTTATATGATTTGTTTTCATTAGACTTTGACTAGCAATGGCATGATTCAATTGAATTTTTCTTCATGATGGAATTATTTGAGACTCTGTTGATGTCTCAAAAGGCATAGGTTGGTCATAAACTCTATTGATTAACAGATTAAGTCTTGATTAACATATATTCGTTATTAATTTTTCCAGTTCTCTATTCAAACGCCACTCTCATGTCTCAATAATAATTCGCATGCAGTCACTATAATAACATCATTATACTCAAAACTGGAAATTATATGGAGAAAATATGCTCGTTTTTTCCCAAATTAATATTCACTTTTCAATGTTCTAAAACCAGTTTATCAATTATTCAAAACGTACTTGTTGAGAATATATTGCAAAATCATAAATTAAACTTAAATTTTTAGATGAAATGATCATATAGTTCAATGACATAATAAAGCAGACAAACTAACTGAGATGGAATTTCACCGCTAGCTATTATTAAAAAGAAGACAAAATACTCTTCTGAACCTCTGTACTATATCGATTTTGTAAGTTAGACACTTCTGCTTACATGTTTGTCATCTGATCCTTGAACCCATTAAAAAATAATATTCTGCACCCTTTGACCGTTGACCTTGCCTATGTGGCATTGAAATGATGATTAGGACTAAGAGAGTGTAGTCACTTGTTTGGGGTGCGAGTAAGGGTTAATTTTTGGTCAATTTTATATTAAAATAATTAAAAAAATAAAAAAAATATTAAAATTTTAAAAAATAATTAAAAAAGGATCTTTTTTCATTTGAAATATTTTTAAAATAATTTAAAAATATTTTTAAAAATTTTAAAAAATAAAAATATTTTTTTTCCCTCCCCCAGCTCGTCTCCACCTCCACACCCCACCCCGTACCATCCCACCCCACCCCCAACCCCTTCCATCCCTCCACCTCACCCCACCCCAACACCCGTCCAGCCCTTTCCCTCCCCCCCCGCACCCTGCCCTATCCCACTCCACCCCCAGCCCCTTCACCCTGCCCCAGCCCCGTTCCCTGCCCCCACCCCACCAGCCGCTCCCCACACCACTCTCAACCCTCATACCCTTCTCGCCCGGTACCCACCCCCACACCCCACCAGCCCCGTCCAGCCCCTCCCCACCCCACCTCCAGCCCCGTACCCACCCCCAGCCCCTTCCAGCTCGCCCCCTCACCTTCACTTTTTATTTTTTATTTTAATTTTTTCTTAATTCAATTCTTTTCATTTTTTTTTAAATTTAAATTTGAAATCTTTTTATTTTTGGGGTATTAAAATTTAAATTTTAATTGAAAGTGGGTGATAGTGAGTATTGAAAAAAAATAGCGAATTTCGCTTGAAAAAAATTAAACTTTTTGTGAATTTGTTAAAGATATTCTAATTTAAAAATTAAAAATTTATTATGTTTGTATATATGAATTTATAGTTAAAAATTTAAATTAGTTGGAGAAGGATTTTAATTATTTGGAATGGATTTGATGTTTAATTTGTGAGCAAAAATAAAAACACGATTATTCAAATTTTTCTACATTATTTAATTAAATTAATTTTAATATTTAATTTGTTATTTATCATTTTAAAAATGACTTGGAGTTTAAATTAATACTTTTTTTTTAAATAACGTGACAGATGACGTGGTAGGTGATGTGGCAGCTGACGTGGGGAGAGTGTGTTACACTCACCAAAAAAGGTTTAAAATATTATTTTTTAGTGGATTCAGGTGTCCAGATGACAAACATGTAAGTAAAAGTGTCCAACTTATAAAACCGACATAGTACAAGGGTCCAGAAGAGTATTTTGCTTAAAAAGAATAATTCATATGCTTGACTCGCGAAAAAAAAACGAATCAAATTCGATGTGAAGGGGCCAGGCTTGTTGAAAAAAAATACTTGACAATAAAAATGTGCCCTTTCTAAGTTTTAAAACTTTTAGATCGGATGATCATATACTTCATCAGCAATAATATTAATAATTTCATCATTTGAAGACAAAAACCACGGTTGAAGGTAATTGCAAGCTAGATAACATGTATCATGCTCAAATCTTGGAATGGACAAAAACAAAATACTTCATTACCCTCGAAGTTCCTGACCTGGGACGTGATCGAACAAAATGGTGAATTGATTCATGAATACCGAATCCTAAATCTCCATATATGATTTGCCTAAGTTTACTATGACGGCAGGTAGAATTTACATATCAGCTTGCTTAATTTTACTGGCTTTCATAGATTTGGTAGTAATATCTTTCTACTTTTATTTTGTCCGTCAAAGACAAACTGTCACAGACTTTGTGTCAGTGAACGCGTTTTCACCACATTTTTCTTCCTTCGTTTTTTCTAAGATAATCCCCTTGATTAGAGCACTATCAAATATTAACTTTGGCACTTCAGAAATTATCTTATTCCTTCTATATTCTAGTCTTAGTTAATCGCCTTTTTTTTTTTTATAAGAATTATACATCCTTAAATGGTACTTAGTAATAAAAGGCCCCCTTTTTTCTCTCTTTCTACTCGCTATTTTCTCACATACTATATAGTAACCTGTCTCTTTCCCAATTACAGCTGTAATTTTTAAGTTTAAATTTTGTTGTTCATCTTTCAACAAACATATTATTAGCAATTCTATAACAAATTTTGGAATATTTATTGGGGGTGGGAGTGGAATGTTCCTAGAAGCAGCATTTTTATAAAATTACATTGCTTTCTTATTTTACTGGATTATACTATCAATTTGATATGCATGTCAAATCAGAATCCAGAAAATAGGGAAGCTACAAACTCCTCCTTTGTCAACTCTCACTTTTTTTAAGTGTAATATATTTATTTTACCAGTGTTAAAAGAGACTTAAGTTTTTTATTGGGTCAATTAGTACTTCTCATAAAATTTGACTTGTCTAGTAATTAAGAAACCAGTGCAGTAACAAAATATGAAGCTACACTACCCTCCATCCAAATTTTTGTTCAGTCACCATATTTTTTTAGAGTGGTAGACCTGACCAGTTGTAGATGCTTAAAATTTGTTGGATAGTCCATCCAAAGTTTGGATTTACACCTAAATAATTTCAAGAGGAAATGGGTAAATAGTCACTTTTTACATTGCTGATAAAAAGTTATTCACCATCTCAAAATTAATCAAAACTTAGCAACTTTATTATTATGTGTGGACAAAAATACTCCTAAATAAAACACGTAAACCTGCCGCCTCCTTCTTGCGCATTCCTTTTTAATTTCTTCACAACTGTTAAATTCCATAGTGAATAATACTGGAGCTGATGAACATATATAATTAAGGAATTGGATGTTTTTTGTTACTTTGTACATATTAGCTTTACTAATATGGGTAAAAGCTAGCGGGAGGGTGTGGGTTGTAGCACGCTATCAGGAGAGATTTTGTGTAGCTGAGTTAGTAATTTTAGGATTGGGTTCATAGGTGTCTATGGCTGTGAGTATTTGTTACTTATACGTGGGTGTCCCATTCATGATTTTTCAGTTGCTATTTTTTTATTTCGTGTTGCTTTATCTCTCGTATTTTCGTATTACTCTGATTTATTTTTTATTATTCCTTACGTCTTTTCTGTTATGAAATCCATCTCCCGGTCTACTATTCTTTATTTTGAGCTGGGGGTCTATCGAAAATAGCCTCTGTACTTCTTCGGAGATAGCGGTATGGACTGTGTACATCTTACCCTCCCCATACCCCACTTTGTGGGAACACACTGGATTTTTTGTTGTTGTTGTTGTACATATTAGCTTTACTGTTAAAGTTATAGTATTTAGTTGGTATTAAGTATATTGATTTTGAAGTTCAACGCCACTAATATATTTGGACCGGAGGTTGAAGGAGAAAATTGAAAACTAGGATGTATCAACGTCGCACTATGCCAAATAGAAAAAAGCCCAAGAAGATAGCCAACCTTTTTTCTTTTTAAAATGGGGTTTGGTGAAGGGGACCAGGAGAAGATTATAAGGTGGAAATCGAACCCTCATCGTGAAAGTTTAGGTAGTCAGCTAATTGAACAATCAAAGATGCCGTCAACTTTTAAACTCTAGGATTTTGTTTTTGGGTTTGGCGGTTCTACAATTGAGCTCTAAGTAAAAGTTCTGAAGTTCGTGGTTCTTCAGCAGAGAATAACGGAGATAGTCTTGAAGTTGGCGGTTTGACTGAGTGTCATTGAGTTCATGATTTTAAAACTAAGAACTAAAGAAAAGAGCCATGTAATTAGTGGTTCTAAAACTAAAAATTCAAGGAAAAAGTTTTGAAGTCCGTGATTCTAAAATAGAGAATTTAAGGAAAAAATCTTTGAGCTCATGGTTTTGTAACTGAGAACTCAAGAATTCTGTCATGGAGTTCACGGTTCTATAAGAGAACTCAAAGATTCCGTGCTTGAGTTCGTGGTTCTACAACTGAGAAATCAAGGAAAAACTCCTTGAGCTCGTTGTTCTATAAATGAGAAGTCAAAGAGTTTGTCATAAATTTTGTGGTTCTGAACTAAGAATTTTGTCCTTGAGTTCATGATTCTATAAGTAAAACTCAAAAGCCAAAGTTTGTGGAGTTCATGATTCTATAATTGCAAACTCAAGGAAAGAAGAGTAAAGAAAACCGTTATTCTACAACTGAGAACTTAAGAAAAAAGTTATTTTATTGAGTTTGTGGTTCTGTAACAAAAACTCAAAAGACAATCTATAACATTAAAAAAAACTTTTAGATCTTTCAGTGGTACAACTATCCTGATCCAAATTCACGAGTCACGCCTGACACCTACCAAGTATCTACCACAGTATTCACTATTCATATGTGAAATCATAACATAGAAAACAATCAACCCATCTCAAATATATAGGCCTTATGCTTGACCAAACCATAGGCTCTCACCAATAGGACGAATAGACCAAATCATCCACAGACAAACACAGATAGAAATCTAGAACAAACAACATGATTCTTTTGTGAATATGAAGAAACATGTGTTATGTTTTTTTGAACGTGAAACTCTAAAACACTTTTACTTAGAATTTAATTTCTCAAGAGAAATCTGGATACATGTCCTAAACTGGTAGAATTGGCATAGTCCACGGGGATTGGAATTTTGAATGGCTTTCGGTACATCAATACTTTCGAGATAGACATCCCAGAGGACATACTGTTTTGCAACAGTGGTGTATGGTATTTGAATGGAGAAAAATATTGTCGTGACCCAAAATTTGATCGTGCTAACACCTATCATACCCCCACGATAGTTAAGTGATTTGAGGCTAAAGACCATGATATTTACTATTATTCACCTCACATTCACTCTTTTTTAATGTAGTGTGAGCTTAAATGATGTGAATTACACTTGTTTCAATGTTTTATTTATGTAGGAATGTTGTGGTATTTGGAGCTTAAAAAGAAAGAGCATCAAGGTGTTAGAATAATAATGATAATTGTACAAGAATTTAAAATAAAACTTGCTTGAATTAGAGACACGATAATACGCTTTTTGAAGATAGTTGGAGTCTCTCCCACGAGCAAATGGAAGAACTAGTAACAATTCTATCTTCGGGATTCAACTAAGCCACAAAACAAGTAGCATTCAAGAATGTTGGTCTTCTATTCTTGAATTGGTGATTTCACCATTTGATCAATGTCTCTCAAATATTTTTCAAGCGGATAAATGTTTTTTGAGTGCTTGTCTTTTCCAACAAAAGAAAACACTATTTATAGGATAAAAGTTTCATGTAAGACTGTCTAACGGGCCGGGCCGGTTCAACCCGGAACCGGCCCTCTCATTCTTACCGGGTTCCGGGCCGGGTTTGGCCTTAACCGGTCCGGGCCGGGCCGGGCTGCACAGTAAAAATATTAAAACCCACCCGGAACCGGCCCACTTAACCCAATCCGGTCAAACCCACTAAAACCCGGTCAAACCCGGTCAAACCCGGTTAAAAACCGGTCAAATATACACTATATACGCTATATACATAATATATACATTAAATATACACTTTTATAGAAGATATATACACGTGTATACATTAAATATACACTTGTATAGAAGATATTAAAATTATAAATCGTTAAATAAAAAAAAATAAAAAACAACGACTATACGTTAAATATACACGTCTATAGAAGATCTATTAACATTCATACACTCTATTCTATGTATATGTAATACTTTAAATGAGATATACTACAATATATATACATTACAATATATATTTGTATAGTTATATACTAATTTATAAAACATATACACATGTATACGTTAAATATACATGTCTATAGAAGATCTATTCACATATATACACTCTATTCTATGTATAGGTAATACTTTAAATGAGATATACTACAATATATATACATTACAATATATATTTGTATAGTTATATTCTAATTTATAAAATATATACACATATATACGTTAAATATACACGTCTATAGAAGATCTATTAACATTCATACACTCTATTCTATGTATATGTAATACTTTAAATGAGATATACTACAATATATATACATTACAATATATATTTGTATAGTTATATACTAATTTATAAAACATATACACATGTATACGTTAAATATACATGTCTATAGAAGATCTATTCACATATATACACTCTATTCTTATGTATAGGTAATACTTTAAATGAGATATACTACAATATATATACATTACAATATATATTTGTATAGTTATATTCTAATTTATAAAATATATACACATATATACGTTAAATATACACGTCTATAGAAGATCTATTAACATTCATACACTCTATTCTATGTATATGTAATACTTTAAATGAGATATACTACAATATATATACATTACAATATATATTTGTATAGTTATATACTAATTTATAAAACATATACACATGTATACGCTAAATATACATGTCTATAGAAGATCTATTCACATATATACACTATATACGCTATATACACAATGTATACATTAAATATACACTTCTATAGAAGATATATACACCTGTATACATTAAATATACACTTCTATATAAGATATATAAACATATACACATGTATACATTAAATATACACTTGTATAGAAGATATTAAAATTATAAATCGTTAAATAAAAAAAAATAAAAAACAACGACTAAGGAGTGAATGAATTTGTGGAATTTTATTGATTGCAAAATGATCCAAAATTTATAATTTACATGAATGAAAAATCTATAAATTATGCATCATTTTTTCCAACTCATTCATGTTAATATTAATTGGAACTTGCATAGGGTAGTCGAAGTCAACGGGGGAAAAACCCTGCATTGGACTTGATTCTGCTGAGTTCTCCCGTGAAGTCATAATTTCTTCAAGTTTGAGGTCGTCGTTGGGCTCTGGTTCCATTCCTTGGTTTCTTCTTTCTGCTCTAATCCAATCTCTGAGGCAAACTAAAACATTCATTGCGTTGCTTCCCAATGAGTGTCGGTTGTCTCCAAGCTGCTGTCGTCCCTGACTGAAGGCGCTCTCTGATGCAACGGTTGACATAGGAACATTCAAGATATCTCTGGCTAATCTTGAAAGTACAGGATATTGTGATTCATTATTCCTCCACCAATCCAGCGTGTTGATCCGTCGTCTGCGATCCTCTGGTGGCGTCCGCAGATAATATTTTAGCTCTTCCCGATAAGTTGATGTGTAAGCTCTCTCATCCACACTGTTCCAACAAGTTAAATCATAAAACGAATCAGGAAAACCACTATGTGCCGGCCTTTTAGAAGCTGATGGCTCCTCGGGAGGATGAGGAGCGACAGTTGGAGTGATATTTGTAGGTACGGCTGAATCAAATAAATCAGCATAGTGATTATATAATTTTTCTATATAATCTTTTGCATCAGCCGTAGCCGTCCACAAATCAGGTTGTATTTGTTCAGAATCATGGTTAGTATTTATTTCTAAGTTAGTATAAATAAGAGTACTAAAGTGACACATATGATTATATTTCATGCACGGATTTAACATAGCAGCAACCAAGTAAATAGGGGGAATCGGGAAGAAATATTTTTTAAATTTCGTAAACATAGCGCCAACAGCTTCTTTATAACCTTCTTTATCTTTATATTGTCGGAGCAAACCAGAAATATCGGCTATATATGCCAAAATATTACAAACAGTAGGATAATATGCACCGGAAAATTCAACCGTAGCTACATAAAATTTTTCTAAGAACTTAACAAGATCATTAATTATAACCCAATCAGAATTATGTAGCATGCAATCAGCAGAATCAGCAAATGAACCACAATGTTGGTTAAAAGCTAGTGTAATAGGAATTCTATATTTATAACAAGTTTTTAAAAATTCATACGTAGAATTCCATCTAATATCAATTTCCTCAGGCATCAAAATCGGTGCAAGTCCATTTTCTTGACATTTAACTTTAAATTCTTTAATTCTAGATCTACGATTATTTCCTTGAATAAAACCAACAGCAAGACGAATTTTTTCAATATAAACCTCAAAAAAGTCAAGACCATCTTTTACAATTAAATTATATATATGACATGCACACTTAACATGAAAAATTTCAGGAAAGGGCGGAGATAGCGTAGATTTTATTTTTGTTATAGCAGTCTTGTTGTTAGAAGCATTATCAAAAGCAATACATAAAATTTTATTTTCTATACCATAATATCCGGCAATTTTAATAATAGAATCAGCAATAAATTGTCCAGTATGTTTCCGATCTTCATCATATAAAAAAGCAAGAATACGTTTTTGCATTATGAAATTACTATCCATCCAATGACAAGTAACGGTTAAATAATCATTTTTATTTACAGCACGACCAAGATCGGAAGTTAGGGACAATCTACATTGAATATTTTTTAAGAATGTTGATAAATAAAAACAATATTGTGAATGGAGTCTAAAAATATCAGACCGACAAGTAGTTCTAGGAATACCATTAAACATAGGATTATAAATTGCTTGTATATAACGAATAAAGGCATCAGAAGAAGGAAAACTAAAAGGCAAACAACCCACAGCTACCATTTTAGCTATTTCTTCTCTGTCCCTTAATTTATTATACTTTTTCGCTACTTGACCGGTTGTTGGGTCCATTCTAGTTTGCGTTGACCCACCAACATCCCCACCACCTTTTGCAATATTCAACTCTCTAGTGTGATCTTCAGCTATATGTCTCATTAACGTACCCGTACCCCCTTGCTTACCGCCACTTCTATGCTTATATTTTTGTTGACAAATATTGCACTGCACCTCAATATCTGATATACGTTCAAAAAATTGCCATGCAATACTAGTTCTTTTACGGGGTTTTGGGGCACTGGGAGGACGGGAAGGGAGATTAACTGATTCAGATCTAACGTTAGCATGTCCTACTGCGGGTGTTTCAGCAATATTTTCATCATCTTCGTCTACATTAACTGCATCTACTTCATTTTCTTCTTCTATACCGTAATTTTTCTGAAATTCTACATAATCCATATCGTGAGCACCTACACCTATTTCTTCCTCAAAAGGTGTACCAAGCGGTACCGGAGGCGAAGTCACACGGGTATATCTATTACTTGAACTACCTCTACCGCTAGTAATTCGCTTTTTACTACCACTACCGCTTCCGGGACAAAAATTTCTAACACCTTTAGTAACGAGGTTTTTTAATTTATCCATAATATAAATTAAATTAAACTAAAAATATTCAAAATACACAAATATAATAAAATTAAATATTAAACAATTAATACAATAAATAAAAATTAAACGTAAGAGATGGAACGACAATACCAAATTTTGGAAGTATCCGAAGATTACGACTTTAGAAACTTCCGCTCGTACTTTGTAAACGAAAAATTAAAAATTTAAATTGAACACTTTAAGAAATTAAATATATTGAATATTTGAGAATTGAGAATTGAGATTTGAGAGAGAATGAGATTTGAGAGAGAATGAGATTTGAGAGAGTGAAAAATTGTGTGAGAAATGATTTGAAGTTGTAGGGTATTTATAGATTTATTTTGGGGATTAAAAAATATTTTTTTTTTTTTTTTTTTTTTTAAGTTAATGGGCCCAAACTAGCCGTTTGGACCCAAAAACGGTAATATAGCCGTTGGGCCAACGGCTAGTTTGGCCCAATAATTTTTTTTTTTTTTTAATTCCGGGCCGGTTCCGGGCCGGTTAACCGGTGGGCCTGGACCGGGTTGGTCCGGGCCGGGTTAACCGGGCCCAGTTTAAAAAAAAAAACCGGACCGGAACCCGGAACCCTAAAGCCCTAGGGCTTACCAGGCCGGGTCAAACCGGTCCGGTTTGATATGTAGGGCCGGTTCGGGCCGGGCCAGCCCGGCCCGTTTGACAGGTTTAGTTTCATGCAAGAGAAAAGTATTAATTAATAGGTTCATGTATATTTTAAAATAAAAATGTCTTTCTTTCAAGAACCTAAAACATAAAACTTAATGAATAATGAATTTGTCAAATTCATGTTCTTTGTAACTCAAAACTTTAAGTGATGCATTTGTTTCAAAACTAATTGAAACATAACTCTTAAAAATCCTTAACAATATATTTGTTTCAAAATTTATTGAAACATAAACTAAACAATCCCCCACTTGTTTCAAGAAATTTTATCTTCAAAAAATAAAATTCATTTGAGACATCAATCTAGCAACATGCATCAATAATGGTGTCTTTTGGACTTGAACCATTAGCTAGTGAAGACTTTCTAAATCATTGACTACTTAGTGAACAAATCTTGAACTAATTAGTTCATTGAATGAAGTATAAAATTACTCCACGCATATTGCTATGTACCGGTGAAAATCAAAATCCTTTGACACCTTACGACCATGTGTCCTAAATTCTTTTAGCTAAGTGCTTTAAGATTCCCTATTAAAATCTTATTGAAGCGGCCTCCACTTCACACTGTAACTTTTCATACTCCGACCAAATTGTCTATGAATTTCATTAAGAGAAATTAATCTCATCCTCCTTTACAACAAAGTATCATTAAATCTATCAAGAGTGTTCCTACATACTCCAATCGAAATCGGTGTATAGATTTATTAAGAGAATACAATCTCATTCTTCTATTTTGTAGGAATATTGTCAAATCTATCAAGAGTATTATTATTTACTCCAATCGAGATCGGTCTTATAGATTTACTAAGAGAAAAAATCTCAACTTATGCACATCTACTCACTCTCTAGGAAAAAAGAAAATTTTATTGATGTGCTTCACAATTGTAACTTTACTTGTTTTTCCCCTTGAACTCAAGATTACATCATTAGACAGGGGTTTCGTAAAGTACAATCAATCTACAATAGGCTTTATTCCCATCCCATTACAAGTTTGTACCACCAATTTCTTACCTAACCCTTTAGAAAAAGGATCTGCTAAATTGAATTTGGACTTAACATATTGAAGAGATATTATGCCATCCTCCAATAATCTTCTCATATGACTGTGTTTGAGACGAACTTGTCTTGACTTGCCATTGTAACAATCACTTGAAGTCCGAAATATAAAAACTTTATTATCACAATATATAGTCAAAGATGGTATTGGCTTACCCCATAGCGGAATATCTATCAGCATACTCCGCAGCCAATCAGCTTCTTCTCCAGCAGAAGACATAGCGATAAATTCTGATTCCATGGTTGAGTGAGTAATACATGTTTGCTTCTTTGATCTCCAAGATATTGCTGCTCTAACCAAAGTGAAAATCCAAGCAGTAGTAGATTTAGAGTCATTCGAATCAGAATTTCAAGTGGCATCACTTGGACTGCTGGAAAGGTAGAATAATGTAGGCCAACATTAATTGTACCCTTCAGATACCTTAAAACACGAATTAAGACATTCCAATGCTCAACTCCAGGGCTACTAGTAAACTTGCTCAAAGTTCCTACTGCATAATCAATATCTGGCCTGGTACAATGCATGACACACGTAAGACTCCCAACAATTTAAGAATATGTCAATTGATCAAGAATATCACCAGAATTTCGCACTAGTTTGATACTAGAATTAAATGGTGTAGGAGCAGGCTTATCGTCAAAATGACCAAACCTCTTTAGAACCTTCTCAATATAACTTGATGAGTAAGAGTCAAACCATTTATTGATCTTACAATTTTGATGCCTAAAATTACATCAGCTTCTCCAAGACCTTTCATTTCAAACTGAGAAGCAAGAAAATATTTTGTTTCCCTGACTCTTTCGATATCAGTTCCAAAAATCAACATGTCATCTACATAAAGACATATTATAACATCAGAATTTTTTTAAAATTTATTAAATATGCAGATATCTCCATCATTGATTAAGTAACCATTAAAAATCATAATTTTTCTAAATTTCTCATGCCATTGCTTTGGAGCTTGTTTCAATCCATAAAGAGATTTAAGAAGCTTACAAACTTTACGTTCTTGACCAGGAATAACAAATCCTTTTGGTTGTTTCATGTAGAATTCTTCCTCTAGATCTCCATTCAGGAATACAGTCTTCACATTCATCTGATGAATCACAAGACCATGAATTGCTGCTAGAGCAATCAAGAGACGAATAGAGGTCATCCGAGCTACAGGTGCAAAAGTATCAAAATAATAAATATCTTTCAATTGAGTAAAGCCTTTAGCTACCAAACATGCTTTGTTCTTATCTAAAGTATCATCGGATTTCATTTTCTTCCTAAAAATCTATCGGCAATCAATTGGTTTACATCCAGGAGGAAGATCTAATAATATCCATAGACAGTATAGAATGCATTTCATCATCAATGGCTTCACGCCAAAACGGATGTAAACACCTAATTTTTGACCAAACCTAAGTGTTTTAACGCTATCTTAGTGTTCAATTTTTTTAAGGGTCTAAATTAGATATTTTAAGTTTATCTTATTTTTATTAAGTTTGTTTTAAAGTTTTGAAAAGTACAAAAATAAATTCACATTTTAGGACAAGTCTTTATCTTTATTTTAGTTTTCAAAAAGGAAATTTTCTAAAAAAAATTAATTTTCTTTTAATTTAGTTTTTAATAAATAATCTAGTGATATTAATATTTTTTCAATCATATTTTTTAGGACTAGCTATTTAATTTCTTGTATATCTTATCAGTTCAAAATAATATTTTTATTATTTTTATGTTTAACTTAAACAGGATTCTTAATAAATAAATAAATAAATAAATAAACAAATGAAAAAAATACCTAAACTATCCAAACCACCCCACAATTTCTCCACGTCTTCCCCCCATTATCTCCTAATCTCCCTCAACTTCCCATTACATAAACCACACACAACACACATATGTACACTTTATATAAACACACAAACAGAGAGACAGAAGAAGGGGAGGAGGGGGGGGGGGAGAACAAAAAGAGAGGAAACCAGAGAGTGGAAAAGAAAAAGAAAATCAACACATAATTCGTGAAAAAGAAAGGATAAAGAGCGCGAGTTTGAGTTTGAGTTTTCGTATGAGTTTTTGGTGACAACGTTTCTACTTTTATTCTCAATTATTATATCGCTCAGGTTTTTGCTCACCTCCTTTGCATTTATTATGTTGTAATTTTATTGAAGCATGAATAAAGTTATTTAGAGAATTTCATGTGTTGTTCTATGTGTAAAGTAAATTGTTTACATGAGAACTATTCTTTAAAATTTTTATTATTCATTAAATTTCTTTTACAAGTATGATACTTCTGAGTCTGAATACATGATAACTTAACATATTTTATCTCTATTGAACCATTTAACACTATTTCATATTATAATTTCACTATCAAGATCTTTTTCTCACCTCGTCTCGCTATTCTGCTTTCTTTTCTCTATGTGGTATGGGAAGAGAAAAAAAACAGACAAAAAAAGGGGGACACAAGAGAAAACAAAAAGAGAGGAAACTAGAGAGTGGAAAAGAAAAAGAAAATCAACACATAATTCGTGAAAAAGAAAGGATAAAGAGCACGAGTTTGAGTTTGAGTTTTCGTATAAGTTTCTGGTGACAACGTTTCTACTTTTATTCTAAATTATTGCATCACTCAGGTTTTTGCTCACCTCCTTTGCATTTATTATGTTGTAATTTTATTGAAGCATGAGAACCATTCTTTAAAATTCTTATTGTTTCATTAAATTTCTTTTACAAGTGTGATACTTCTGAGTCTTGTGAGTGAATGCATGATGACTTAACATCTTTTATCTTTATTGAATCATTTAACACTGTTTCATATTATAATTTCACTTGGTTGGGATTCGGTTTAAATTGTAAAATAAAAGTAAATTAGTGAAAAGTTAAGATTTGAAATGACAAGGAATAAATATAGAGGCTTATAGTTTATCAAATGGGTTGAGTTGGTAACGTCTACGGAAACTTGAATTCAAATATTATTACATGATTTTAGGTAATTGGTCTATGTTAATGTATTAATATTATTTACTTGGGTTAATTTTTAACTTTGGTATCACTAATCAACTTCTTGGTAGTGTGGTTTGAGGTTTAATATGCCCGACAATCTCATATATTGAATGAGCCAATAATTAGTTCCTGCCTTTTGCAGAATTTAATAGTAAAAAGTATGGTAATTTAAATTGTAAATATTTGTTATCTTGGATGGCTAAGGTGAAACTCTTCAAAAATATAATAGATAGGTATGGTATGTAATTATTTTATCTATAGTTTATTTTTTTTGTTTTTTAATTGTGATATTTGGATATTCATGTCTAATTAATTGAACATTTTCACGCTCGTATTCGAGGATATGTTAGATTTTTGAAAAACATTATTTAAATTTCTTGGATTAGAATTAGTGATTGTGATCCAAATAAATCAGTATTAATATTAATATGTTACTAATAAAAGTGAATTTGTGTGCGATGTGTTACAAACTTTTATTTAAGACCGGTCATATTTGATAAAAGAAACAAGGAAAAACCATCTATAACGGAGTCAACTTGTAAAAGAATGAGTTAGATTCTTAATCTCAAGAAATTAAGGTTTAGCATACAAAAGAAAGTTAATGATGAAGTTGGAAAGCCCTGCTACAGACCATTCGTTATAATAAAATCTATCATACCATTTGAAGTCGATCTAATTGGGTTGGATAAATTATAAACATATTAGATGCTTATTTAGATTTAGAAAATAGAAACGCTCCATAAATGCCTCAAAGGCATGAGAAATACATCAAAACTTGTGGTATAATCGGAAAGTACTACCGGTAAGCCACACATTAACATAATAAAACAGTTTTAAATTTAAGATAACTAAAAGTAGGATATAAGTATTTTTAGGCCAACAAATATTTTATATCAAAAAAATTATTTTAAATCAGACGTAAGTCATTAAAGCGACCGTGCTAGAACCAGGGGACTCGAGGGGTGCCTCACACCTTTCTCTCGATCAATAGAATTCCTTATCCGTATTTCTAGTTCGCAAACCAATAATAAAGAGTCATTTCCCTTTTGAATGGGGATTCAATAAGGTGACTTGCAATACCCAAGCTCAATTCCAAGTAGCGACTCTGTAAAATAAATAATCTCTTTTCAAAACGTCACTTTAATTGAAAAAACTCATTTTATCTAAAACCAACTCCCTAGCAGAGTCGGTGCAGTAAAAAATAGAGGTGTGACAGATAGCGACTCTGCTGGGGATAACCAGAATTCGAGATTTTATATTGACTTGTTTGGCTTTACTTAATTTTGATATTGTATATTGATGGCTTAAATGTGTTATTTGCTTACACGTTTAACTTCTTTAATATTATTTGAATTATAATATAAACTGTCTTCTCTTGCGCACCCATCTGAGTCTTCTAAGATAGTTTATATTCAGAGATGTGGTATACGCTCCCGAGCCTTGAGATACCAGAGATGCGAAAATTCTCCTGGGAAGGATTCTATAAGCACACATGATTTAGGATGGGAAGGACCAATGGTGAGGCCGGAAAGCACTGCTACCGGCAAGTTGTCCCTGCCTGATTCGAGTTGTTCGCTCGTTTTACAGCCAGTCTAGACGCCTATATCCATCAGGTTAAACCTAGTAGAACTAAAATTTAGACATGGTTATCCCTATTAGACTCCACTTTATTTGCATCACGTGCATTTTTGACTTAGTGAAGGCTCGACAAAGGTTTGAATGTCTAAAAGTACTCTTTTTTAAAACTATCCATTTTCTGTGCTAGTAGTTGCATTAATTGTCTGGCTGTTTCGAATGTTGGTTGCTTTGGAATCCATTAACGTAAGAGAGGATAAAAGTTGCTCTCTAAAACCTATTCTTTTTCGAAACCCAAATGAGGTGCAAGATTTGTTTTCACAATAAAAGAAAAAAATAATTTTCTAAATTATCGAGTTTTTCCCAATCTAGACGTACTACGCACACCTGATTCTCATCTAAGTGAGATAGTAGGTAGCCCTTCACGGGTTCGGTGATCCTTAAAAACGAAGGTTGTATTTTCTTAAAGAAAAAAAAGAGTTTTGATCTTTATATAAAAAAAATCAATCAATTCGTTTTCAAAATGAAAAAAAATCATTGTAAATTAATTAAAAAAAATTATTTTCTTCTCATTATTCAAATAAAAAGTGGGTTTCTTCATGTCTCCAGTTTCACAAACTACGCATACCTGATTCTCATCTTAATGAGATACGTAAACAACCTTTCTTAGGTTTGGTGATCCTCATTCAATTTATAATGTTTTATTAATTTTAAAAAAATAATAAAAAATAAATAAAATAAAGGGAGTTAGTTTTTTCAAAAGAAATCCTTAGATAAAGAAAAGAAAGTGTTTATTAAGATTTTAAAAAAAATATAGAAAAGAGAAAGAAAAGTTTTTCCTCCTTGTTCAAAACTCAAAAAGGAAAAAAAAATTCTTGCTTCATATTTTAAGTTTCTGAACTACGCTAGACCTGATTCTTTGTTTCAACAAGATACGTAGGCAACTCTTCTTTTGGGTTCGGTCTCATTTTAAAAAAAAATTCTTGACTTAGAAATTAATACCAACATATTTAAAATATGAATGAAAAAAAAGAACGTGCTTAATGACAAGACGTAATAGAGTGGATCAACTTGGTTGTGAACTATAGATTCTTTTGGTACCTCTAATTATACTAAAGTTGTACTTGTAAAATTCCTTGATCTAAGTCAAGTTTAAATAAATCTCAACTCACTGTTTCCTATGCATTACGTGGTGAGCTTTAGATTGGAAATTCAAAGACATCGTTCTGTTGATCTAGAACTTGGCCTGAATGTTTGTTGAAGCAAAATTTTGAGCAACACTTAACTTGGGAGAGGATTGTAGGCTTTATTTGATCCGATTGTACATTCCACAGCCCACCAAATGACATAAATCCCTAGTATTCCCCCCTTTGAGCCTGAAATCTTTTCCTTGGTTAACCACATCCTAGCCTATACCTTTCGAGTGCTTATGTGCACTGTCCTTTTTTTGGTCCACCTCCTTAAGCGCACTAAACACGTTTAAGTTGTGAATAAAGATTTAAGATCAAAGACGCCAAAGGCAAAGAACGTATAGCCTTAGGAGAACAAAAAGAAAAGACGACTTCAAAGAATAAGGAGCAAAAACCCCATTAAAAAAAAACTCCAACAAAGATGAAGAATCTTCATAAAAAAAAGAAGAAGAAGAAAATACATTTATCAAAAAGGGAAAAAGCTCCAGCACAAGATTCAAATAAAGTCGAAGCAAATAAAAAACAAGGAGAAAAGAAGCACAACAAAGAAGATCGAGCATCAAACCGCAACAAATATCAAAAGCATGGAAACAGTGCAATGCTCATTGAGGAATTAGTCACTTAAATCCCAAATATCATCCCATATGCACCTAAGCCTACAATATCAACCAATGACAAGTCCTACATGATTCCATTTTGAGTGTTTTCACATTAGTGGATACTTACATGATTGTCAAGCTTTTGGTATCTCATTGCGTGCGTTGAATATCATTCTGTGTGTGAGTGTTTCTTGAATGTCCTTAAATCTGAATTCTTTTATTGTGAGTGAATTAGGACTTTATTTGTGGTAAAAACACTTGAAACATGAGGATAAGAAGAATTTAAAACCCTTGATTGAGGCCAGATAAACAGACCTTGTCGAAACTTAAGTATATTCTAGGTACTATTTGAAACTATAGGAATCACTTCTAAGTTGATCTTAATTTTTGCTCAAAAGTAATTAGAGATAATTTGATCATAATGCTAATTGTTGGTATCAATTGAAGTTAAGAAATGAATTGATTTCATTCTTTCATTCTCCAGATATTTACAAAGCACATATTTTCAAAGAAAAAGTACTATTTTTTTAAACTACGTTAGATTTGATTCTTGCTATGCAAGATACGTAGGCAATCCTATGAAAGGGTACGCAGGCAATCCTTCGTCATCAAAGGGTACGACATTCCCTAGTTGACATCTTCCTCATCTTCATAGGGTACAACATTTCCTAGTTGACATCTTCTTTCTCTTCATAGGGTACGACATCCCCTAGTTGACATCTTCTTCGTCTTCAAAGGGTACGACATCCCCTAGTTGACATCTTCTTCATCTTCATAGGGTATGACATCCCTAGTTGACATCTTAGGAAATAATTTCCTATTTTCTTCTTCATATTCATAGGGTACGACATCCCCTAGTTGGCATCTTCTTTGTCTTCATAGGGTATGAAATCCACTAGTTGAAATTTTCTTCATCTTCATAGGGTACGACATCCCCTAGTTGAAATCTTTTTTGTATTCATAGGGTACGAAATCCCCTAATTAACATCTTCTTCATCTTCATAGGGTACGACATCCCCTAGTTGACATCTTCTTCATCTTCATAGGGTACGACATCACCTTGTTGACATCTTATTCGTCTTCATAGGGTACGATATCCCCTAGTTGACATTTTCATCTTTATTGGATCTGACATCCCCTAGTTGACATCTTCTTCATCTTCATAGGGTACGAAATCCCTTAGTTGACATCCTTTTCATCTTCATAGGGTACGACATCCCCTAGTTGTCATTTTCTTCATATTCATAGGGTACGACATCCCCTAGTTGACATCTTCTTCATCTTTATAGGGTACGACATCCCCTAGTTGACATCTTCTTTATCTTCATACGATACGACATTCTCTTGTTGACATTTTCTTCGTCTTTATATGGTACAAAATCCCCTTGTTGACATCTTCTTCGTCTTCATACGGTACGATATTCCCTAGTTTACATCTTCTCTGTCTTCATAGGGTATGACATTCTCTAGTTGACATTTTAGGAAACACTAGTCATAATTTTCTTCTTCGTCTTTATAGGGTACGACATCCCCTAGTTGAAATCTTAGGAACAACATTTCCTAATTTTATTCTTCATCTTCATAGGGAACGACATTCCCTAGTTGACATCTTCCTCGTCTTCATAGGGTACAACATTCCCTAGTTCACATCTTCTTTCTATTCATAGGGTAAGACATCCCCTAGTTGACATCTTCTTCGTCTTCAGAGGGTACGACATCTCCTAGTTGACATCTTCTTCATCTTCATAGGGTATGACATCCCTAGTTGACATCTTAGGAAATAATTTTCTATTTTCTTCTTCATCTTCATAGGGTACGACATCCCCTAGTTGGCATCTTCTTTGTCTTCATAGGGTACGAAATCCACTAGTTGAAATTTTCTTCATCTTCATAGGGTACGACATCCCCTAGTTGACATCTTTTTCGTCTTCATAGGGTACGAAATCCCCTAATTAACATTTTTTTCATGTTCATAGGGTACGAAATCCCCTAGTTGACATCTTCTTCATCTTCATAGGGTACGACATCACCTTGTTGACATCTTATTCATCTTCATAGGGTATGATATCCCCTAGTTGACATCTTCATCTTTATTAGATCTGACATCCCCTAGTTGACATCTTCTTCATCTTCATAGGGTACGAAATCCCCTAGTTGACATCTTTTTCATCTTCATAGGGTACAACATCCCCTAGTTGTTATTTTCTTCATATTCATAGGGTACAACATCCCCTAGTTGGCATCTTCTTCATTTTCATAGGGTACGACATCCCTTAGTTGACATCTTCTTTATCTTCATACGATATGACATTCCCCTGTTGACATCTTCTTTGTCTTTATAAGGTATGAAATCCCCTTGTTGACATCTTCTTCGTCTTCGTACTGTATGATATTCCCTAGTTTATATCTTCTCTGTCTTCATAGGGTATGACATTCTCAAGTTGACATTTTAGGAAACACCAGTCATAATTTTCTTCTTCGTCTTTATAGGGTACGACATCCCCTAGTTGAAATCTTAGGAACAACATTTCCTAATTTTCTTCTTCATCTTCATAGGAAACGACATTCCCTAGTTGACATCTTCCTCGTCTTCATAGTACAACATCCTCTTGTTGACATTTTCTTCATCTTCATAGGGTACGACATCCCCTAGTTGACATCTTCTTTGTCTTCATAGGGTACGACATCCACTAGTTGACATCTTCTTTATCTTCATAGGGTACAACATCCCCTAGTTGACATTTTATTCGTCTTTATAGGGTACGATATCCCCTAGTTGACATCTTCATCTTTATAGGGTATGACAATAGTTGGTATCTTCTTCATCTTCATTGGGTACGACATCTCTAGTTGACATCTTCTTCATCTTCATTGGGTACGAAATCCCCTAATTAAAATCTTCTTCGTCTTCATAGGGTACAACATCTTCTAGTTGGCATATTCCTCGTCTTTATAGGATACGACATCCCTTAGTTGACATCTTCTTCGTCTTCGTAGGGTACGACATCCCTAGTTGACATCATCTTCATCTTTATAGGGTATATAATCCTCTAGTTGACATCTTCTTCATCTTCATAAGATGTGACATCCCCTAGTTGACATTTTCTTTATTTTCATAGGGTACGACATCCCTAAGTTGACATCTTCTTTGTCTTCATAGGGTATGACATCCCCAAGATGACATCTTAGGAAATAATTTACTATTTTCTTCTTCGCCTTCATAGGGTACGACATCCCCTAGTTGACATCTTCTTTGTCTTTATAGTGTACGACATCCTCTAGTTGACATTTTCTTCATCTTCATAGGGTACGACATCCCCTAGTTGACATCTTCTTCATCTTCATAGGATTTGAATTCTCCTAGTTGGCATCTTATTCGTCTTCATAGGATACGGCATCCCCTAGTTGACATCTTCTTTATTTTCATAGGGCACGATATCTCCTAGTTGATATCTTCTTCATCTTCATAGGGTACGATATTTCCTAGTTGATATCTTAGGTAATAATTTCCTGTTTTCTTCTTCGTCTTCATAGGGTAAGACATCCCCTAGTTGACATCTTCTTCATCTTCATAGGATACGACATCCCCAAGTTGACATCTTTTTCATCTTCATAAGGTACGACATCCCCTAGTTAACATCTTCTTCATCTTCATAGGGTACGACATCCCCTAGTTGTCATCTTCTTTCTCTTCATAAGGTAAGAAATCTTAGTTGACATCTTCTTCATCTTCATAGGATACGACATCCCCTAGTTGACATCTTCTTCATCTTCCTAGGGTATGATATTCCCTAGTTGACATCTTAGGAAACACTAGTTCTTAATTTTCTTCTTCGTCTTCATAGGGTACGACACCCCCTAGTTAACATCTTCGTCTTCAAATGGTACGACATCTCCTAGTTGACATCTTTCTCGTCTTCATAGGGTACAACTTTCCCTAGTTGACATCTTCTTCCTCTTCATAGGGTATAACATCCCCTAGTTGATATCTTCTTTGTCTTCGTAGGGTATGACATACCCTAGTGGACATCTTCTTCGTCTTCATAGGGTACGATATCCCCTAGTTGGCATCTTAGGAAAGAATTTCCTATTTTTCTCTTCATCTTCATAGGGTACGACATCCCTTAGTTGGCATCTTCTTTGTCTTCATAGGGTACGAAATCCCCTAGTTAAAATCTTCTTCATTTTCATAGGGTACGACATCCCCTAGTTGACATATTTTTCGTCTTCATATGGTCCGAAATTCCCTTATTGATATCTTCTTCATCTTCATAGGGTACGACATCCCCTAGTTGACATCTTCTTCGTTTTCATAGGGTACGACATCCCCTAGTTGACATCTTGTTCATCTTCATAAGGTACGGTATCCCCTAGTTGATAGCTTCATTTATATAGGGTACGACATCCCCTAGTTGACATCTTCTTCATCTTCATAGTGTACGAAATCCCCTAGTTGACATCTTCTTCATCTTCATTGGGTTTGACATCCCCTAGTTGACATTTTCTTCATCTTCATAGGGTAAGAAATCACCTAATTAACATCTTCTTAGTCTTCATAGGGTACGACATCTTCTAGTTGACATCTTCTTCATCTTCATAGGGTACGCCATTCCCTAGTTGAAATCTTCTTTTTCTTCATGGGGTACGACATCCCCTAGTTGACATCTTTTTCGTCTTCATGGGGTATATAATTCCCTAGTTGACATCTTCTTCATTTTTGTAGGGTACGAAATCCCCTAGTTGACATTTTCTTCATTTTCATAGGGTACGAAATCCCCTAGTTGACATTTTTTTCATTTTCATAGAGTACGACATCCCCTAATTAACATCTTCTTAGTCTTCATAAGGTACGACATCTTCTTGTTGACATCTTCTTCATCTTCATAGGGTACGGCATTCCCTAGTCTATATCTTCTTCGTCTTCATAGGGTACGACATCCCCTAATTGACATCTTCTTCGTCTTCATGGGGTATATAATCTCCTAGTTGACATCTTCTTCGTCTTCATAGGGTACAAAATCCCCTAGTTGACATTTTCTTCGTTTTCATAGGGTACGACATCCCCTAGTTGACATATTCTTCATCTTCATAGGGTAAAACATCCCCTAGTTGACATTTTCTTCATCTTCATAGGGTACGACATACCCTAGTTGACATTTTTTTCGTCTTCATAGGGCACGACATCCCCTAGTTGATATCTTCTTCATTTTCATAGGGTACAACATTCTCTAGTTGACATCTTAGGAAATAATTTCCTATTTTCTTCTTCGTCTTCATAGGGTACGATATCCCCTAGTTGACATCTTCTTCGTCTTCATAGGGTACGACATCCCCTAGTTGACATCTTCTTCGTTTCCATAGGGTACAACATTACCTAGTTGACTTATTAGAAAACACTATTTCCTAATTTTCTTCTTCGTCTTCATAGGTTACGACATCCCGTAGTTGACACCTTAGGAAATATCATTTCCTAATTTTCTTCTTCATCTTTATAGGGTATGACATCCCCTAGTTGACATCGTAGGAAATAATTTTCTAATTTATTTCCCAAAAAAAAAATATTTTCTTTTAATTTAGTTTTTAATAAATAATCTAGTGATATTAATATTTTCTCAATCATAATTTTTAGGACTAGCTATTTAATTTCTTGTATTTATCAATTCAAAATAATATTCTTATTATTTTTATGTTTAACTTAAACAAGATTCTTAAATAAATAAATAAATAAATGAAAAAAGTACCTAAACTACCCAAACCACCCCCACAATCCAACAAATTCTTCACCTCTTTCCCCCATTATCTCCTAATCTCCCTCGACTTCCCATTACATAACCCACACACAACACACATACGTACACTTTATATAAACACACACACACAAATTTACTTCTTGGTATCACTAATCTACTTCTTGGTAGTGTGGCTTGAGGTTTAATATGCCCGACAATCTCATATACTGAATGAGCCAATAATTAGTTCTAGCCTTTTGCAGAATTTAATAGTAAAAAGTATGGTAATTTAAAGTTTAAATATTTGTTATCTTGGATGGCTAACGTGAAACTCTTCAAAAATACAATAGATAGGTATGGTATGTAATTATTTTATCTACAGTTTGTTTTTCTCATTTTTTAATTGTGATATTTGGATATTCATGTCTAATTAATTAAACATTTTCACGCTTGTATTCGAGGATATGTTAGATTTTTGGGATTTGAAAAAAATTATTTAAATTTCTCATATTAGAATTAGTGACTGTGATCCAAATAAATTAGTATTAATATTAATATGTTACTAATAAAAGTGAATTTGTGTGAGATGTGTTACAAACTTTTATTTAAGACCGGTCATATTTGATAAAAGAATAAAAAGAAAAACCATCTATAAGGGAGTGAACTTGTAAAATAATGAGTTATATTCTTAATCTCAAGAAATTAAGGTTTAATAAACAAAACAAAGTTAACGATGAAGTTGGAAAGCCCTGCTACCGACCATTCGTTATAATAAAATCTATCATACCATTTGAAATCGATCTAATTGGGTTGGATAGATTCTAAACATGTTAGATGCTTATTTAGATTTAGAAAATAGAAATGCTCCATAAATGCCTCAAAGGCATGAGAAATACATCATAACTTGTGGTATAATTGGAAAGTACTGCTATCGGCAAGCCACACATTAACATAATAAAATAATTTTAAATTTAAGATAAACAAAAATGGGATACAAGTAATTTTAGGCTAACAAATATTTTATATCAAAAAGATTATTGTAAGCCAGACGTAAGTCATTAAAACGACCGTGCTAGAACCACGGGACTTGAGGGGTGCCTCACACCATCCCCTCGATCAACAGAATTCTTTATCTGAATTTTTAGATCACAGAACAATAATAAAGAGTCATTTCCTTTTTGAATGGGGATTCAATAAGGTGACTTAGAACACCCAAACTCAATTCCAAGTGACGACTCTGTAAAACAAATAATTCCTTTTCAAAACATCACTTTAATTGGAAAAACTCATTTTCTCTAAAACCAACTCCCTAGCGGGGTTGGTGCGATAAAAAATAGGGGTGTGACAACGGAGCATCATGTGAAGACATAGCTTTAGCATAACTTTCAGGATCCTTTTCAACCAAATAAGCTTGAAAATTAGGTCTAAAGTCTTTTGATTTGGATGACCTTGAACTACGTCTTGGTTGAATTTCTTCCAATGGGTCAACTAGTTTTTTGTAATAGGAGAAATAGAACAACTTGTATTTTGTTCAAAGAATCTTTTTTCTTGGAAAATATATGCTCAAAAAAGTTAGCATGCAAAGATTCAATAATTGTGTGAGGACTTGGGGTCTCAAGATTTCAAAATCTATAAGCCTTACTGGTTTGTGAATAACCAATAAACACACAATCTACTCCTCTATAGCCAATCTTAGTTAAATATTGATCCAGTAATCGAACATGAGACAAGCAACCCCATACTTAAATAATTTATATTTGGTTGTTGGATTATTCCAAAGTTCATGTGGAGATGCATCATGATTCCTGGAAGTAATTCTATTCAAAATATGACATGTTGAAAGTGAGGCTTCAGTCCATAAATTTTTAGACATACCACATCCATAAAGCATATAATTAACTATTTCTATGAAAGTCCTATTTTTTCTTTCTGCTATGCCATTTTGTTGTGGTGTATAGGACATGGTCAATTATTTTTTAATGCCTTCTTTTTCACAAAAAATAATAAAATCTGACTTTAAGTACTCTCCACCTCTATCAGACCTAATTGATTTAATTTTTAAACTTAATTTATTTTCAACTTCTGCTTTATATGTTTTCAAAGTCTCAAATGTTTCATCTTTTGTTTTCAATGGAAAGATATAAGTATATCTTGAGTATTCACCAATAAAAATGATAAAGTACCTCTTTCCATGACATGACAAATAATTCATCTCACAAATATCAGTGTGGATTAATTGAACAAGTGTGAAAGTCCTTTTAACTGTCTTAAAGGGCTTCTTTGTAATCTTACATTTACTACAAGTAACACACTTAGTAGTATTATTCTTTTCACAATCATTAATTAATTCATTATTCACCATAAGTTTAATGGATCTAAAATTCACATGTCCAAGACGTTCATGCCAAAAGTCCAGAGACTCCACAAGATAAGCAAAAATATTTTTATTTTCAATATTGAGTTTAAAAATTCTATTTTCAACATGACCTTTTCCAACAAACATGCCATTTTTAGATAAAATAAACTTATCTACCTCAAAAACTATTTTAAAACCATGCTTTGAAAGAAGCGTACCTGACACCAAGTTCTTTCGTATATCAGGAACATACAATACATCCTTCAATGTTACTATCTTTCCGGAAGTAAATTTCAGTTCAACAGTTCCTTTTTCCACAACTTTAGTAGATGAGGAGTTTCCCATATATACAATTTTACTATCCTTTACTAATTTATAAGTCTTGAAAAAATTTTGGATACCTGATATGTGCCGAGTTATGCCTGTATCTATCCACCATTACACTTGATCTTCCGCTATAAATGCTTCTGTGACCATTGCCACAAGATCATCTTTTTTATTTTTATTTGCTTTTTCTTTCTTCTTTTTGACTTTGAGAATTATACAATCACGTGTGTAGTGACCAACTTCGTGACAATGATAGCATTCACCAGATTTAAAATTGGCACCATTATGCTTAAAATTTGTAGTCTTCTTTGCCTTTGAAATTTTTTTATTTTCAGGTTCCTTCTTGTTTGATTTTTCTTCAACCATATGAGATTTCATGACATTTCCTTCAAACTATTATTATCGCGCCATCGTGTCTCTTGTTCAATTTGTAAGTGTTGCAATAATTGTTCAAGAGTCAAATCTTCCCTTTTGTGTAAGAGTTTGCTTCGGTACTCTTTCCAAGAAGGAGGAAGTTTTGATACAATAGCACCAATATGAAAGTTTACATCAAGAGTAATTCTAGATATAGCAATTTTATTAGCTATAAGTTGGAATTCTTATACTTGTTCAGTGATTGACTTTTCATCAACCATTTTGAACTCCATATAATTTGAAATGAGAAATGTCTTAGAACTCGCCTCTTCTGCTAAATAAATTGCTTGAAGAGTGTCCCATATCTCCTTGACATATTTACATTTAACATAATATTGATCATAATATTTATTGGACATTCCTCCAAGAATATAATTCTTGCACAAATAATCATCATATTGCCACTTGGCAATTTGTTCTTTAATCAAATTAGGCTTGTTAGATGCTACCTCAGAACCAGGATCATTAGGAAAAGGTTCTTCAAGAACATATGCCAACTTTAATCATTTTAAAAAGAATTTCATCTTTTCACGCCATCTAGGAAAGTCTTTGCCATAAAATATTTCAAAATTAGGATTAGGCAAAGATGGAATACTATTTAATATTGATGTATAAGCCATTGAGACAACTATCTTCAAATTGTTAGAACAATAATGATAATTGTACAAGAATTAAAAATATTAGAGGCACGATAATACGTTTCTTGAAGATATTTGGAGTCTCTCTCATGAGCAAATGGAAGAACTTGTAACAACTCTATCTTTGGGATTCAACTAAGCCACAAAATAAGTAGCATTCAAGAATGTTGCTCTTCTATTCTTGAATTGGTGATTTCACCATTTGATCAATGTCTCTCAAATATTTTTCAAGCGGATAAGTGTTTTTTGAGTGCTTGTCTTTTCAAACAAAAGAAAATACTATTTATAGGATAAAAGTTTCATGCAAGAAAAGAGTATTAATTAAGTTATAGTTAACAGGTTTATGTATATTTTAAAATAAAAATGTCTTTCTTTCAATAACCTAAAATGTAAAACTTAATGAATAATAAATTTTTCAAATTCATGTTCTTTGTAACTCAAAACTTTAAGTGATGCATTTTTTTCAAAACTAATTGAAACATAACTCTTAAATATCTTTAACGATGTATTTGTTTCAAAATTTATTGAAACATAAACTTAACACAAGGAACCAAAAAGAATCAAGGGAGGAACAACATCGCAATGTAGAGCAAAACGAGTGGAAAAGGGCTATGGTGATTGTGCCTTGCGCCACTGCTGCAAAGCAAGTACTAGGGCAAATTGGTGAAACTGTCATGACCCCTTGAGCCACTCCCAAAGAAAGGGGTTGTGTGAGTTTCATCACTTATATGGAAATCCACTTATTTCATTATGCCATTGCTCTGCTTTTGGATAGTGGCACGAGTCGCGACTTCTTCTAACCCAATTGCGATTGGTTTTTGACATTTTAAGGATTCCTAAACTCTATATAAAATCCCTCCCACATTTTTGTTCATGAAGATCTGATATGGAGAAGAAAAAATCTAGGCCAAAGTTCTAGAACAAGGCTTAGTTTATTTTATTTTTTTAATTTCTTCCTTGTAAATTCATGAAATCTCATCTTCCAAAGAGATTCATGAGTAGCTAAACCTTTTAATTTCTAGGATTATGGTTGAACATGAGAGTTGAAGCTTGAATAGCATATTGTGTATTTAAATTTCCATCTATTGAGTTCCTTATTTCTTCTTGAATTGTAATTACCCGTTTGCTTGATCATGTTATGAATACTATCTATGGCTTTGTTGGACTTGAAAAAGGGTACAACAAGTGAAAAAAGAGAAAATAGGGCTAGTTTGTGGATCTTATATGAAAATGGAATCGATTCATCACTGTTGTGATCTAGTTTAGTTGACACAGATAATATCTTCATGCACTTCACTATTAATTGACGACCGTAACAATATAGGTATTAGGGATAGTCAAGTAGGATTAGGTCGTTGAAAAAATGCCCAATATAGGTAAACTTAACAACAATTAGTAACTCAAAAAATCAAATTATGCATACTTTGGATAACTCAACTAGATTGTCAAAATATCACAACCCTGGATCTTTCCCCAAATATGAATTACAATACAACTTGTACCTCTGATATTGAAGATGTACCAAGCACGACATAACTTAATGTCCAGGGGGAACTAGATGAGTACTCGTATATAAAGTATAAAAATAAATAAGTTTGAGTAAACAATCACGTGTACTAAACAACATCATTGATTCATCCTAATTTAAAGTGTTATAGAGAACAACCTTATATATCATAGACTGACACAATCCATATAAATCTGCAATTAGAAAGGCCATATCTGGTCTAACATACCACCCCTTTCCCCATATTATTTTTGACATTAAGTGCTTATAACTTATGAAAAATCTTAAAGCCTCGCTCTATAAATTATAATTTCAACTATATGAAAGTGAAACTCTCCACCCCTTTGATAGATTAACAATTGATGCCAAATCTCCAGCTATCAATCACTTAGTCCAGACCGAGCGTATTGATAATAAGGTACCCTACAAATTTCTCCTATAAATCCAATCCCACTAAATAAAAAAGAGGACTCATCAAACATGAAAGATGAACTAAAAAACACTAGGTCACCACTTATGTTAATATGTCATTTCCACCAGACAATGAACCAAGATCATAAATAGCGAAGGCCTATAAAAACAAGTTCTTATATAAAACCAGAAAAAGAAAGCCAAATCCTAAACATTATTATCCAAAGCACTTTATACTTGGCATATGTATTGATGAAGGATCTAAATCAACAGTTGACAAATTATACCCTCAATTTTAGACAACATTGATTTTTCAAGATCAACTCATAAGATTAAACTTTATTGGCAATCCAAGACCTCACCCAACTAATGAAGCAATACTAAAAACTATTCTTTTTACCTAATCTTAAATAATTGTTTGTCGTTATCAGGAGTGATAGCTACGTGTGTGGTTAGAGCAACTATGTTAGATAAGAAGTTGGTGGGGTTTGAGAAATTTAGAAAAATATACCCACCACAGTTTTAGGGTGGCCAAAGCAAGGATACATATGATTTTTTGGTTAGTTGTCATGAGAGACATTAAAGTGTGGCTTATTTTAGTCTCACATGGTTTATTATATAGCTTTGAAGATTTGTGGCCCCACCAATCAGTGGTGGCGCTCCTATATTGACTCTAGGCATACAAGTTCTCATATATGATAACTTGGTCTTTGTTTACATGAGCATTCCTTGACTAATCTATTCCTTGGAGCCCAAGGAAGGAGAACATACATCCATTCAAGCACTTGACACTAGATGTATCTCAATGACTAAGTATAAGACTCAATTTTATATATTGTCCCATCATTCCATGGTGATTCCATTGGATGATACTGAGAGAATTCATAGATTTGTAAGAGGTTTTACCATAAGGATTAGAGAGACAGTATTCCATACAACCTAGTCTAGAGTTATTTTTAAGAGGTTAGTTGAGATAACTAAGAAGTTTGAGCTCCTGCATAATAAGGTGTATGGGGATCTGAGGGACAAGAGGTCTCTCACATATTTGTGGTATCTCATTCAAAACTAAGGGTTCTTTTGATGAGGATTTTGGCCTCAATATGATGGGCTCGTTCACACGATTATGCAGATGTCCAAGTATGGATATTCTGGATAAGGTCCCTTCAATTCAGATCGGAGTTTTTATGGGTCTTCTCAGAGGTTGTTAGGCTGTAGTGGTCATTCAAGTTTTTTAGATTCATCTCAATGGACTTTTACTTATTTTAATTTTTTCACTTATGAGGATCTTAGACATTATAAGATGGAATAACCATGGCATAGATATAGAGGCCCATAATAGGATTTCTAGGTACCATTTTAGGCAACAACACCCTCAGTTTGGGGTTAGGGTGTACCTTAGGGAGGTAGGGATGAACTACCAGCCGGTTGTTAAGGTGGTAGGGGAGTTTTTCAGACAGGAGGTGACAGAGAACAATGTTATGGTTTTCTAAGTAGGTCAGAGGTAGAATCTTTAGATGCAGTTATTATAGGTAACGTCTTTGTATGCCATTGACCTTTTTCAGTGTTAAGTGATTCTAGTTCTACTTTCTCCTATGTGTTTGTATATTTTATATTAGTTTTTATATGATTTGTAAGTCTATGGTTGTGACTTATTTTATTTCTACCTCATCAAATGATTCTTTAGTGGTGGATCGAATGCACCGATCCTTTATTGTAACCCATTTGAAGAATGATACTTGGGTAGACTTGATTATTTTATTTATGAAAGATTTTAGTATGATTTAGGTATGACCTTCTCAATGGTGATGTTATGAAAAAGTTATAGATCAAATAGGCTTTCATGAAATGGTACTACTAAGGTAGAGAAAGTGATTGGAAATGGAATATAATATTTGTGAATAAGGATAAGGATATTTGCTTTGATTTGGAAGGTAAAGGATTCATCTTTATAAAATAAGTCTGAACCCCAAATTGCATGATTCTGTAGGTCTTGTTCAAAATATAAGGATATCATCATAATGTTTTCGTATGGTTGGTAAACTAATGAGTATCCTTAAAGAATGAAGTCTATAAATGTAAGGGTTAAGTGTTGTGATAAGTTTTAGGGTGGTTTTGGGTTTGATAACTAGTAAGACTCAGATTTCAAATGGTGGATGAGATCATATCAATAGTAAAATGGTTGGTGGTGTACTAAGGTGTGTCATATTATAGCATCTACAGGAGAATGGTATCTTTATTATTAGGGTCATAATCCAGATTTTCTATAGTAAGGCTATATTTATGGTAATGGGTTATGTTAGGGTATTAATAAGTAAGGCAAGAAAATTTAAATGTGTTAGTTATAGAGGACTTATAAGGGCTTGTGCATATAAAAACACACGGGTTACATAAATTACTACTGTTAGATGTTAAAAAGGCATAAAGAAGAATTTCACTTAAAGGTTTCAATACAAAATATAAGGTAATACACCATGGTCTTTGTGCTGAAGAGTACATAAGGTAAATGAGTCAAGGAAAGGGACATGTTTATTGTATATTGGAGAGTTTGGCGTATTCAAAATTATGTCAAAGATACAGTGGAAGATTTGTATACATTTCAACCTCTGAGTTATGAAACAATAGGAAAAGGGCTACATTCATCAGTGAAAGGTATATTAGGTTGGCATAAGCCTGCATAAGCTTATTAATGCTTTGTAAAACACCCCAGATTTTGGTCCTTGAAATTTTCTCAACTTATGGGCTTACTTCCAAGACTATGAATCACCCTATGAGTTGTAGGGTATCATTACGGGTCTTAGGGACCCAATCGTAGCCTTGACAATATGTTAGCCTAGAGTTTATGTTGTGACTATGACTAGGGGTTGCGAGACTTAATGACTCTAAATGAGTCATATAATCCCATCCGTGACCAAACTAGTATGATGCCTATAATATTTTGTCTTAACTACGCTTGGACCCTACGAGTCATAGGGTCTCATAAAGAGTCGTAGGGTGAGTTGTAGGATTACCAAACATTTTATATAAGTATATATGTATGTGCATATATATGTGAAAATGTACATTGAGTTGAACTAGATTTTGAATTGTCATTACTTTATCCTTATCCTTGAGTTAAATGCTAGTGCTCAACCCACTAACCATCTCTAGACGCTGTATCTTCACGCGATGCAGGCAACAATGATTCTTCTACTTTTTTTACAGTGTTAAGTGGATCGACTCGATTCATCGGTCGTTTGTAGTGAAGTAGTGAGCTTCCATTCTCTAGAAGACTTGGTCATTTTATCAGTTTTCTTTCATAAAATAGAATTGAAGAGTTCACATTAACATTATCATTATTATTTTTAGGGTCAGAGATATGTATCGACTTAGATTATTTTTGGGTTTGTAGAGGCTTTGTGGATATTACTGTGGATTGGGTATTGATGTTGACCCTCTTAGTTTTCTTTGAATTTATTATCTTTCTATCTTGTTATATGTTTAGATTTCAGCCGCTATTGGCGTGTTATGTTCTGTGTGGTTAGACAAAGGGGTTGGTCTTGGGTTCTCGATGGACTTGAGATACCCATCTCAACCAATCCCTAGTTTTGGTCATGACAAAGTTGGTATCAAAGCGTAGTCTTAGTGTCATCAGGTGTCCATAAATTTATGTCAAGTTGATTCTCCTTTATGGGTGTGTAGCATGCCACACTTATAAGAAAGAGGCCACGAGATATTTAGGAGTGTTTTTCTTTCTTGTTCTATTTCAGGCAATAGAGTCTAAGGTCTTGAATCCTTTTTAATCTCTATTTGTTGTATTTCAGATTATGTCTCCATGAAAATTTGATGCTCGTGGAAATGTTTTAGTCCAGCTTAGGGACAATGTGGATGTAGATAGTCCTACATATGAAGTTTAGATCCGGTTTAGGGGTCCAACTCCTGATTTTCCTCATGAAGTTCCACCGGTTCCCTCTATCCCTTCTCAAACACCTTAGTCTTATGTGTCATATGTTGAGTTTTGCCAATCGATCCATTTGGTTACCCAGTTGGTGGCCTATCAGACTAAACGTGTTGCTTCTGTTGCTCCATCTTCTAAGGTCACTAGAGTTAGTCAGTTTATGAGGTTGAGCCCTCCGACTTTCATTGGCTCTAAGGTTGAAGGAGATCCTTAAAATTTCATAGATGAGATAGAGAAGATCTTTTGTGTGATGCATGCTTCTGACTCCAAGTGTGTTGATTTTGCTGCATACTATCTGAAGGATGTAACATTTCAGTGGTATGAGGAGTGGGGTCAGTCTAGGGGTGATGATGCGGAGTTGGCACTATAGGATGAGTTTTTTGGTGCTTTTTTGGATGGTTTCTTTCCTTAGGAGTTGATGGAGGTTAAAGCAGAGGTGTTCGTGAATCTGAAATAGGGTAGGATGACTATGAAAAAGTATGCCCTAAAATTTTACTAGTTATCCCATTATGCTCCTGAGTTAGTGTCTAGAGTGAGGAAATTATCTTGTCGGTTGTCCTGTAATTTGATTTTGGAGAGAAAATCCGCGTTGTTGAACAAGGATAAGGATATCTCTTAATTTATGGTGTATATGCAATAGGTCAAGGAGAAAAATAAGAAGCAAGCAGAAATGGGGCAAAGGCAAAGTAAGAAGTTTTGGTATTCGAATCAGGGTGGGGGTCAGTAGTAGAATTGTAGAGATGGTGTAAAATGGTGTAAAAAAAGTGGTGTAATTATGGTTCCTATTCTACGATGAGTTCTCCATATCCTAATACATCGGGTGACCGTTATTTTAGAGCAATAGTGGATTTAGGGCACAGGGTGCCCAGTCTCAGGCTAATGGATCTTAGTCAGCCCCATCTTATCCCCCTTGCCAATTCTATCGGTAGGTGCATCATGGATTTTGTGAGGAAGGGAGAAACAAGTGCTTTAAGTATGGTCAATTGGGCCACATGCAGTGGGATTTCCCTAAGTTAGGTTGCTACTGGGGCTAATAAGGTTTTGGTTTCCACGTCTTTGGGTCCTACCCCAAAAGGTGCTACTTTTAGCTCCAACACTGGTTGAAATCGCCTTTATTCTCTTGCTACTCACCAATTTGAGGTATCTTCTGATGTTGTCACTGGTACATTACAACTCTTTTCCCATGACGAGTATTGTCTGCTTGATCTGGGGTCTACACTTTCTTATGTGACCCATTATGTGGTTGTTGATTTTGGTTTTGGTCCTGAGTGTATTTTGAATCCCTTTTATGTGTCCACCCTAGTGGCTGATTCTGTGATTGCTAGAAGAGTTTATAGAGGTTGCGTGATATCTATCTGTGGTAGGGAGGCCTTGGTAGACTTGATAGAATTGGATATGGTCGATTTTGACGTTATCCTAGGGATGGATTGGCTCCATTCGTGTTATATCTCTTTAAACTGTTGGACCCATAAGGTCCTTTTCAAATTCTTATATGAACCGTGATTAAGTAGGAAGGGAGTTCCCTAGTGCCTAAGGAAAGTTTCATTTCATATCTTAGAGCCCAAAAACTGACTTCCAAGAGGCGTCTTTATCACTTGGTAAAATTTAAAGATTTTAATTTAGAGGGTCCCTCATTGCAATCTGTCCCTTTAGTCTCTGAGTTCCTTTAAGTGTTCCCCTGTGATTTTCCTGGTGTTCCTTCCGATAGGGAGATTGATTTTGGGATTGATCTTTTTTCGGAAACTCATCCTATCTCTATCACTTCCTGTAGAATGACTCTAGCTGAGTTGAAAGAAATTAAAAATCAGTTGAAAGATCTCCTGGATAAGGGTTTCATTCGTCTTGGTGTTTCCTCGTGGGGTGCTCTTGTGCTCTTCGTGTATAAGAAGGATGGTTCTCTTTGGATGTGTATAGATTACTGCCAGTTGAATAAGGTGACGATTAAGAATAAGTATCCTCTTCCTAAGATTAATGACCTATTTGATCAGCTTTAGGGTGCTAATATTTCTTCAAGATTGATCTTCGGGTGGGTTATTATCAGTTGAAGACTAGGGAGGTGGATATCCCTTAGACTACTTTTTGAATCCGATATGGTTATTTCGAGTCCCTGGTCATGTGTTCTGGGTTGACCAATGCGCTGACATTATTTATGGATCTTATGAACCGAGTATTCTGTCAGTTTCTAGACTTGTTCGTCATTGTGTGTATCAATAATATTTTGGTATATTTGAAGAGTGAGTAGGATCATGGCAATCACCTCCGTAACGAGTTGTAGACCCTTAAGAATTAGCATTTATATGCCAAGTTTTGGAAGTGTGAGTTCTGGTTGAATTCCATCACTCTTCTGGGTCTTATTGTTTCTAGTGAAGGGATCATGGTGGATCCACATGAAATTGTGGTGATTAAGTAGTGGACTAGACCCATGACTCCAACTAATATTAGGAGTTTCTTGGGTTTATCCAGCTATTATAGAAGGTTTGTGGAGAGTTTCTCATCTATTGTTGCTCCGTTAACTAATTAACCCAGAAGAAGGTAAAGTTTATGTAGTCCGATTCTCGTGAGGGGAGTTTTAATAAGCTAAAAGACAAGTTGACTTATGCTTCTATTTTTTACCTTGCATGAGGGAGCTGATGACTTCGTGGTCTATTGTGATACGTCCCATGTGGGATTGGGTTATGTCTAATGCAACATGGTTAGGTGGTGGCATATGCTTCTAGATAATTGAAGGTCAATGAAAGGAATTATCCGACTCATGATTTGGAGTTATTAGCTGTGGTGTTTTCTTTGAAGATCTGGCGCCACTACTTGTATGGAGTTCACGTTAACATTTATTCTGATTATAAGAGCTTGCAGTATGTGTTTACTCAGAAGTAGTTGAACCTCAGGAAAATGAGATGGCTTGAGTTGCTTAAGATTACGACATAAGTCTGCACTATTACCCAGTTAAAGCTAACATGGTTGTTGATGTTCTTAGTAGGTTGTCCATGGGGTGCTTATCTCGTTGATGATAAAAATTGTCGTCTTGTGAAGGATATTCACCGGTTAACAAATCTTGGGGTTCGTCTCTTTGACTCCAAGGATGGAGGTGTGATTGTGTAAGAGGTGGTGAAGTTATCTCTTGGTACTGAGGTGAAAGACAAATAGGTTTTGGATCCTATCTTGATGCAGATTAAGGATGATGTTGGTCAATATGAAATGATAGCTTTCGAGATTGGTGGTGATGGTATCTTAAGGTACCAAGGTAGGTTGTGTGTTCTTGTTTTTGATGGGTTGAGAGAGAGGATCTTGGCTGAGGCTCATGAGTTGAGGTATACGGTTCATCCTGGTTCGACGAAGATGTACCATGACATGAAGGAAATCTATTTGTGGAATTACATGTAATGAGATGTGGCCAATTTTGTGGCTACGTACTTGGTGTGTCAACAAGTGAAGGTGGAGCACTTGTGTAACGCCCTGATTTTCTAGAATCAGAACACCACACAGTGCTCATGATCCTGAATAACCACAAAATAACCTTCTACTGATATCTGTACCCGAGTACTGCATAATATAATATAATAAATGCAAAAAACTGGCGAAAACTTGCCATAAGGTTCAAATATCTAAAAATACTCAATACTGAAAACTGAATACTAATTCATCTGTCCAAAAAACCTCTAACTGTCTGAACTTTGAAGTTGATGGGATATGTCCCCAACTAACTTCCTCTACTGAAAATAAACTGAGTCTAATGCCATAGTAAAATAAGGATCATCCTCGAATGAAGAGGACTCACTGCTACGACTACTGCTGCTGACTGATTCTGGACTGCTAAGGGTGCACTGGATCTCATGCTTTTGAACCTATGGTATAAGATACCATAGTATAAGAGAAAAGTATGCGTCAGTACTTTGAATGTACTAGTATGCTAGATAAGGTAAGGCTAAATGCAAGGGCTTATGCATGAACATAGCTTAACTAAATAACATGAGAGTACTGAATGAGGACATATGCATGAATGCACAAACCATAACTGAAATCATCGTGACTTTGAATACTGATACTTGGATACTACTTTATTGACATCTGAACTTACTACTAATACTGAGATACTAAATAACTGAATTTGTTGATGTTGATAACTGAGTACTGAAGTTGAGATCAGTCCTCTCTAGCGGAAAATCTCTAAATTTTTTAATAATAGAAATAACGGACTGAGTTTGAGATCAGGACTATCTAACGGGTTATCTCCGGCTCTTTTAGTACTGATAATGATTAATTTTACGTGAGATCAGGCCTATCTAGTGGGTGGTCCATGAATCTATAGAACTATCTAAGTTTCTTACTAAGATGGGTGACTGTATCTGACATTCTTGATTTCTGTGTTCTACTTCGAAGACTGATACTGAAACTTCAACTGTGGGAGTTCTCACTTAACCAACATGCCCCGAATATGATCTAGTGAGGTCCAACCTGTAACCCCAGTTGGAAGGGTGTCAATACCGTGCCACGGGTAAAGACCTCTACTATGGTCAAGCCTCTCTAATGGGTGATCTTGAACAAGAAGTCAAGCCTAAGGAAATATGATAGTTAAGCCTTAATCTAACGGGTGACTCCTGGTCTTGTGCTGGCTACGCAGTTCTGGAGTTCAGGAACTATTACTAATGACTCTGCCTCTCTAACGGGGAAGTCGTCATCCCTGCATTCGCTCGGTGCTAGTTCCTACTCCCAACTGAAAGACACTAAACTGATTCTTGGGCTTTACTAGATTAAGATGAATCCTTTTATGATTATCTTACTTGACTGATCTGACTGAGTTTACTTAATTCTGTTATCTGAAAGAATACTTCTAAATCTCGTTATCTGAATGGATGATACTAAGTTCTAAATTGATTACTTGAATTCTACTGAGGTCCGAAACTGAATTCTTGAATACTACTAAGATCTGAGCTGAGTACTGAACCGAAGTTGGAATGCTAATGATACTTAGATTACTGAGATTTCTTAAGTTCTGTAACTGTCTGATAGTACTAAAATCTGTAACTGACTGAGTTCTAAGGATCATGGCTTGACTGAGATTATTGTGAAAACTGACACTGGCTCTAGACAACAACTAATTTGTCATGTAAAAATACCCCCTGTACCCGATAACATAAACGTAAAACATAACTATTCTTGAATAATTATGACTATAGATTTTCATTCACAACACAATCAATACGATATCTCGTCAATCACTTGAATGTCATACACATGTAAATGTATAGGGAATGCATACTAATATCTCATAGTTGTTCAATAAGGAATATACATGGATAAGAATGCATGCATCTTATCGTAATACCTTCACTAAGGCATTTCAACAAATGCTTGGCATGCACTAGTTATCACAAAATTGGGGGTTTCATGCTTAACATACTAAATAGGCACTAGTATCTTTACTTAAGCATTGTATCAAACGTATGGGGAACATTCTTTGGTTATACCACAGATTCTATACTTAATCATCATTAATACATCAATATCATGCAACTTGAAGAGGGTTTATCATGAACATCATAAAATTCATCACATACTAGAATCAACTCATGAAATTGGTAGTATAAATAATGAATTAAAACCCAACAATACACATAAATCATGAAATCTCATAAATATGTAACCCTCAAATTTTGAAAAGAATTCTTGAGATTCTTGGGTGGACGGATGTAACGCCTAGAATCTGGTACCCAAAATGCTAGATGGTGCTCATGACCCCGAAGGACCATAAGCTAACCTATGACTGATATCTGTACATGTATACTGCATAAAATACTTTATAATGTTAAAACATAAACTGAAAGGCCATAAGGTTCAAAACTGTAACATAACTGATAAAATATAACATTTGGATGGGGTATGAAATACCCAAAGCAACTGAAATAACTGTCTGAACATGATAGTCTACAAAGACTCTAACTGACTGAACTGTCTAAGTAAGGAGCAGATGGGACATGTCCCAAACTAACTCCAACTAATAAACTAGTTAATGAGATAATAGGGAATAATCATGTCCTCGAATGATGAGGACTCACTTTTAACTCTGACTGTTGAAACTGGAATCGACTGCTGATCTGGAGCTCATGTCTCTGAACCTATGGTATAAGACACCATAGCGAAAATGCGTCAGTACTTTCAATGTACTGGTATACATGTGAGGTAGGCTGAATGCATGGGGTTCATATACATGAACAATAATAATAACTGACTAACTATCATGAGCATGAGAATACATACATGAGACATAACAACTGACACTAGTACTGTGTTAACATGATTACTGAATCTTAGTGTAACTGATAACATGAGTGACTGTATGTGATAGTCCTGAATCTGATGGAACTATCTGAGTTCTGTACTGTGTCAGAGTACTGTATCTGACAGTCCTGAAAACTGAAGAACTATCTGAGTTCTATTACTGAGATTGATACTGAGACTGTGGGAAATAGTCATCTAACCAACATGCCCCAAATAATACATTATAGCTGAATTGGGGTCCAATCTATGACCTGATTGGAAGGATGCCAATACCACGCCACTGGTAAGGACAACATGTGAGTAACCCTAATATAACAGGTAACTATAGTGAGAACGGTGGGAACCCTCATATAGCAGGCTAAGCCACCTTATCTACCCTCATATAGCAGGCTATGATGTCTCAACCTATGTTGGCTACATAGTTCTGGAACACAAGAATTTCTTCTAAGAATTACCCCCTCATATAACAGGTGAGTTCCCATCCTTGGGTGCACTCGGTGCTAATTTTTACTTCCATCTGAATAGACACTGAACATAATTTACTGAACTAACCATGGACTGGGTTACTGATTTCTGTTGACTGGCAGAATAATACAGATATCTGACAATCGACTGAGTTCATGAGATCATGGAGATTTCCTGAGTCATAAGACTATCTGAAGTCTAAGGATTCATAGTTTGACTGAGACTATTGTGTAAACATGACATAGCTCTAGGCACACAACTAATGTTTTGGGTACAAGTACGCCCAGGACTCGATGGAAGGAAAACTGACCAAGCATAACTTACTTGAACATATAACTAACATCATAATCCATAATACATTTATAGAAGCATTCCATCAAAACATGTGATAGGCATATCTTGCACATACATGGGGATTTCATGATATCATTCTAGTTGGGCATTGTTCCTTTATCTAGGAATTTAATCAAACACATGGTAGGCATAGTACATGTAGACAACATTATACAATAATTAATCATCACGATTCATCTCTAATTTCATCATCTAGGGTGTATTCATAGGTTCACATGAATATATATTTATGCAAATCAATTCCACTTAAAATTGATGATCCAACATGGATTTGAATTCAATTGATCATTCTCAACATAAACAAAACAAACCCAATATGAAATTCATAAAGAAATCCATAAACTTAAACTTAGAAAAGTGATTCTTGGGCTTCACGGACGAAAGGATTCCATGAATGAACACCATGCATACCTTAGTTCGTGATTTCGTGAGGAGTGACGGAGGAAATTCTTGATTCTGAATCTCCTATAAAAAGACCTAGGTTGTTCTTGAGAGTTTTTTGAGAAAAACTAGTATATTTTGGATGAAAATTGGCTGAATCAAGTGTTAAAGGGCTTAAATAGGGGTGGGAAATTAACCTTTTTAACCCTGGACACGTCTTGGTGTTTTAGTAAAAATTTCTTGAAATGAACCCTGGCACGACCCAGCGCTATCGCGCCGTGTCACTAGAATTTGAAAATTGGGAAACTGAGTGATGGAACAACGTGGAGCCATCGTGTTGTCCTTTCTTTTGTGACCTGGAACTTTGGCGCGACGCGGGGAAAATCGCGCTGAGAGACTGGAAAAACGACAATTCTGGATTTGGGCCCTGGCGCGATGGCCCATAATCGCGGACCCCTACTGGAATTTTCCAAATTCCATTTCCTCTTGTGGCGCGGTGTGCCACTGACTAATATGGCGCTGTTTTACGACAGGAACTTAAAATAGTCATAACTTCTGACCCGATTATCGGATTTGGGCGAATCTTATATCGATGGAAAGATTATTGAATTTCCCACATGAAAAAGTGAAAAGATTGAAAATTCCTTATAGAATAACCATCATTAAATTTAGAAGCTAATGCTATACATTCTTGAGATGAAATTATCTAGGAAAAAGTATGGGGTATTACAATATCTCCCCCTTGAGAATATTCCTACTCGCATGAGACTGACTGAGAGGGGAAAAAAGACAACTAACGTACATACTGAATATGAATAACTAGAACATGATATCATGACTGACATGACTAACCAGCTGAACATATAATATTGGATATGCATTTCTGATGCATGTATAACTGATTCATGAATACATAACTGAGTGTTCTGATGAACTATGTTTCTCATAATGAGAATGCATGTTTGATGCATAATTATATAACTGAGATGATGCATGACTGAATATGCAATGTTACTTGATACCAAGTTTATAATGGGAACATGAGCATGAAATTGCATACCAAGTTTCTGATGAACACTGAACATGAAACTGAGTAACCTTAAGGAGAACTGTTACCTGGAGCTTGATTTGAGTTGGCGAAGAAGAGGTGAGGATACTTGGTACCCATATCTGCTTCTTCTTCCCAAGTATCTCCCTTGATGGACTGATTTTGCCAAAGAACTTTAACTAAAGGGACTTCTTTGTTCCTCAATCTACGAGTCTGATAGTCTAAGATTTTGACTGGAATCTCTTCATAAGAGAGAGTGTTCTGAACATCAATGCTCTGAATAGGGACTACAACTGATGGGTCACCTATGCACTTCTTGAGTAAAGAGACATGAAAGACTGGATGAACTGAGGCTAGATCTAAAGGCAATTCAAGCTCATAGGCTACCTTGCCAAAGCTACTAAGAATCTTAAAGGGACCGACATATCGGGGATTGAGTTTCTCTTTCTTGCTGAACCGCTTCACTCTCTTCATAGGAGAGATCTTTAGATAGACATAGTCATCAATCTCAAGCTCGAGATCTTTTCTACGAACATCTGCATAAGACTTCTGTCGGCTCTGAGTAGCCCAGAGTATTTCTCTAATCAATTGGACTTTTTCTAAGGCATCGAATACCAAGTCAGGTCCTATAACTGAGGCCTCACTAACTTTGAACCAACCAATTAGAGATCTACATCTCCTACCGTGGAGAGATTTGAATGGAGCCATTCGAATAATGGAATGATAGCTGTTATTGTATGCAAACTCAATCACAGGTAAGTGGTCATCCCAACTTTCCTTGAAATCGATTGCACACGCCCTTAGTATATCTTCTAACATCTTAATGGTCCTTTCTTCTTGACCATTTGTCTGAGGATCAAAGGCTGTACTGAGATGAACTTGGGTACCAAGACCTTTTTGGAATGCTTTCCCGAAATGAGAGGTGAGCTGGGTACCCCTGTCTGAGATAATAGATAGCGGAACATCGTGCAATCTGACCAACTCCTTAATGTAGAGTTTGGCATAATCCTCAGCTGAATACGAGGTATAAATTAGAAGAAAATTATCTGATTCGGTTATTCTATCTACAATGACCCAGACTGAATCATACTGATGACGAGTTTGAGGCAAACTCATCGAGAAGTCCATGTTCACAACTTCCCACTTCCAAGTAGGAATACTAAAATCCTACATGGACCCACTAGGCTTCTGATGCTCTATCTTAACCTGCTGGCATGTAGAGAACTTAGCCACAAACTCTGTAGTGTCTCTCTTTATCCCACTCCACCAATAGATTTCTCGCAAGTCGTGGTACATCTTTGTGGCCCCTGGATGAACAGAGTAGCGTGCACCATGCGCTTCTGCAAGAATTCGCTACCTTAATTCATCTACACCTGGAACACAGAGACGACCCTGACAACGAAGAACACTATCTCCCCCTTAGGAGAAAACCTCTATTTTCTGATCCTAAACTGACTCTTTCAACTTGACAAGGATGGGATCTCTATCTTGTTTTTCTTTTACCTTGGAAACTACAGATTATCCTAAACTACTCTGAACCAATATATCACCTTCAACTGTATCGACTAATTAAATGCCTAGTATGGCAAGCTGATAGACTTCCTGAGCTAACTTCTTCTTATTGTCATCCACATGAGCAACACTACCTATAGACAGTCTACTGAGAGCGTCGGCTAATACATTGGCCTTGCCCGGATGATAGAGGACACTCATGTCATAATCTTTCAAGAGCTCTGACCACCTTCTCTGATGAAGATTGAGATCTTTCTGAGCAAAGACATACTGAATACTCTTATGATCTGTTAACACCGTATAGATAATGTCTCCAAATCTTCAAGGAAAATACTGCAGCTGCTAACTCAAGATCATGAGTAGGATAATTCCTGTCTTAGGGTTTAAGCTATCTGGAGGCGTAGGCTATGACCTTACCATACTACATGAGGACACAACCCAAACCTACTCTGGATGCATCACAATACACTACGAACCCATCTGGACCATCTGAAAGAGCTAAAACTGAAGCTGAGGTGAGTCGAGTCTTCAACTCTTGAAAACTCTTCTCGCAAGGATCTGACCGTTGAAACTTGACTTTCTTCTGAGTCAATCTAGATATAGGGGATGCAATAGAAGAAAATACCTCAACAAACCATCTGTAATAGCCAGCCAAACCCAAGAAACTCTTAATATCTGATGGAGAGACAAGGCGAGGCCAATTTCTTACTGCTTTGTTCTTTTGAGAATTAACTCTAATGCCATCACCGGAAATGATGTGACCAAGGAATGCAACTGACCTTAGCCAAAAGCCGCACTTACTAAATTTGGCAAACAACTGATGATCTCTGAGAGTCTAAAGTACTATTCTGAGATGGTCTGCATAATCGTGCTCACTGCGGAAATAGACCAGGATATCATCTATGAAGACTATGATGAACATGTCCAAGTATTGCTTGAACACATGGTTCATCAAGTCCATGAAAGTGGCTGAGGCATTGGTAAGACCAAATGACATAACTAATAATTCAAAGTGATCATACCGGGTGTGGAAAGCTATTTTCGGAATGTCACATTCCCTAACTCTGAGCTGATGATAGCTGGATCTGAGCTCTATCTTAGAGAAATAACTGGCACCCTGAAGTTGTTCAAACAAGTCATCGATTCTGGGAAGAGGATACTTGTTCTTGACCATGACCTTATTGAGTTGGCGGTAGTCTACACACATCCTAAGAGAACCATCTTTCTTGTACACGAATAACACTGGAGCGCCCCACGGGGAAATGCTGGGCCTAATGAATCCTTTATCTAAGAGATACTTTAATTGTTCTTTCAGTTCTCTGAGTTCTGATGGTGGCATTCTGTATGGCGGAATAGAGATAGGCTGAGTATTTGGAAGAAGATTAATACCAAAGTCTATTTCCCTTTTGGGAGGAATTCCTGGAAGATCTTTGGGAAAGACATCTGAATATTCATTCACTACTGGGATTGATTTAAGACTGGGAGTTTTAGAACTAGTGTCCTTGACTCGAATAAGATAATAGACATATCCTTTAGATATATTTTTCATGCCCGAAGGTAGGAAATAAGATGACCTCTGAAAGTGGATACACTACCCTTCCACTCTAGGATGGGTTTATTCAGAAACTAAAACTGGACTATTCTATTTCTGTAGTCGACTGTGGTATAGCAGGAATGAAGCCAATCCATGTCGAGAATGACGTCAAAATCAGTCATATCTAATTCGACTAAGTCTGCTGAAGTGACTTTCTGAAATATCATAACCAGGCAATTCCTATATACCCGCAGGGCTATGATGGTTTTACCCACTGGGGTAGAGACTGAAAAGGGCTCTGCTAGGATTTCGGGACTGATTCCAAAATCACCTGCTATATAGGGAGTAACAAAAGACAAAAAAGCTCCTGGATCTAGCAAAGCGTAAACATGCACATGAAAGATTTGTTACGTACCAGTAACTATATCAGGAGAATTTTCCTAATCCTGTCAGGACCTAAGAGCATAGAGACGATTTGGACGTTGCCCACTAATAGAACTGGTTTTGGCACCCTGCTGATTTGGGTGACCAGACTTAGCTAAGAAGCGATTCTATTGACCATGAGGACATGGCTGAGGATAGTCTCTGACTCTGTGGCCTAGATTTCCACATTTGAAACAAATACCGCTGCCAGCTTTACAAATACCCTGATGGTGCTTGCCACAAGTCTGACAAAGAGGATAGGTGCGGGCACTGCTAACACTGCCCTGGGACTTAGATCCTGGCGCTCTATCTTTGTTACCCTTTCTGAACTTAGGAACTGGAGCACTAGATGAACAAGGAGATGGAACTGATGACTTAGGAAGAAATTGAGAACGGTTTCCTCCTTCTGACTTAGGCTGAGCAAAGTTGAAACTATCTGTCTTTGCCCTCTTATTCTGCTTCTCCCTCATCTTAATCTTCTTCTTCTCTACTTGATGAGCATAAGTCATGAGCCTGGATAAAGTCATGTCACTATTCATCATAGCGGATCTACACTCATTAACACCGCTATCATTCACCCCTGAAATGAACTTACTCATTCTTTCCCTGCTATCTGCAACCACATTAGGGGCATATTTGGCTAATTAAGTAAACTTAAGAGAATACTCTTTCATTTTCATATTGCCTTGCCTGAGGTTGATGAATTCTAGCACCGTAGCTTCTCTAAGATCTAGGGGAAAGAATCTATCAAGGAACGCTAAAGCAAACTCCTCCCACTCAACTGACCCTGAATCATCTTCCCTCTCTAACTTCCACTGCTTGAACCAAGTGTGAGAAATATCCTGCAACTGATATAAAACTATCTCAACACTCTCACTAGACGTAACCCTCATTATGTCTATAACCTTCTGCACCTGATCTATGAATTCGTAAGGGTCCTCATCTACCTTTGACCTGAGGAAGGATGAATGATTTATTTGGGTGAAGTCCCGAATCCTAGATACAGCTGAATTGGCCACTGGGTTGGCTGGAATGACTGCTGGCCATTCATTTTGAGTGGCAAATGATCGAGTAAGAGTAGTGAATGCGGCCCTAAACTCTGCATGAGAAACATGATCGCCCCAAGGATATTCGGGATAAGGGGCTAACTGATTTTCGTTTCTTCTTTTAGGAGGCATATTCTGTAGAAGATAGGGAAATGGATTAGACTGAGAGATTGACTTGAGATTATGCTCATTGGCACGACATAAATACTGAAAGAGGGGAACCTGTTCCTAAAGCATCTTGTAGCCTCCTGTACATAAATGTGGCACACAACACACCCATGTACAAGACTCTACTAGATGTGACTTTCAGACTTCTTAGGACTATATTGAACCTTAGGCTCTGATACCAAGTTTGTAATGCCCCAAATTTGGTACCCGAAATGCTACACGGTGCTCATGACTCCGAAGGACCATAAGCTAACCCATGACTGATATATGTACCTGTATATAACATAAAACACTTTATAATATGGAAACATGAACTGAAAGGCCATAAGGCTCAAAACTGTAACATAAATGATAAAATATAACATCTGGATGGGGTATGAAATACCCAAAGCAACTGAAATAACTGTCTGAACATGATAGTCTAGAAAGCCTCTAACTAACTGAACTGTCTGAGTAAGGAGATGATGGGACATGTCCCTAACTAACTCCAACTAATAAACTAATTAATGAGATAATAGGGAATAATCATGTCCTCAAACGAAAAGGACTCACTTCTAACTCTGACTACTGAAACTGGAATCTACTGCTGATCTGGAGCTCATGTCTCTGAACCTATGGTATAAGGCACCATAGCGCAAATGCGTCAGTACTTTAAATATACTGGTATGCATGTGAGGTAGGCTGAATGCATGGGGTTCATAAGCATGAACAATAATAATAACTGACTAACTATCATGAGTGTGAGAATACATACATAAGACATAACAACTGACACTAGTACTGTGTTATCATGATTACTGAATCTTAGTGTAACTGATAACATGAGTGATTGTATGTGATAGTCCTGAATTTGATGGAACTATCTGAGTTCTATACTGTGTCAGAGTACTGTATCTGACACTCCTGAAACCTGAAGAACTATCCGAGTTCTATTACTGAAATTGATACTGAGACTGTGGGAGGTAGTCATCTAACCAACACACCCCAAATGATACATTATAGCTGAATTAGGGTCCAATCTGTTACCTGATTGGAAGGGTGTCAATACCACGCCACTGGTAAGGACAACATGTGAGTAACCCTAATATAACAGGTAACTCTAGTGAGAATAGTGGGAACCCTCATTCAGCAGGCTAAGCCACCTTATCTACCCTCATATAGTAGGCTATGATGTTTCAACCTATGCTGGCTACATAGTTTTGGAATGCAAGGATTGCTTCTAAGAATTACACCCTCATATAACAGGTGAGTTCCCATCCTTGGGTTCACTCGGTGCTAATTTCTACTCCCATCTGAATAGACACTGAACATAATTTACTGAACTGAACATGGACTGGGTTACTGAATTCCATTGACTGATGAAATATTACTGATATCTGATAACTAACTGAGTTCATGAGATCATGGAGATTTCCTGAGTCATAAGACTGTCTGATGTCTAAGGATTCATAGCTTGACTAAGAGTATCATGGAAACATGACATGGCTCTAGGCACACAGCTAATATTTCGGGTACAATTACCCCCAAGACTCGATGGAAGGAAAACTGACCAAGCATAACTTACTTGAACATATAACTAACATCATAATCCATAATACATCTATAGAAGCATTCCATCAAAACATGTGATAGGCATATCTTGCACATACATGGGGATTTCATGATATCATTCTAGTTGGGCATTGTTCCTTCATCTAGGCATTTAATCAAACACATGGTAGGCATAGTACATTAGACAAAATTATACAACAATTGATCATCACGATTCATCTCTAATTTCATCATCTAAGGTTTATTCATAGGTTCACATGAATATACATTTATACAAATCAACTCCACATAAAATTGATCACCCAACATGGATTTGAATTCAATTGATCATTCTCAACATAAACGAAACAAACCCAACATGAAATTCATAAAGAAATGTATAAACTTAAACTTAGAAAAGAGATTCTTGGGCTTCATGGATGAAAGGAGTCCATGAATGAACACTACGCATACCTTAGTTCGTGATTTCGTGAGGAGTGACGGAGGAAATTCCTGATTCTGAATCTTTTATGAAAAGCCCTAGGTTGTTCTTGAGAAGTTTTTGAGATAAACTAGTTTATTGTGGATGAAAAGTAGCTGAATCATGTATTAAAGGGCTTAAATAGGGGTGGGAAATTGACCCTTTTAACCCTGGACACGTCTTGTTATTTCAGTAAAAATTTCCCGAATTGAACCCCTAGCGCGAGGCGGCACTATCGTGCCATGTCACTAGAATTTGACAATTGGGAAACTGAGGGATGGCGCGATGCACAACCATCGCGTTGCCCCTTCTTTTTTGACCTGGAACTTTAGCAGGACGCGGGAAAAATCGTGCTGAGACACTGGAAAAAGGAAAATTATGGATTTGGGCCCTAGCATGACGTGCCATAATTGCGTACCCCTACTACAATTTTCCAAATGCCATTTCCTTTTGTGTCATGGTGCGTCACTGGCTAATATGGCGCTATTTTATGATGAAAACTTGAAATAGTCTTAACTTCTGACTCGATTATCGAATTTGGGCAAATCTTATATCGATGGAAAGCTTATTGAATTTCCCACATGAAAAAGTGAAAATTTTGAAAATTCCTCATGAAATAACCATCATTCAATCTAGAAGCTAATGCTAGACATTTTTGAGATGAAATTAGCTAGGAAAAAGTACGGGGTATTACAAAGGAACCCAAGAATCAACATCTAGCATACCTTAGTTTCTTGATTCTTTAAAAGTTAACAGAGGAATCTTGAGTTCTTGAAATTTTCGGTTGAACCCCTAGGTTGTTCTTGAGGAAAATTGAGAGAAGACTAGTATATTTGGGTGAAATAATGAGAAATCTCGTGTTAAAGAGTATATATAGGGATAGCAGAATGACCTTCTTTCCCTTGGAATTAAAATAACAGAATTTGAAAAATCCTAATTTTTCATGCTGGCGCTACTCGCCATAATCGCGCCGACTTACTGGAAATTGGAAAATTAGGAAACTAAGCCTTGGCGCGATGCGGTGGAAATTGCGTTGCCACCTTGGTTGCGAACTGGAAAGACACCACAATGTGGTGGAATCACAGAGGCTCATTGGATTTTGACAATTGCCATTTTGGCTGGCTCCGTGATGCGCTAAAGTACCAGGAGGTACATTGTCTCACTAAAATGGCTCTAACTCTTCACCCGAGTGTCGGATTTTGGCGAATTTGGTATCGACATAAATCTTGTTCAATTTTTACATGACAAAAAGTTGATATTAGGGAAATTCTACATAGTTTAAAATATTTCTCACCTTGGAAGTCACTTCTCAATCTTTTAGGGCTGGAATTACACTTCACTTGACACGGTCTAAGGCTCAGACTACGAGAGGACTTTGCGGGGTCTCACAACTTATGTTCTAGTAGAGCACTTGAGGCCTAGTGGATTATTTCAAGAAATTGAGTTAACTGTATAGAAGCGGGAGGTGATTGATATAATTTTTGTTACTTATCTTCCACGATTGCGTAGTTAGTTTGATTCGATATGGGTCATTGTGGATAGGATAACTAAGTCTTCTCACTTTTTGCTTGTGAAAACTAATTTATCTGCTGAGGATTATGAAGGTTGTTCATTCAGGAAATCATCAAGTTGTATGGTGCACCTGTTTCTAGTATATTTGATCATGGTATGCAATTCTTGTCTTACTTTTGGCATTCTTTTTATAGAGTTTTGGGAACTAAGGTGATCCTTAGCACCGCCTTCCACCCTCAAGAAGATGGACAAGCAGAGAGGACTATTAGACAGTGGAGAATATGCTTCAGGATTGTGTGATCGACTCTGGTGGTAGTTGGGATGATCATTTTCCCCATATCAAGTTCTCTGATAATAGTATTATCACTCTAGCATTGGGATGGATCCATTTGAAGCTTTGTATGGTAGGAGATATCATTTTCCTATTGGGTGGTTTGAGGTTGGCAAGGTTGGTTTGTTCGATCCTGATCTGGTTCATTAGGCTATGAAGAAGGCGAAGGTAATTTGGGATAGTCTTATGACAATCCAAAGTCACCAAAAGTCCTCTACAGACTTGGGGCGAAGGGAGTTGGAATTCGAAGTAGGCTGTTGGGTGTTCTTAAAGGTGTCTCCCATGAAGAGAGTGATGCAGTTTGGAATAAAGGGGAAGCCCAGTCCTTGTTATGTAAGTCCATATTTGATTTGAATCAATAATGTGTCTTATGAGTTAGAGTTGCCTTCATCTTTAGGCTTCGTTCTCCCATTTTTTCATGATTTAATGTTGAGAAAGTGCATGGGTGATCCTTCCTTGGTCGTTCTATTGGAAAGTTTTGGTGTTTAGGACTCTTTATCGTATGAAGAAGTCCTGGTTGAGATTTTTGATCAACAAGTCCATCGGTTGCAGACTAGGGATGTGACTTCGATGAAGGATCTATGGAGGAACCAAAAGTTTGAAAAAGATATTTGGGAAGCTGAAGAGGACATGAAGTCCAAATACGCATTCTTGTTCTCTGTTCTAGATTATCACGCCTAAGGTATGTGTTAATCTTAACATCTTTGTTTTCTGCCCTTGTTAAAGGTAAGTGTGGGTGTATTTCATTTTAAATTGTGATTAAGGATTCCTTGTCTCATCATTCGAGGATGAATGATCTTGGGGAGGGGGGAGAATGAAACACCTCAGGTTTTGGTCCTTGCAATTTTCTTAACTTATGGGCTTACTTCCAAGACTACGACTCACCCTATGAGTCATAGGGTGTCATTACGGGTCTTAAGGACCCAATCGTAGCCTGGACAGTATGCTATCCTGGAGATTCTGTTGTGACTATAACTAGGGTTTGTGAGTCGTAATGACTCTAAATGAGTCATATAGACTCATCTGTAACCAAACCTGTGTGATGCCCAAAGTATTTTGTCTTGACTATGACTTGGACTCTATAAGTCGTAAGGTCTCATAATGAGTCGTAGGGTACCTTGGGGGTACCTCAGCTATTGCCTTGACTATGACTCGTGGTGATGAGCTGTACTGAATCCTTACGAGTCGTATAGAGACCTTTAGTCACTGGCGATAATTTTTCAGCTTTTAAGCTAAGGACACTTTGGACATTTCCCTCTTTACCCACTTATAACCCTACATCCATTAAACACCTTTGAGGAATTATTTTAACACTTGAACAAATCAAAAACCCTCTTTTCTCTCTCAAATTCTCTCAAGCAAAGAAAGCTAGGGTTTCCTCAAGGTTGAGCATTTAGGGGGCCAATTCAAGGTTTCTTCTCCATAATTGAGAATCAGTCAGGCTTGTTACTCTTCCCTAACTATTTAAAAGTATGTGTTTTAAATAGTTGTTCATGTGGTTTTGATGTTGGTTTTGGAACATGGGTTGAGAGTTTTGAATGTATATTTTTGAGTAATGTTTCCCATGGTTTACATATGATTGTTCATGTTCTATTTATGGTTTTGAACTTGTGGGGTGCATAGGTATGGTGAATAAACTAGGGAATTGTGAATTTCCCCAAATTGTGTGTGTTGACAATTGAAGTGGGTGACCTTAACCCCATATTGTGAAATTGATTTTGACTATGAAAAGTATGAACATTGAACTACTCTTGAACTATTGCATAATGTGAAAAGCTATTGAATAATAATGGTTTTTAATTAAATCTTGTGGGATTATGTAATACCCCAAGTTAATGCATATGTGAATCACGGGCTTTGTGAATCCCCCCCAAAATGATGATAATTGGTTTGGCATGTTGATGTTACCTTGCAAGTGTAGTTGGTATGACGATACTAATAATGTATACCTAAATGTGTAATATGGTTCAATAAATAAGAATGTATGCTAAATGTTTTAATGGGGATTAAAAGTGGGTTGTGTAGCTGGGCCATGTAAGTAGCGGTCCCAATTGACCAAAATTGAAAACCACATTTATCGATGCAGGGATCAAAATAGCCTGGGGTTTGAGTCCCCTTACTTATGACCGGGTGGTTTGAGTCCACGTAATTATATGATTGGGAGGTTCGAGTTTCCCATATTATATTACATGATCGAGCGCTTAAGTCACCTTAGTATAAAATTGGGAGGTTTGAGTCCCTCGTGTATATATATATGCCCAATTGTGCCCTGTGATGGCATTTGACACTATGGCGCGGCGCGGTGACCACCAAAATTGGGATAATTTTTCCTTGAACGACATGGAAACCTAATCCATGTGGGGTTATGACTTATATACTATAAATATAACGTCTTAGAACACATTTTGGACATCTTGGAACCCCTACATCGCTTAGAACAACATTGGCGGCTACCACAACTTCTTTTTAGGTTTTTATTTCTTTAATTTAGCTTTCTTTATGGTTTTAATCATTGATACAATTAATTGGATGTTGATTATGGCTATGAGTCGGTAAAAACCCTCTTTACGGGGTTAAAGCCAAGAATACGAATACGATTGTTTGGATTAAATTCGTTTAATTAGCTTATCATTATTGGTTGTTTGTTTATTCTTGTTTTAATTATTTTATGGATTAATCAACCGTAAAATACATATATTTTTGACCTTTTAATCTCAGGATAGGGAATAGGGAGATAGAACATGGCAATAAACAAAGTATGACTTCTATTCTTTTATGAGATAACGAATTTGAATTAGCGTCTAGGACAGGGATGTACTTAGATGTCGTACTTGATTCAAAAGTAGGATGATGGCTTTCAAACACTTTATTGGATTATGACATCCCCTCTCAATGATGTAGTTGTAATGTCCAAATTAAGTAAACAATTAGAGGTCGGGAGACCATGAACATGCAATTAACCCTAAGAATCAACAACCAAGATAAGCAAGTTAATGAATGGAATTCAATAGCATAGTATGATTGTTCGAAGTGCTTTAACCCTGGGTTTTCTCCTATTGATTGTTCCAAGACTTTTAATTACGTATTATTTACTTTAATTCCAAGTTAAAATTTCAAAACTCTTTTTTGGTTATTCTTGCATCAATTGAATCTAAATTGGGAACTATAATAGAATAGTTGTTAGATCAAGTCTCTGTGGGATTGGTACTTGGATTTCATTAGGCCATTTTACTACTTGATAAGACCGCGTACACTTGCGTGTGCACTGTTAAGTTTTTGGCGCCGTTGCCAGGGACTTGAAATTTTGCAACTGTTAATTTTAGTTTTTACTTTTAGATTTATTTGGTGTTTTTATGCTTGGCCTTTGTTTTGCAATTGCAGGAAACATGTTTTAATATTAGGAAGTTGGCAAGGAATAGGGATTTAGTTGAATCAAGACCCGAATAATACTTCCATCAACGAAGGAGAGACAAAATCCGGCTTCCTTAATTTCCGAAAATAGAAGAAGACCAAGAGAATCCTGCTATAACTGCTGCAGAACAGCAACCACGTAGGACAGTTAGGGAAGTGGCAGTCCCACTTCCGATGAATTTGAATCCAATTCAAAGACCAGCTTCTGGGGGAATTTCAAGTTAAAGCACAACATGGTGCTTCTTCTAATCAGCAGTGGACAATTTTTAGGGCTTTCACATGAGGATCCAGAAGTCCACTTGCAGAATTTTATTGAGCTTACAAATATATTCATTCCGACTGGGATGAATACAGATTATGTGAGGCTGGCACTGTTTCCCCTTTCACTATTGGGGGAAGAAAAAAGATGGTATGATGCAGAGCCGGCTAATTCAATCACATCATGGGACGACTTAGCCCGCAAATTCCTTATCAGATTTTTCCTTTCTGACAAGACTGCGAGACTTTAAAGTGAGATAGTGAGTTTTAAACAACGTCCAGACGAGAACCTTTATCATGCTTGGGAATGCATTTTGGGTCATCGTGATGCAGTGTTATCGCATTGTGGTGTTTTAATATTTTGGCCTCAATCAACGCTCCTCCGATTGCTTAGAAAGGACGCCGTAATATGATTGGTACCTGTTCGTCTACCTGAAAATCAAGAATAATAAAGTCAGCAGGAATAATGAATTTACTAACCTTTATGAGGACATCCTCAATTACTCCTTTCGAATATGCCATGGATTCGTCTGCGAGCTACAAAACCATAATGGTCGATCTAGGATTTCCCAAGCCCAATGTTTCAAACAGAGATAGGGGCACCAAATTTATGCTCGCCCCTAAATTACTCAATGCGTGGACAATTTTACTCCCTATTTGGATTGGTAGAGTAAATTTCCCCAGATCTCTCAATTTCTTGGGGATTTTCTGTGTCATAACAGTGCTACACTCTTCAGTAAGTGTTATTGCCCCTACATCCTGCAATTTCATCTTATTAACAACCACATCCCGCAAGTACTTTGCATACTTGGGCATACCCGCGAAGCATCTAACAAAGGTAAGTTAATTTGAAGCTCTCTAAATGTGTCAAAGAACTTCTTAAATATTGCATCCTCCTTTGCTTTTTTGTGCTTGTAGGGGAAAAGAAGTGGTGGCATCTGCTTCTTCTCTGGTTCAACAAATTTTTTGTTCAAGTACTCAGACTTCCTTGATTTTTCAGTAACTTCTTCGAAAACTTGTAGGGGATTCAATTCTTCAACTACCTCCTTAGTTACCTTTGGAGGTTCTACTTGAAGCTCTTTACTACTCCTCAAAGAAATTTCCATAACTTATTTTGGATTTTCTATATCTGCTGGTAGACCACCTTGAGACCTAGTATTCAATGTTTGTTGTAATTTCCCCAACTGCAATCTAAGCTTCTCTGGTCCGCTTTCTGATTTTATAAATATGCCTATTGATTTTTCATATCCGCTGCCATCTGTGCTTGCCCAACTGTAATACCCCACATTTTTGGGTTAGTCTTTGAACCATCATTCCTACGTGTATAAGATATGATCTAAATGATTCCCATGAAAATATGAGTTTCATGATCTTTATCCTCATGTTTGATTTGCTTTTTAGGTGAAAAATGTTCATAAGAATCACTTAGAACAAAATTAAGCTTAGAGCCTTTGATTCGTCCAAAGTTTGGCATTCAATTCTACAAGGGTCTACTTAAACGTGTATAACTTATTATATACATAGAATTTTGCAGCTCAAGACCCACCAAATTGTAGATAATTGAATTAGCTTTCCAACTATACCAATTTTTCCAAAATTCGATACTCGCGCAAAAAGTTATAACATTTTCTATGTGAGGCAGTACGCCAATGCGATATCAACTCGACGCTTTGGCATGCATGTTACAGAACTGTTTCACACGCTAATTCAGTTTCTAAAGGGTCTAGCGGCACTTTGGTCGCTTCCCCTCACCCAAATCCACCCATAACACTTAATTTTAGCCTCCAAAAGCAATATACACTCAATTATTCATCTTTTCTCTCAAATAAAAATCCTAGCCTCCACAAGAACACCAAGAACTTCATCAAATTTTCTTCAAGAAAAGTAAGAACTCAAGTTTCCTAATTCAAGAATGCTTTCAAGATTGTGTTTCTCCTTCAAGATTAGAGCTTTAAGGTATGTGGGGGTTCATCCATGGGTCCTCTTTCACCCATGGAGCCCCAAAACTCTTTTCCTTTAATTAAAAAATGAATTTTCTATTATTATGGTATTATGTATGCTTAAGCAAGATTGAAAGTCACGTTTTCATGATGTTTTTAATTCAATTCAGCCCATGTATGATTCCATGAAAGATTTTAAATTTCTCATGCAATGAATTTGAATTTTCCATGCTTTATTCAAGTAAATTCCATGATAAATCCTAAATTCATGATGTTTAGCAATATTCTCATGTTTTAAATTCATGCTTTCCACATGTTTGATGACATTCCCATATCATGTTAAGTCAATTTCAATATGAATCCCCAAGCTATGAACTTTGCCATCTAACTCTATTGTTCCCTCATGTTTAAGACATTCTTACGTTCAAGCTATGAAATTTACATGTTTTGATGAAACACTCATGTCCTATTTCAAGTGAATTATCTGTGAATTCCCCAATTCATGATCTTAGTTATGTAATCATGCTATGCTCCCATGTTTAAGATATTCCCATGTCCAAGTTCAAGATCCCCATGTGTTCAACGAATTACCCCATATTAAAGTATTAATCTCCATGTTCTTGATAGAGTGCCCATGTGAATTGAATAGGGTAATCATGACACGTTACCATGTGTTCTCATTTATGTACAAGTCCATAACCTCCAAATGTTTGATCAAATGTCTCAGTGAATGAATTATAAATAATTGACTATGACTATGGTTTTTAAGATCATGATATGCTTTACTTTTCATGCTATTGAGTCCTGGGGGTATTCAATACCCAAAAATCTAGATGCTTACCTAGAGCTACAGTAGTTATAGAACAACCTCAGTAGTGTCACGAATAGTAGTACTCAGTAATAAGTCACAGTCTTAGTTCCGAACGCAGTCAGTTAACAAAACTCAGTAGTATTCCTTTAGTCAGCGGGACCCAGTAAACTCAGTTAAGTTCAATTAGACAACACAATTAGTAATAGTTCAGTCGACCCTAGTATAGTTTAGAAATTAGTTCAGTGTCTATTTAATTGGGAGTAGGAATCAGCACCGAGCGAACCCAAGGATTGGGGAATTCCTGTCAGTATAGGGTTTGACCCTTAGTAGCAATCCCCGAGTTACAGAACTACGTTGCCAGTGTAGGTTGAGATATCTTCCTGACAGACTAAGGTTGATACATCTCACATGAGTTTTCCTGCCAGCGAGGGTTGACGAAAGTGCTTTCTATCAGAGAGGGTTAACTCACAACTTGTATTTCCTCATGGCACAATATTGATACCCTTCTAATTGGGGTTATAGGTTGGACCTCAATCCATTTGGAGAGGGGAATGTCAGTTAGATAACTACCTCCCATAGTTTCAGTTTCAGTCTCAGTATAGAACTCAGTTCAGTTTTACAAATTCAGGACTATCAGACACAGACACCCAGCTCAGTATAGAACACAATTTCGTTCTATAGAATCAGGAATGCCAGAAATAGTCATTCAGTTTTTAGTACTACAGTATCAGTAAACTTAGATATCAGCCATTCAATTTTTAAAAATCATTATCCAGTGTTAATGTGATCTTAGTTACAGTCTCAGCTACAGTCTTAGTTAATGGATCAGTCACAGTCTCAATCGAGTAATCGGATCAATAACTCAGTTCAATTTCAGGTGTGCTTGACCATAGCGTAAAATTATTAGTTATTCAGTTATCAATATTTTAGTACCTCGGTTTACAGACTATTTCAGAATCATGTTATACGCTTGGTCTTGCAATCTCAAATAATACAGTTTTTATGAATTCATGATGAGTTATCTCATGTTACTTAGTCAATCCTTATCTCATATGCATAATACTCTACAATTTCAGTCCTGTTATTCAGATTAAGTACAGTTCAATCTTACATGCCCAGTATTTAGCTATTTGACATTTAGTTAATTAGATAAGTTAGTATGCTTATACATTCATCTTATCAGTCTCTATCACGTAGTTTTAGACCCAGTATTCATACAGTATCTATGTCTTATCATATTCTAGCTTCAGTTATAGTTATATCATTACAACAAGTTTACAGAAACTAATTGTAGAGATTCACCATCTTATCAGAGAATGTTTGTCACTCATACTTTAAGATATTTCAGTTTATTCTAGCCTATTGGTGAGTCTACTTTCACTTAGCATGCATGTTTTACGATTGCGTATGAAATTAGGTTTACTTATTGCATTTACCCCTGCATACTCAATGCATTCTAGAAGTACTGATCAACATATATGTTTATGTGCTACATTGTCTAGTAATATAGGTATCAGTTATAGCCTACGCATTATGATCAAACAGTTGTAGATTCCATCCAGTAGGTGATGAGTTCTACTACTTCGGGAACTCCAGACAATTTTAGTTCATGTACAGTTTATTTATTTTCCATATGTATTGAGTAGTGGTAGTTGGAAACATGTCCCAACTATCTATAGTTAGTATAGTAGAGGCTTCATAGATGTTAGTCGGATTCAGTCATGTAAATCTCAATTTCTTCCTTCAGATTTATCAGTTTGTAATGCTTTATTAGTATTGTATTTAATTCATATATTCAGTATGATGCTTATTTTGTACAATGGAATAACTATTTATTATGTTATAATTCTATTGCTTAAGAGTATGCCAGTTCATGAGTTAGCTTGGGATCATTTGTGGTTCCAAGCACCGTGTGGCGACTAAGGAGTAGCCGCAGATCATTACAAATTTGGTATCAAAGCACAGAGTTCAAGTGTCCTAGGGTGTCTATGAAGCCGTGTATAGTAGAGTCTTACGGAATGGTACGAAGACGTCTGTACTTTTATTTGAGAAGCTACAAGACATTTAGGAAATGTTTCCCTTCTTTCAAGTGTCAGATCATGCAGCAGAAGTATTATCTAAGAATTTATGCATATCCTCATCTTGCACTATTCATGCTAACTCAACCTTAGTTTTAGGAGACAAAAACAGTGAAGCTTAAGTCCTTATAGATAATGTTTCCTTAGCCAGTCCCCACAGACAGTTATGGGATTGCACGTTGGCTCAGAAAGTATCCCATCAGTGACCTTATGTCCTAAAGTTTGAAATATCTCATTCATATTCATGAAAATCATGCATTAAGACAATTTGAGATGTGCTTTCAGATTTCCTTCTCAGAATACCTTTTACAGTATGTGATTTAGAATTAGAAGTATGAACCCAATAGTTTAGCAATAGTAGAGTTGGGATAGAGTAATCCATATTGATCATATATATATTCATGGGGCTAGTTGTACGAAAGATGAATCAGTTGGCTTGACCAGTGTATGCAAGAATTTAAGTTTGTTTATTCGAGATTAAGTAGGATGGTGCAAATGAGTTTATTATTCATGTGTATTATTATACCTCAGACTCTAGAGTAAAGTGATTGCAGTTCAGTTTAGATTTTAGTAAAGTGGTCATAGACTTAAGATGATAGCTTTAGTCTAAGGGGGAGATGATGGAACGAGTGACCACGTCAGGCTTTCAGATTCTAGTAGTAGTGCTAGTATGTGTAGAAAAGCAGTAAGGGAGGACGATTCCCAACCTATTCTTATCTCAGTACAAAGTTTTTCAGTCATCACGATATCTACTCATGCCTAACATATCAATTCCTTTATCACAGCTCATATTCATACACTTTAGAGAAAAATCATGTACGCTTTCAGTTTCTAGCATGAGGAGTTCCAGTTCACTCAACAGTATAAATCATGTTCCATGAAATCATGACCTCCAAACTCAGGTCATGCAGCTCATGACTCATGTACTCATGTTTTACAATATGTTCAGATCCACATACTCATGCCACACTCATAATGATCAGCAAAATTTATTTTATGCCATGTATGTCCTCAGTTCAGACCTCTCTGACTAATTTATGTCATTGATACTTTATTTCTCAGGCCTCAGTTGAGTGTCAAAGTTATTCTTTCATGCTTCAGGTCCTCATGTTCTAACTTTTAGTGACCTCTCGTTATGTCATGATTAGTTAAAAATTCTATGTGTGTTTTCTTGGGCTAGTACATGAAAATTTTAAAGATAGAGGTTCAGAAAAATGAGAAAGATGCTTTTGTGGTGGTTTGCCTAGAAGTTCATGTGTGATAATGAAGATAGGCTTTAAGGTCATGTTGGTGTACAAGTGGAATGTATAGTTGAGTTTAAGATTTTAGTATAATTCAGTATGTATAGCCAACAATCCAGTCTAGCAGTCAGACAGACAAGTTCCTATGATTTTTCATGTTTCCTATTCATGAGGTAATTCATTCATGACCATGCAAGTCGTAAATTCAGTTCAGTTTATGAATCATGCATCAGTTTCAAATCCCAGATATTTAGTCATGATTCAGTCCATAAGTTTCCCGTGTATCATCTCAGTCATTCCGTAGTATTTCAACCAAGTCAATATCATTCGAGGGACAAAGTATCCCAAGAGGGACATGTATTGTAATACCCTGTGTATTCATGTCCTAAACCTTTCATTTTTCTTTACAAAATATGATCCATCTTGAAGTAATGGTTACTCATCAATAGACTCTCTCATTTCTATCTCAGCCTTATAATCATTGTCATATCAGTGCATGTATCCACGAAATCAGTTTAGTTCATGTATCATATATCAAAATCAGTATGCAATCATGTTCTATGTTAGTCATGTTTAGAATATGATCTCAGTTACCTTTGTACAGTACTCTCAGTCTAACCAGTCTCATTCAAGGATGAATATTTTCAAGAGAGAGATAATGTAATACACCATTTTTGGGGCTAGTCTTTGAACTGTCGTTCCTACGTGTATAAGCTATGATATAAATGATTCCCATACAAATATAGGTTTCATGATATTTATCCTCATGTTTGATTTGCTTTTGAGGTGAAAAATATTCATAAGAATCACTTAGAACAAAGTTGAGCTTAGAGCCTTTGATTCGACCAAAGTTTGGCATTCGATTCTACAAGGGTCTACTTTAAATGTGTATAACTTCTTATATACATAGAATTTTGCAGATCAAATTCCACCAAATTGTAGATAATTGAATTATCTTTCCAACGATACCAATATTCCCAAAATTGGTTACCCGAACGAAAAGTTATGGAATTTTCCATGTGAGACAGTAAGCCAATGCGATATCAACTCGACGCTTTGGCATGAGCGTTATAGAACTGTTTTAAACACTAATTCAGTTTCTAAAGGGTGTAGGGACACTTTGGTCGCTTCCCTTCACCCAAATCCGCCCATAACACTTAATTTCAGCCTCCAAAAGCAATCTACACTCAATTATCATCTTTTCTATCAAAGAAAAACCCTAGCCTCCTCAAGAATACCAAGAACTTCATCAATTTTTCTTCAAGAAAAGCAAGAAAGCAAGTTTCCTAATTCAAGAATGCTTTCAAGATTGTGTTTCTCCTTCAAGATTAGAGCTTTAAGGTATGTGGGAGTTCATCCATGGGTCCTCTTTCACCCATGCAGCCCAAAAACTCTTTTCTTTTAATTAAAAAATGAATTTTCTATTATTATGGTATTATATATGTTCAAGCAAGATTGAATTTCACGTTTTCATGATTTTTTTAATTCAATTCATCCCATGTATGATTCCATGAAAGATTTTAAATTCCTCATGCTATGAATTTGAATTTCCCATGCTTTATTCAAGTAAATTCCATGATAGATCCTAAATTCATGATGTTTAGTAATATTCTCATGTTTTAAATTCATGCTTTCCACATGTTTGATGAAATTCCCATATCATGTTAAGTCAATTTCAATATGAATCCCCAAGCTATGAACTTTTCCCTCATGTTTGAGACATTCTTACATTCAAGCTATGAAATTTACATGTTTTGATGAAACATTCATGTCCTATTTCAAGCGAATTATATGTGAATTCCCCAATTCATGATCTTAGTTATGTAATCATGCTATGCTCCCATGTTTAAGATATTCCCATGTCCAAGTTCATGATCCCCAAGTGTTTGACGAATTTCCCCATATTAAAGCATTAATCTCCACATGCTTGATAGAATGCCCATGTGAATTGAATAGGGTAATCATGACACATTACCATGTGTTCTCATTTATGTACAAGTCCATAACCTCCAAGTGTTTGATAAAATATCTTAGTGAATGAATTATAAATAATTGACTATGACTATGCTTTTCAATAGCATGCTATGCTTTACTTTTCATTCTATCAAGTCCTGGGGGTATTCAATACTAAAAAATCTAGCTACTTACCTAGAACTACAATAGTTATAGAACAGTCTTAGTAGTGTCACGAATAGTAGTACTCAATAATAAGTCACAATCTCAGTTCAGTATTCAGTTCAGAACTTAGTGAACTCAGTCAGTTAACAGAACTTAGTAGTATTCCGTCAGTCAGTGGGACCCAGTAAACTCAGTTCAGTTTAGTTAGACAACACGATCAGTAACAGTTCAGTCAAGCCTAGTATAGTTTAAAAATCAGTTTAGTGTCTATTCAGTTAGGAGTTGGAATCAACACCGAGCGAACCCAAGGATGGGGGCATTCCTGCCAGCATAGGGTTTGACCCTTAGTAGCAATCCCTGAGTTACAGACCTACGTAGACAACATAGGTTTAGATATCTTTCTTCCAGACTATGGTTGTAATATCTCACTTGAGTTTTTCTGCCAGTGAGGGTTGACGAAAGTGCTTCCTGTCAGAGAGGGTTAACTCACAACTTATCTTTATCCGTGTTACGGTATTGATACCCTTCCAATTGGGGTTACAGGTTAGACCCTAATCCATTCGAAGAAGGGCATATCGGTTAGATAATTACCTCCTACAGTTTCAGTTTCAGTTTCAGTATAGAACTCAGTTCAGTTTTATAGATTTAAGACTATCAGACACAGTCACCCAGCTCAGTATAGAACCAGTTTCGTTCTATAGAATTAGGACTGTCTGAAACAGTCACTCAGTTATCAGTACTACAGTATCAGTAACCTCAGACATCATCCATTCAATTTTCAAAACACATTATCCTGTGTTAATGTGATTTTAGTTACAGTCTCAGTAACCGTCTTAGTTACAGCCTCAGTTACAGTCTTAGTCGAGCAATCAGATCATTAACTCAGTTCAATTTTAGGTTTTCTTGACCATAGCATACAGTTATCAATTATTTAGTTATCAGTATTTCAGTACCTCAGTTTACAGACTATTTCAGAATTATGTTATACGTTTAGTCTTGCATTCTCAAATAATACAGTTTTCGTGAATTCATGATCAGTTATCTCATGTTACTCAGTCAGTCCTTATCCCATATGCATAATACTCTATAGTTTCAGTCCCGTTATTTAGACTAAGTACAGTTCAGTCTTACATGCCAGTATTCATCTATTCGACATTCAGTTAATCAAATAAGTTAGTATGCTTATGCATTCATGCTTAGTGTGATTATATATTCAGTTCCTAGTTTATGTCAGTCTCTATCACGTAGTTTTAGACCCAGTATTCATACAGTATCCATGTCTTATCATATTCTAGTTTCAGTTATACTTATATCATTACAACAAGTTTACAGAAACTAATTGTAGAGATTCACCATCTTATCAGAGAATGTTTGTCACTCATGCTTTAAGATATTTCAATTTTTAGTTTATTCCAGCCTATTGGTGAGTCTACTTACACTTAGCATGTATGTTTTTCGATTATGTATGAAATAAGTTTTACTTATTGCATTCACCCCCTGCATACTTAATACATTCAAGAAGTACTGATCCATATATATGTCTATGTGCTACATTGTCTCATAATGTAGGTATCAGTTATAGCCTATGCATCATGATCAGAAAGTTGCAGATTTCAGCCAACAAGTGATGAGTTCTACTTCGGGAACTCCAGACAGTTTTAGTTCATATATAGTTTATTTATTTTCCATGTGTATTGATTAGTAGTAGTTGGAGGCATGTCCCAACTATGTATAGTCAGTATAGTAGAGTCTTCATAGATGTTAGTTAGAGTTAGTCATGTAAATCTTAGTTTCTTACTTCTGATTTATCAGTTTGTAATGCTTTATTAGTATTGTATTTATTTCATATTTTCAGTATAATTATATTTCCGCACAACAGAATAGCTATTTATTATGTTATAATTCAGTTGCTTAAGAGTATGCCAATTCATGGATTGGCTTGGGATCACTTGTGGTTCTAAGCATCGTGTGACGACTAGTGAGTAGTCTCGGGTCATTACACCAGCTAAAATCTGCTTTATCATCTATTCCATGTTGCTAGTTGACTAATTTGGTGAAGCCTGTGGTTGCTGAATTTGTTGTTTTTTGCGTTCCAAGGCTGAGTCTTCCACATCATGTTGTAGGCATTACCATAATTTGTCGTTTGAGCATTGCCCATATACATAAATAATTTTGGATTTGAAGCACACATAGAAGCTGTATGGCCGCTATTCCCATAGATTTCACACCAACCTGCAGCTTGTTGGATTGCATATTCGATAGTCGCAGGTTGTGTGGTTCCAACTTTCAGGCAGCTGAACTGAGTGTTTATCAAATTTTGTAATGCAGAAACCTAAGCGGATAAGGCTGTGAATTGGTCCATCTCCAATACACCTGCAATTCTTTTTGTGGCACTTCTAGCATCTGAATGTCATTCGAGATTTCCTTGTGCTATGCGATTCAACAATCGGTACAGCTTATCATAAGTGAATTCTAGCGCTTAACCACCTGCGGCTGAATCTAGTAAAATCTTTGTATTGTGATCAAGTACTTCTACAAAACTGTGAGCAAGTACCTCATTAGACTGTTGGTTATGTAGGCAATCCGAAGTAGATCCTTGAAGCGTTCCCAAGCATGGTTCTCGTCTGGCCTTTGTTTAAAGAACACTATCTCACTGTGGAGTTTCGTAGTCTTGCCAGATGGGAAAAATCTGATGAGGAATTTTATGGATAAGCCATCCCATGATGTGATTGAATTAGCTGGCTCCACATTCAACCATCTTTTGCTTCCCCCAATAGTGAATGGGAAACAATGTCAACCTCACATAATCTATATTCACCCAGTCGGAATAAATGTGTCTGTAAGCTCAATGAAATTCAGCAAATGGACTTGTGGATCCTCCTATGAAATCCCTACAAACTGTCCACTGTTGATTAGAAGATTCACCATATTGTTCTTTAACTCAAAATTCCCCCCAACAGCCACTCTTTAAATTGGGGAAGTCAAGTTCATCGGAAGTGGGACTACCGATTCCCTAACTGTCCTGCGTGCTTCTTGTTCTTCAACCATTATAGAAGGATTCTCTTGATCTTCTTCTATTTACAGAAATTAAGGAAGCCGAATTATGTCTCTCTCCTTCATTCATGGAAGTATTGTTTGGGTTCGGGACTTGATTCAATCAAATCCATATCCCTTGCCAGCTTCCTAATCTTAAAACCTGTTTCCTGCAATAAAAAAATCAAGACCAAGCGTAAAAACACCAAATAAATCTAAAAGTAAAAATAAAATAAACAGATGCCAAATTTCAAGTCCCCGACAATGACACCAAAAACTTGATAGCGCCCAAGTACACACGAAAGTGTACATGCTCTTATCAAGTAGTAAAATGGCCTAATGAAAACCAAGTATTGATCCCATAGAGACTTGATCTAACAACTATTCTATTCTAGTTCACAATTTAGATTTAATTAATGCAAGCGTAACCAAAAAGAGTGTTTTGCAATTGTAACTTGGAATTAAAGTAAAGAATGCGTAAATAAAATTCTTGGAATAATCAATAGGATAAAACCCATGGTTAAAGCACTTTGAACAATCATACTATGCTATTGGATTTCATTCGTTAACTTGCTTATCTTGGTTATTGATTCGTAGGGTTAATTGCACGATCATGGTTTCCCGACCTTTAATCGTTTACCTAATTTGGACATTACAACTACATCATTGAGAGGGTGTCTAATAATCAAATTAAGTGTTTGAAAGCTATCATCCTACATTTGAATCAAGTACGACATCTAAGTACATCCCTGTCCTAGACGCTAATTCAAATTTGTTATCTCATAAAATAATAGAAATCATACTTTGTTTATTCCCACATTCTATCTCCTTATTCCCTATCCCAAGATCAAAAGGCCAGAAATATATGTACTTTACAGGTGATCAATCCATAAAATAATTAAAATAAGAATAAAAAAAAACCAATAATGATAAGCAAATTAAACGAATTTAATCCAAACAATCGTACTCACGTTCTTAGCTTTAACCCCTGAAAGAGGATTTTTACCCACTCATAACCATAATCAACATCCAATTAATTGTATGAATGATTAAAATCATAAAGAAAGCTAAATTAAATAAATAAAAACTTAAAAAGAAGTTGTGGTAGCCTCCAATGTTGTTCCAAGCAATCTAGGTGTTCCAAGATGTCCAAAACGTGTTCTAAGACGTTATATTTATAGTATATAAGTCATAACCTCACATGAATTAGATTTACATATTGTTCAAGGCAATATTATCTGAATTTTTGTGGCCACCTCATTGCGCTAGAGTGTCAAATGCCATCACTGGGCACTTTTCTCCCGATTTTGGTCCTCAATACGAAGCAGTGTTATCGCGTTGAGCCACTATTTTTGGACAACTGAGAATTGACACAACTCTACGACATAGTGTTTTACCATTTTAGGTTACTTGTGAATAAAATGGCATGAATCACTCACCCATTTTACAAATACACATCCCACACATGCCCAATACATTCCAGGGGTCCAAATTGCGTCCAACTTGTGTCTTGTGCTTCCGTGGTCATTTCTGAGCCTTTTTAAGTTATTTCCACTTGATATAAAGATTTTATATCATTAATATATCATAATAATCCATTTAAAAAGATTTATATAGAATTAAACACAACAATTTAGAGCTCAAAACAACACAACATCCTAAACGATGAACTAGAAAAATGAGCTAAGCATAGGCTAAATTCACATTGAGCTTAAACTTATTGTTTCGATTCTTGTCTTAATACAATTGAACTTTGAACATTAAAAACAAGTTGTTTCACATATAAATACATAATAAAAACCTTATTAACTCATTAAAACATATTATAACCCAACACAATAGACTAGATAAATACCTAGCTCAAGCTAGTAACACTAGTTTTCTCGGTTAAACTCTAAATGCTCAAATTGAATCAAAACTCATGTGAAAACACCATTAAACATTGTAAACACATAGTTGGACATATAAATTCTAATTATATCATTATCAACACATATAACATAAGAATCATCCTAAAAACAAAGCTAAAAAAGCTAGAATAGTAACGCTAGAATGCCTAAATACACCCAACATCAATATATATATATATGTGATTATTCTATGGTTTATGCTACTACACGTACTGGGGCCTAAACAAGGGGTGATATCTGGGGCTCATATAGCTCGTGGGTACAGTTATATGAAGGTTAAGCTACACAATCCTGGCTAAAGTTTTAAAGTGCATGCTAAGCCTTGTTCCCTATCCCAACATTTTATATAAGTATATATGTATGCACATATGCATGTGAACATGTACATTGAGTTGAACTGAATTCTGAATTATCATTAATTTATCCTTATCTATGAGTTACATGCTAGTGCTCAACCTACTAACCATCTTCGGATGTTGTATCCCTATGTGGTGAAGGCACCAGAGTTACTTCTACTTTTTATGCACAGTGTTAGTGTATCTACTCAGTTTGTTGTTTGTTTGTGGTGAAGTAGTGAGCTTCCATTATCCGGAAGACTTGGTTATTTCATCGATTTTCTTTCATAAACTAGAATTGAAGAATTCACATTAATATTATCATTGTCATTTTATTTTCATTATCAGTGTCGGGGGCATGTCCTGACTTAGATTATTTTTGAATTCTTAGAGGCTTTGTGGATATTACTGTGTATTGGGTATTGATGTTGACCCTCTTAATTGTCTTTGAGTTTATTATATTTCTATCTTGTTATATGTTTAAGTTTTAGTCATTGCTTGGTATGCTATGTTCTGTGTGTTAGGAAAAAGGGGTGGTCTCCGGTCCTCGATGGACTTGAGATACCCATCACATTCAGGCCCTGATTTGGGCCGTGACACTTTGGTTGTGAGTTTTTTTTTGAAAACTTGGCTTTGTTTTGGATGAAAATTCATGTTATGTGGGTAATTTTGTAATTCTTCACTGAATTAAATTATTCACGTTAGGATAGGTTGAATGTATGTGTATTACTAAAATGACTTATGATGCTATAGGATTATTAAGTATTTTAGATTGGATGATGTTACACGGGTTCTTTACTCAGTAACTTTGACTTGATGAAACAATACTATCGGACATAGAATTAGTGTTATTTGCCTTGGATAAGGTCAATTCTGATAGAAAATACTTAGAGTGAATGCAGAAGAAGTGAATGTTCTTTAGGGTAAAAGAAAGGTCATAATTTAGGACTATGGAGAGTGCTAAGGTATTTCCTTAGGTATTTTGATACTAATAATGATTATGAAAGTATGAATAGAGAATTTGTAAGGTCATGGTATTTTGTTGGTCTAGTCTTGACACTTGATTTGGCTAACATTATCGGCATATTGTAATAATGATTGATTTTGTTAAACTAGGTATGTTCATAACTATGACTGGGATTAACTTACTTATTATGTTTGGAGATAGCTTAAACATATGCAAACTATATTTGGAGAAGTCTTGGTTGTGGACACTAGAGATGCAATCTTAAGAGTTTCAAGTAAGGGAGAATTTTGATAGTTATGGCAAACAAGTGGTACAATCGATGTAACTTTACGTGAAAGTGTTTGTTTGAGGTTTTCTATAGGTATTGCAGTGGGTGCCCCAATTTTTAAAGTGTTTAGTTGTGTTTTATGTGGATTTTATTTATTTGAATGGTTTTGAAGTTAGTAGAGTTGATTTTGGTCAATATTTAGAGATTCAAGCATTATATTAGAATTTTTTCAATTTCATTAGTTTTGAAACACCGATTTTGGGTTAGAGACATGATTGGTTCAGGTCTCGTGGTGATCAATTGTGTTTTGAGTAGTTAGATGGAAAATTAAAATTTTAAAGCTTAGGGTTGACTTCAATCAATATTTGATGATAACAACCTCTGTTTGAAATTTTGACTGTTCAATTGAGTCCGAAGTGCCAATTTATAGCAGCATAATTGATTTGTGTTCACGGTGTTTATATACATTTATGTTCTATCATAGTCACTGGATTTGTGGATTTTATTTAGTTTGTTATTGTTGGTTCTAGATACCTCATTCTTCGTGTTTACAATCAGTCTATTACATTGTGATAAAGAAAAATTCTCGACATCATAATCACGAGAGAAATGATTATGAATGCGTAGAGCAATGGAGTCTAGGTCGGAGTTCCTTCATCGTGTTCATGAGGAACACTTTGCATTAATGATGGTTAACATACTGTATCAATCGCGATTGCAACAAATCCTTCGAGATCGTGGAGAAGAAAAATGGCATACCAATTATATTCTTATTTTGAATCCAAAACTCCATAACTTCATTTTTAAAGCTTTAAAATACCATTTTAAGAGTCTTCAAAGGGGATTTTCAAGATTTCACCATTAGGCAAGTTTCTAAATCAATATGTTATCATTAATCACTAATCGTTTTATGATTTTACCTTTCAATTTTGAATTTTTAACTTAAAACTTTGAATTTCTTTTGGTAAAGTTAAAGAATGATATTTTGATGATTTTAAGATCGATTTCAACTCTATTTTTTTTTTTATATAAAATTTCAGATTTAAAGTTCTTGAGTTATGGGTAAAATGATCCTTTAATGAAATTTTAGTTTTACCCTTATGGGTTTGGGGTTAACCTTTTGAATCAAAATTCAAAGTATAGCAATACAAATGTCTTTAGTTTTGTATTCTTATGTAGAATCCTTAGTTGATTAGATTGGGATCGTTCTAAGGTGATTCAAAAAGAAAAGGTTTTAATTTAATTTTGTGGGTCTTCTCTTAAGATAAGCTGAGACTTTTTTATACTTTTTTTAAGCATTTATGTGCTAGTTTGCTGTATGAAGAGTAATGGAGGATACAAAGATTTTCAGATAGGTGAAGTGACTAGTATCTATACGGGTATCGATGTTACCTGAAGAGTTAAAAATAATTAGTGGACTTTTTGTACTATTTTCTCTACTTGCTAGCATGAGTTTGTGAAATATACTCCATCCGTTCCATTTTATGTTTCGTCATTTGATCGAAATGGAGTTTAAGAAATAAATGATGACTTTGTAAAGCTTACAAAATTGTCCCTCTTAAAGTCACTTTAATATTTACTTTTTAATTATCTTTTCTTATTAAGGGAGACCCATAAGGATAAAGTGGAGATGATGTCATTAAATAGTCGTAAAAAAGGAAAGATGACATTCTTTTTGAGACGGATAAAGAAAAAATAACGACACATAAAATGGAACGACGGGAGTAATTAAAATTGACTTGTTGAATGTGTTAGTAGATAATTATACTCATATTTTGAGAGCTTTAGTTGATGCATAGAATATTTAATAAAATGAAATCAAAATTTAGTTATTTAAAGTACAAATGAGAGTTTATGTAAGTGTGAAATTTTTTAAACAATATTCATTTGACTAGATTATATTGATTCTTTAGAGCTAGTTTATGTGTTATGATAGAAATATAGTCATATATTAACTGTCTCATTGATTATGGCCATATATATATGCTAAGAGTAGGATAGCATTTGACTAGCTGTGATTTGATGATATGATTCGTCCGATACGAAACACTTATAATTTCTACATTTCTTAAAAGTCTTCTTGTATAAGGGCATGCTTATATTTAGTCACTATGATAATTATTCTCCTATGTCTGAAGCATTTCATTATATTTTATAAGACAAAATATACATGTTATTGATTAAATCGTATGATTACTTTCTTATGGTTCTTGGGCAAAATCTAGATTAAGTTTCGTTGATGGCCTTCAAACTGTATTCAAAGATTTTTTAGATACAAAATTTTTACTTATATTACTATTTGATGGCTTTAGATCAAGATTTCGATTGATTTCCTCTGAGTTAGAGGCAAATTGGAAGAGGTACATAAATCTTGCAAGTTTTCATGACTTCCATCTAGCCACACTGTAACGCTTTAATTTTGAACCCCGAACGCTACACGGTGCTCATAATCTCAAAGGACCACAAGTTAATCCATGACTGGTACCTGCTGCAATAACTTTGTAATAATTACAGTAATGATTGCGGAAATAGGTGGAACATATGTCATAAGATTCAAATCTATAAATAAATCTGATTGCGGTATCAAAATACCAAAATTGAATATATGTACTAAAAGAAAAAAACTGAACAACTGTCTGAAAATACTCTAGTCTGTAAAGCCTCTAAACTGTCTGAACTGTGAAGTTGATGGGACAAGTCCCCAACTGACTCTGACTACTAAAAATAATATTGAAATACTGAAAATAACCATGTCCTCAAACTATGAGGACTCACCACTACGCTGACTGCTAAAAATATGAGCTGCTAAGGGTGCTCTGGAGCCCGTGCGTCTGAACCTATGATATAAGACATCATAGCACAAAAGAAAAGCATGTGTCAGTACTTTGAATGTACTATTATGCTCAGTGAGGTAGGCTGAAATGCATGGGTTCATATGCATGAGAAATAATAACTGAATAACATGAGTATGACTGAATAAGAATACATGCATGAATACGTATACTGTAACTGAGATCGTGATAGTACTGAGTACTGAATCTGAATACTGACTTACTAATGTTTGAGTTTACTGATACTATATTTACGAGAACTGAATGATTGTATCTGACATTCCTATTTTTTGTGGAACTATACTGAGTTTCGTACTGAGCGGAGTGACTATACCTGATAGTCCTGAATCTGTAGAACTAAACTGAGTTCTATTCTGAGACTGAGACTGTGGGAAGTAATCATCTAACCGACATGCCCCTTCTCTAACTAATTTGGGGTCCAACCTGTAACCCCAGTTGGAAGGGTGTCAATACCATGCCACGGGTAAGGACAAGTGCTAAGTCACCCTCATCTGGCAGGTACTCTAAACGAGAATGGTGGTACCCTCAACTGGCAAGTAGATCACCTCATCAACCCTCTACTGGTAGGTTGATGTCTCAACCTACGCTGGCTATGTAGTTCTGGAACGCAAGGACTGTTTCTAAAGATTTTACCCTCTACTGGAAGGTGATTCCCCATCCTTGGGTTCACTCAGTGCTGAATCCTACTCGTAACTGAAAAGACACTGGACTTAATTCTACGTTGTACTAGGCTAGGCTGGACTGTTACTGATCGTACGGTATAACTAAACTGAATTGATTTTACTGAACTGAACTGGACTGATTCTGAGTTCACTGAATTTTCCTAAGTTCTGTATTGACTGAATTCTACTAATTGTGACATAACTGATTCTATGTTGTGACTGACCATGACTCTAGACAAGCAGCTAAATTATCGGGTATTAAATACCCCCAGGACTCGATAACATTAACTTAAAAGATATGGCACCACTCTTGAGACATGGTAACTAACTACTTAGTCATCATTCATTCATTTGGACATTCAAGCAAACACTTGCATGACATGAATACTTGCATACAAGCTAAACATGATATAATTTCACTATTCAACTCACATGGACAATTCATCAAACACTTGTGGGGCATAATATATGCACATAATATTAAAACAATATGTAGGCAATGTGATTCAATTCCAATTACATAATTCCAAGAGTTTCAACATAAATTCACATGATAAAGCACACATATCAATTAACTCTATATGAATCTTGCAATAAATCATGAATACACTTTAATTCAACTCATGGAAATCATGAAATCACTCTACATAAACTTTCAAAGAGTTTCTTAGACTCCAAGGGTGGAAAAAACCCTTGAATGAACACTTCACATACCTTAGTTGATGAATTTCTAAAAGTTAATGGTGAGTTCTTGATTTGAAACTTGAGCACCTAGGGTTTTGTTCTTAAGCAAATTGGAGAATGAATGAGTATATTTGCTCTCCAAAGGGATTAATTTTGTGTTAAGAGGGTTGAAGGACATGGCAAAAGACCCAAATACCCCCAAGGACGTGGTCTTTTAATGACTGAAAAACTGTGTTACCGATGCACAGGCCGACGCGCTGCGTCATTGGCATCAATGCGATAGCAACACACCGCGTCGAGTCCGCATCGATTCACTGGAATTTTCACTGAAGCTGAGGAAAAACTATCTTATCGATGCGATAGTCAGTGCGACATGTCGAGATCACGTCGACCCACTATTTTGGGCTCTCAAACATGATCTAAACGAGGTCCGAAAAATCAAAAACTTGTTTGGGAACACCTATTGACATTCTTGATCACTAATTAACTCAAATATCAATATTTAATGGACATAAAGGTCGCGAAATAGGATTGCCAAATTTCAAAGGCTAAAATAACACTAAGTCTGAATACTTAGCTAAAATATTCTAAGTCTGGGACCCCTTGACAAGCCTAAAGGATTGATTTAAGCTAAGAAATTTACGGGGTCTTACACATACGGAGTAGTTGATATATATCGATAGGACAGACATCCACTATAATAATTAGTATCATTAACTTTATTTGGTTACATAGCATGCATATTTTTCATCTTATCCTTTTGGTTATATTCACTTGATGCAGCATGTGGCTAATTGACTGTGTGGTTAAATACTTATATCTTTGTACTGAACTGTTGTGCTCAAATAATTTTAAGGCTAGGATATACTGTGAAGAGATGTCTAAAGTCCATAAAACCGTTTTGATCTTCCTTCTTAAAATTAAAATGATTAACCATAAGAATCTGACTAAGGATATCAATTTCACATCCTTAATCCAATTCTCTTCTATTCATCACTTTGGTTGAATTATTATCATGAGTAATAATGATCTTCTCTAGCTTGAATATATTGTCACTAAATGACTAGTGTTGACATCCAATTTTAGCTCTCCGAGCTTATAATTAACGTCTTCAGGCTTTCTGGTCGTTAAAGGACACAAAATATAATTTTCACATATTTTTCTTATAATTGTTACAAATTATTGATAATCATCCTTACTTTAGGATTTTATCAAATTATTGTCTTAGTTTTGCTTTCATATTTTTTAATCAATTCATTATCATTTTAATATTTTCACAATCATCTGCACACGTACACGACATGACATTAAATTTTATTAAATTTTCCAAGTTAATTATATTATCAATTTTCTTTACATTTTTTAATAATACATATCAATACCTACATTTTGTATATTATTTAATACAGTCCGTAAATGCTAAGTTGGATCAATTATTTTTACATAGCATAATAGTTTGGAGTCATGTCACATTCGATAATGACCACACAAAAATGTCTCGTCACATCCAACAATGACCACTCAATAATATCTTGTCACATTTGACAATGACCACACAATGACACTACCCTTCGGATTATAACTTTGTCTATTGGTTAAAAGGATGAAAAATTATTTGGTCAAATTTGAATAATAAAGGAAAACCATTTTTACTATTGGGGGGGGGGGAGTTTTAACATTATTGAAGACAAAAAGATCCAAACAGTTTTCTTCTTTCTCACCCTCTAAAAAAATCATATAAATAATCATCACAATTTGTTTTCCTGTCATACACAAATACATAAAAAGTAATAATAATAACACACACTAACACATATAAACAATACACACTCACTCACACACACAACATATCATATTTTTCTCCTCTCACCCTTTTCTCTGACTGCCAGAGCTCGCCAGTGAAGCTCACCGAAGCTTCGGCAAGACCATCCCTTAAACCCGATCCACCACCACCCTTTTGTTTCATTTTTTTGACAAAGCACTATCCAACAACCACAAATTTCCACGATACCGCCACCAGCGAACCACGAACCACTCCGATGAGCTACTTTTCGGCAGCCACCGTGCCACCTCTTCTTGTCTCCTCTTTCCGTCACTGTCACACCAAAAAATACCATATCTTTCCAGATTCTCAATGTTTAAGGCGTTGCTACGGTGAACGCCATCGAAGCAATGCCAATCCTTATCTTCAATATCTCCTATTACACGATTCTCTTAGTTAATATGTTATTTCTGCAGATTTGGGGCGTTTGGGGTGATCTAACTTTTTTCACTATTTTTGGGATCTTTTGGTATTTTCTGGTGACTTTGAAGTTTCTCGTGAACATCATGATTCTTTTTGTTGAGTGTTCTATAGTTTGTCGATTATTTTGCTGTTGCTTGAATTGCCATTTTACATTATTTTGTTAATATGCTAACTTTATGGAAAATTTTGCTCCGTTGATATTTTGTTCCTTCACACTTTATACACTGATAACGAACAAATACTACACTACTCTGGCCGATGACATTATCTCTCCGTCGAATTTTTGAGGCTACCCATTACAAAAGATGAATTATTATTTCTCAAGTCTATCCATTTTATATCAAAATAAATACTTGCCCGATGACATTATATCTTCGTCGAATTTTTGAGGCAATCCCATTAGAAAAGACGATTTTGATTTATCAATTTTATATGAAAATAAATACTTGGCCGATGACATTATCTCTCTATCGGATTTTTTAGGCCATCCCATAAAAAGACGAATTTTGTTTTCTCAAATTTACTTATTTTATATCAAATACTAATACATGGCTAATGAAGAAACTCCCATTGATTTTCAAGGCCTCCCCAAATAAAAAGACAGATGTTACGTAAACAAATACGTAATAAAATAAATAAACTCGGTCAATGACGAAATCTTTATAATATCATGACAACACAAAGGATTTTACGATTCGTATCTTGGCAAGGCAATTTAGGATGACTGATAAATTAAGCAACCACTTCTAGCCATGGCGTTTCTAAAATCTAATCCGAGTCTATATTTTACTAAAAAAAAATTATTTTTATGTATATATACACACATAGTTTTAAATTTATTTTGCTTTATTACTAACGTGTGCGTACAGGTTCTTGAAAATACTTGTCAAAAATAGCATACAAAAGGAGAGCTTGAATTTACGTTTATATTTTTGCATTATTACAATTGTACAAGTATCATCCACAGTGAAAACTTTACTTTTGGGGTGTCGGATGGAAATATTTATTACTTATATAACACACTTTTAGGAAAAATTTAGGCCATTAATAATTACATAAAATTATTGAGTTAATCAATTAATTCACACATTTACGTTATAAAAATTCTGTAGTCTTTTCTTTTCAAACGAATCACTGCCTTTTTTTCATATTTTTAATCAAGTAAAAAATATTACTTATAAATATTTTTCCTTTTCATAGCACATCAAAGATACTTTTCTTTTCATACATTATGAAACATTTTCCTTTTCACATGTATCTTATATATTTTTATACATATCTTTTATAACAATAAGATTTATATTTAATATACATACATCTCCTACATTATTTTAAATACTTATATTTTCAAAAAAAAATAAATTCTTACCTCTTCTCTCTTATATAAATTTAGTCTAGCCGGGTACCATATTTGTGGATCCTGAAAGGTGACTAACCCCTTTCTTTGGGATAACTTGAACTCTTACCTAGAATCTAAATTAATTTTCGCAGACTAAAATATTAGTCACACGTGTTAATAAATAAATAGGTTTCCTTTTTTTTCTTAAAAATTAGGTGAAAACTTTGTACAAAATTTTAATTTAGAGTCCGTAAATCATATTTGTCACACCCATTTCATACCAAAAAGAAGAATTATTTGAAGTTTGGAAAGGGTTTTATTATTAAGTGACAAAAAATAATTTGTTCTAAAAAAGGACTTTTAATCAAAACTCAGAGTAGCCACTTGGCATTATCGGGTGTGTCAAGTCATCTTTAAAAATCCTTTTTCAAATAATTTTTTACTCTTTCAAAATTGGTGCACGAACAGAGATTTTAGTTTAGGAATTCTGTTGACCGAGGGGAAGGTGTTAGGCACCCCTTGATCCCGTGGTTCGACCACAACCGCTTTGTGGGGTATATCGATTAGTAAATCCTATGAAGTGAATAAACCACATAAAATACACAAACCAAACAAATGAAAATTCAAAAGTTAATGTCCAATCCAATTTATTACAAACCGAAATAGAAATCTTGAAATTAAAACCTAAACTATTCTAAATATACTACACTATGCTTTACCCAATGCATCGGGTCATGATCACGATCTGTCTTCCAAATACAAAATATCGCAAGGAATTCTCGAGTAACAAATAAAAAAAAATTTGGGGCATTCCCCGGCCAAATGAATACAATTGATTTAAATACGATAAGACAATCCATTTACCAAATATTTCAAACCATCCAACATTTCGCAATTCCTAAATTTGCCGAATTGACCTACCATTTGCCTACTAATTTTAACCCATCATGACACTATTGTGTTTAATAGCATCAATACTTATTTTGAATTAAACAATCATCAATGAATCAAAATAACCAATATTCATATTTATCACTTTCAATTCCTACCCCACTTCATTCTCAACCCTATGATTAACCAATTCTTATATAAAACTAACCAATCAAACCAAGACAATTACAAAAGCTCAAAACACATTCAAACATACCACAAAATCACATCATCAACCCATCAAATTAAGTAAAATGAAGAGAAGGATTTAAAGAACTGGACCTTAGATGAATCTTTCAAAATCGATGTATTATTCTGATTAAACCTGATAGAATACATGTCCGAAACCTCAAGTCAAACATAAAAAATGATCAAACTCGAATCGAATTACGATCTCGAATCAAATCGAAACCCCGACTCAAAGATTTAGAACCCGAGCTCCATTTACCCATACCCATTTGTTTTTTCCTAACTTTTTTGGGAATTTTTCTGGTAGTGGTTTGACTGGAACCGTCAGCTGAGCCATTGTTGTTGCTTATCAGAGCTTTGGTGAGCTTAGGGAATGGTGAACAAACATAGGTTAGCCAAATTTTTGGTGAGGGGTGGGTTTTACCAGTGATTTCAGAGTTTTAAGATGATGGTGTTCAATTCTCTGATGGAACCCCATTTGGTCGACACCGACAATGGATTTACCGCTGAAATATTGGCATAGTTGACTATTTTTCTCTCTATTTTTCTATCACTCCATTCTCTCAATCCCTCTTTATCCTCTCCCTATCTCTCTATTCATTATGCCTATGTGTATAGGGCTCTCTTCTTCGATGATGTGTGTAGCTGTGAGCTGTATGTGTGCCTAAATCTCTATAGAGTCTGTGTTGTGTATGTGTATATGTAGCAGTATGTATACATCTATCTTAGAGTATGAAGATGTGTGATCCGTATTTTCTTATAGAGGAAAAACGTGAAAGAGGTTAAAGGGTATGGGGCACATGGGTAGGGGTATGGGGTATGGGGCTAGGGGTAAGGGTTGTTAGGATAAGGTGTGAGATGGATAGGTTGTTATTTTGGTTATGCATTTGTTTTTTAGGGTTGGTTATTTTTATCATTTTGTGAATTTTTTTAAAAAATGAGGTGAGGTGTATGGTAAAGTAGGGTAAATGGGTAAATTCAGTTTTCGAGAGGAACAAAATTACGTGTCAACATCATGCCCCTCTTTGGGTGTAAATACAAAGTGTTTTCAGACAAATAAGTAGACAACAAGCCAAAATTTTGTCCTGACCATTATTCAAAAGAAAGAAACAGGAGGAAGTAGGGCAACCGAATCTTGATTTTGGGCATTCTACTTGTCTCAAGTTATATGGGAGTCAAGGCACATGTATCTCAAAGGGTTGGAAGAAGAGGGACTATACCGAGTTGGAGAGTCGAGTGAGGTCCTGTCGTGGTTCTGATCTGTGACTCTGTCATTACATCAAAAATAAAAATTACAAGTTAAAAAGATAAATGAAATTACAAAAAGTCCTATCTATGTAGCTTCTTTTGGACTCTTGACTTGATCTTCTTTGGGTTAGAATTGAGAATAGATTCTTTTCTCCATATAAAATTTGATGTTGGAGATGAACTCACAAATTTACCATGTTATATCGATGGTACTTCTAAACCTTGATCCAGAATTTAAAAATCTTTACCATATTCTTCAGGCGGGCTCCTGACTTATAATTTCTTTACCTTGTTGCTTGACTTTCAATTTCATCACCCTGTTCTCTAGACGGGCTCCTGACTTACTATTTTTTAATCTTTTGATTTACAATTTCATCACCCCGTTCTTCGAGTGGGCTCCCCACTAGTAATTTTCTTACTTTATTGACTTTCAATTGCTTCACCTTGTTGCTTTACTTTCAATCTCTTAACCTTGTTACTTGACTTTCAATTTCTTCACCCTGTTCTTCTGTTGGGCTCCTGACTTGTAATTTCATCACCCTATTCTTCAGGCAAACTCCTGACTTGCAATTCATCATCCTATTCTTCAAGCGGGCTCCTGACTTGCAATTTTATCACCCTGTTCTTCAGGCGGGCTCCTAACTTGCCATTTCATGACTCTAATCTTCAGGTAGGGTCCTGACTTATAATTTCATCACCCTGCTCATCAGGCAGGCTCATGACTTGCAATTTCATTAACCTGTACTTTAGGCGGGCTCCAGACTTGCCATTTTATCACCCTATTCTTCAAGAAGGCTCCTGACTTGCAATTTTGTCACCCTGTTCTTTAGGCGGGCTTTTGACTAGTAATTTCATCACCTTATTCTTCAGGCAGGCTTCTAACTTGCAATTTCATCACCCTATTCTTCAGTCGGGCTCCTGACTTGCCATTTATCGCCCTGTTCTTCAGGCGGGCTCTTGACTTGCAATTTCATCGCCTTGTTTTTTAGGCGGGCTCCTGACTTGCCATTTCATCACCTTGTTCTTCAGGCGGGCTCCTGACTTACAATTTCATCATCCTATTCTTTAGGCGGGCTCCTAACTTTCAATTTTATCGCCCTGTTCTTTAAGCGGGCTCCTGATTTACCATTTCATCGCCCTGTTCTTCAAGCGGGCTCCTGACTTGCAATTTTATCTCCCTTTTCTTCAGGCGGACTCCTAACTTGTAATTTTGTCACTCTGTTCTTCAGGAGGGCTCCTGACTTGTAATTTCATCACCCTGTTCTTCAAGGGGCTCCTGACTTGTTATTCCATCTCCCTATTTTTCAGGCCATCTCCTGACTTGTAATTCCGTTACCTTGTTCTTCAGGCCATATCCTGACTTGCAATTTCATCACCCTATTCTTCAGGTGAGCTCTTAAAATTAAAATCAAACTAAAACAAAAATTACACCACACAAATATTATGATAAAGAAAGTTTCATTTTCTAGAAAAATAAAGTCTCATTTTCTAGGAGGGTGCTAAAGGAAGCTTCAAATAACAGGAATTAAATTTTCTTGTTTTCCCCAGTTTATCATTAAAGGGTTTTGCGGGTGTCAAACACAATCACAACTATTTTCAACAATGCATATTGCAAAGATAAATCATAATTCCGATCAACAAATGCACCCTTTTGAGGGTAAAATTGAATGATTGAGACCAACAAGTCCCTCTCTTAAGTGAGAGATTCATACTAAAAGTGCATCTTTTAGAATTAAAGGCTCAAATTATGAAGTGCACCTCTAAATCATGAGACATAAAAAACCTAAATTAGAAAGTGTGTCTCTTCGGGGTACAAGAAGACGAGTTTCACCATAATTGTGATTACCAAACCTATACAACAACACTGCTCTTGCATTTGCAAAAATGGGGAATTGCACCTCTAGATATTTATGCTTTGAAGCCTTTGATTAGAAGGTAGCTACTATTCCTATTTCATACAAAGAAAACTTATGAGTTTAAAACAGGGTGGTTGGCTTGTGTCTTTCATTTTTTGGCGATTTTTCTTGCACTTGTTCCATTAATTTTGCTTTCAACTAATGGAATATGTCATTGAGTTGTTACACCATTGGTCCAAACTTAGATTATTAAAAGTGATTCATAAACAAACACAGTATCTCCGTTTTTCTATGTCTCTTAGATGAATCTTTCGAACCTTGCTATTTCCTTGATTCCCCAAACTTGTTTTCTGACAAAACTTCCTCTTTGTCTTGTTTTGTCTCACAATTATGTTCCTTTCATGTGCTTCCCTTTGGCTTGCTGTGTGTAATTGAAGAAGTTGTTAACAAGTTTTGAGATCCTTTCTCACTTGTTTTGACATGACTTGAATCAAAGACATGAGAAAAATGATTTTTTTTGTTCGAATGATAGACTCAAAAGGACAAAAATAAAAATAAAAAGAAGAAAGAAAAGACATTGTTTGTCCCCTTTTTAAAATAAAGAAAAGATAAGATTTATCTAAAAATGAGAATCAATTCTAATGATTATGCCATGCATTTTTGATGAAGCTGCCTGATCTTTTCATCCAAACTTTCCACAAATTGTTGTTGAGTTAATGACCCTGAAACTGAGTTTCTACCTTAATTCAATTATGCTATAGACCTCATTCAGCTAGTGACACCTTGAAGGGTTGTCGCCAACAAGTCTTCCTCATTTTATTTCTCTCAACTCACCTTCGCCTTACAGTAGACGTGAGGGTTTTGACCAATAAGACTCTCTCATTTTTATTTCTCTCTACTTACCATCGCCTTACATCATCCGCGAGGGTTTTCACCAATAAGACTCTCATTTTTAATTCTCCCATGATTCCTTATGCTAAGGAAGACAAGTAGTTCCCAAAATGGATTATCATATCCATTGATTGCTTAGCCTTAACATTCTCAAAGATTGATCTAAAGGTTTTTATTTGGTTGCAACTTGGCTTTTGGATAGGGTTAGAAAGAAAGGAAGGCATAAGTCCCAAACGACACTTAAAGTGGGGTTGGCCTTACAACTTTTAGATCGACTCAAACAAGGAAGATTAACTCATGCCCCGATTTTTTCTGGTTGGGTAATTCTAAATTGTTTATTTGGTTGGACTAATCCCAGAGTAGGGCATCCTATGTATCTCACCCCCGAGAGAGGAGAATCAGGTCATACGTAGTTCCGACATCTTGTTGTTTTGCTTTGTTCTAAGTTCTTTTTTTTTCTTTTGTTGGCTTTTTTCCTCTTTGGGACTTTTCTTACTCTATTTTTCTTGAAACTATTCTCTTTTCTTTCTTTTTGACACAGTCTTCTCATTTTTTTTGAAATTTTTCTGATTCTATTCCTTTGCTCAACACTCTTGTTTTGAGCTTTGCTGACTCTATCTTGATTCCAAAAGAGGGGTATGAAAGAAAATAAAATTAAAGCATAAATGGGATAAACAAAGGGTGACATGATCTTTGGATAGCAGAATGGAATGCCTTTTCCATATCAATCCTTAAATATACATGTATATAACGTGCAATATTAAAGTGAGAGATGAAGATCATGTGTTACACTTTCTTCAACCTTAACTTTAACCAAGCCTATGTCTCACTACTTCTTCTGTACTTGTCCAGCATATATATAACCCAATCTTTGTTGTACATCCCTCACATCGAATGACCCATGCTTTCGTGGAGCTGATTATCTTCATGTTTCTCTTATATAGGGATCATGCGTCCACTATTTAACCTAATTGAGATATGTTTTTCAATTTATGACCAAGTTATTCTTGTGATTCTCAAAATAATTGCCTTAATTTTGAAAGAAGGCTTTAGCGTGGTTACCAAATTTCTCAACACTTTACCAATTTCCCAGATACCTTTTTTTCTAATTTGGCCCTCTGATCCAATGTTTCATGATTAAACTAGATTTTAAGATCTGGCTGAAAATTTCGCAGGTATCTCAAAACACCATAATCAACATAAAATGTATTGTGTAAAAAAACACATATTTAAAACACAAAGGGAAAGGGTACACTCTGTTTAGTTAAAATGAATAATAGAAGGTTTTGAACATAAACGACAAAGGGACAAAACAAAATAGATCTCAAACTACAATCCTGAACTAATTCAGATAATAGAAAATAAAATAAAACAAACTACTAGTCCTCTTCCTAGTAAGGAGAGGGGTGACTTCTCAATTGTTGAGCCTGACATCTTAGCCACTAGTTTGCCCATCAACATTACTAGAGCTTTCACCACTTTTAATATTCTGCACCACAATCGATTTATCTTGAATCATCTTTTCTATTTTATTTTTCAAAGCACGATAATCTTTAATACTATGACCATGAACATCAGAATGATATGCACATCGTACATTAGGATCAAAATTTCTTGAATACGGGTCAGGAGTATACCCAAGGAGAGAAATGATCATGCTTGACTATACCAATCTCTTGAATAAACTGGCATATGAATCTCTAATTGGTGTGAAACTATCCGTCAACTTCTGCCTCATTTTATTATTTGGCTTGGATAAAAAATCAGGCCTAGAAGGGTTTTGGTATGTTTGTGGAGTTGGAGCATGACTCTGAGGAGTTGGTATGTTCCATTATGGGTAAGATGGGGGTTGAACATGTGGTTGTACATTGTATACTGGATATGGAAGTGAGGGTATAGAGTATAATGGATTTTGGAAGTGATTATGTAGATCTTGGGTATGAACTTGGGCTTGAGCATGAGGGTAATGATGACGTGGCCTTTTTTACCGTGCCCATTGTCCAACTATTATGGTAGCTACATCTTCCCCATTCTTCTTCCCTCCAGTATTTCTTGATCCCCTTTGAATTGTTTGAGTAGTTGCTTTCCTTTTAAAAAATTCACAATGCGATCGGTTTTGATTCCTTCCTCTATCATCTCCCCCATTTTGAGGACCTCAATAAATGGCTTGCCTAATACAGGTAACAAGTGTTGATATTATGTTTCATCTTGTGCTTGAATAAACACCTCCACTATCGTACTTTCTTTCATTGGAGGTTTCACCCTAGCAGTTTGTTCACGCCATCTAATTGCATATTCCCTGAAACTTTCAGTACTTTTCTTTTTCATATTAGCTAGGGATTTCTCATCAGGAATCAACTCCACATTGTATTGGAATTTTTGCACAAATTCATTATCTAGGTCATCCCAACTATTCCACTTGTCGATGTCTTGGTCAACAAACCATTACGAAGCTAGACGTGAAAGACTCTCACCAAAATAGGTCATGAGTAATTCTTTCTTCCCTCCAGTGCCCCTTAGTTGGTTACAATAACGCCTTAAATGTTCCACTGGGTCACCGTGCCCATCGTATTTTCCAAACTTCGGCATTTTAAAACCAAGAGAGATATTAACACTTGGAAACATGCACATATCTTTATACGAGACACTTCTGTAACCCTCCGAGCCCCTGCAAGTTTTTCATGGCTTATTCTAAACTCTTTAATTTTTTTGTCATTCCCTTCTATTTTTCTGTCACAACAGGTTTCTCAGTGTTAAGAGGAAATTCAAGAGGTTGAGTGTAGCCATTCGAACCAGTCAACTTAAATGTGAGCTCGGGAGCATAATGCTGATCACTAAAAATATTCAATACAGGCTCTCTCGTAGAGTAGAGAGGCATAATCGGTGGATGAACATCAAAAGCAAGAGCTTCAGGTGGAGGTGGTGCTACAAAAACATGAACAGTAGGTGGAACAGAGCATCTGGTAGTTTTGTGTTGAGGAGTGAGGAAATAAATATTGGAAGTGTTTGGATAGTGTTGCCCTGGAGTAGACCCTGGTGCATGTTGTGGCGCATCAATAAAAATAGAGAACTATGCATAAGACATTGGAGGCAAGCTAGAATGATATTCCAGATTATCAGTGGGAAATGGAGGAGGCAGCAAGCATTAGCCCAAGCTCGATGCATTTCTATCATTTGGCGCCTTAATTTCTGAATCTGTTCATTAGATCCTAAATTCCCATTCCCCAAAATCTCTATCTGATTAGTGACAACAATCTCGGTATAATTATTAGCCATAACTTTTTCTTTGACTTGGTGCAATATGAAGGACTAACCAAAATGCAACAAATCAACCACCTTAAACTAACTGAACAAGAGAAATCAAATGCGCTAGAGTGCAATATTTCCTCAAAATCTTTTTCTTTTTTTTTCTTTTGAAAAGGTCACCGAATTCAAGAAGGGCGCCTATGTATCTCATCGCCAAAAGGGGAGAATCAGGTGTGCGTAGTTTGTGAAGCTTGGCTAAAAAGGGTCAATCAAACTCTCTTTGTTTTGTTTTTCTTGGAACTTTAAGAAGTACAGAAAATAACAAATTATTAAAAGAATTGACGAATATCTTTTTAAATTTTTCAGCTTCCTATACAAAATGAAACCTATGATTACCAAAGAAAAACCTTTTTGGGTTTTCTATTGTGAATTTCATATGAAACTTGAAACTACTAAAGGAAAATCTTTTTGTAGTTTTCTTTTATAGATTTATATAAAACACCTGCTCTAAATGAAGAGTAATGAAAATCTTTTTGGATTTTTTAAATAAGATCACCGAACCCTAGAAGGGCTTCCTACGTATCTCATTCCCGAAAGAAGAGAATTAGGTGTGCGTAGTTCATCTAGATTGGAAAATTAAAAATTAAACAACAAACTAAACCTTGATTTAGGAGACACGACCAAAGACAGACGATGAAGAACACCAATAGAATCTTTTTTGAGTTTTCAATTTGACACTTAACATAAAAATGATACCAACAACTATGAAAGGAAAATCTCTTTGGTATTTTCATTATATAAAATGTACAAAACTTCTATCATCTTTTTTTTTTTTTGACTTTTTCTTTTATAAAAAGCTCCTATTGAATTTTTTTTTGACAATTTTGAATTATGAATACTTGCTAAGAGAACAAAAGAATTTTTTTTAATCTTTCTAATTTTTTGGAAAATGAGTGCAAAAGATAAAAACTCTTTTTGAATTTTTGGATTGTGAAAAACAAAAGTCATAAAGAACTCTAAAAACAACGAAACTCTTCTTTGACTCACTTTTTTCTTTCTTTTTCCTCTTTTTTCTAGCCTAAACACAATCTTTCCCTTAATTTTGGCACATGCTTACCTAAATTAGTCCATCAAACGACCTTGTTACCCTCAAAGATGCAAAAATTAGCACTTTAGGATGCTTTGAGGGGATTATCCTACGGAGGAACAAACAAGTCCCGCTAGGTTTCAGTATGATGCACATAAGAATGATCTAAAGACTGACCTACGTTGGGGTTCAACTAACAAGGCTGTTCGAAGGAGCGTATGGTCGATAGTAGCTGCGATTGCTTTCCATGTACTCCATACCAGCCGATGGCTCCCCCTCCTAAAATAAGGGTGACTCAACTACAGGTCGTGTACGCAGCTTGTACTACAAAACTTATTGCGAGAGAAATGACTCGAGTTATGCAAATGATGACAAATATAAAATAGTAACATATAAGACAAAATGGTAAATATGTATCACATAAGCATTCAACCACGATAAAACATATGCAAACGATAACACAAACAACGTCTATATGCCCACAGTGTCAAACTAAGTCGATTCAACTCAAAATGAAGCTCGGATTTTTAAAAACCCCTAGTAGAGTCGCCAGAATGTCTCACCCTCTTTTTTTTTTTACCAAAAAGAAGATTTATTGTAAGTTTGAAAAGAGTTTTATTTTTAAATGACAAAAAGAAAATAATTTATTCTGAAAAAGGACTTTTAATCAAAACTCAGAGTCGCCACTTGGTATAATCGGGTGTGCCAAGTCACCTTTGAAAAAAATTTCTCAAACTATTTTTGACTCTTTCAAAACTGATCCACGAATAGAGATTCCGGTTAAGGAATTTTGTAGACCGAGGGAAAGGTGTTAGGCACCCCTCGATCCCGTGGTTCGACCATGGTTGCTTCATGGAATCTATAGGCTAGTAGAGGTTATGAAGTGAATAAACCACATAAAATGCACAAACCAAACAAATGAAAATCCAAAAGTTAATGTCCAGTCTAATTTATTACAAACCGAAATAAAAATGCTGAAATTAAAACCTAAAATATTCTATCTATCCTATACTATGCTTTACCCGATGCCTCGGGCCTTGATCACGATCGGTCTTCCGTACAAATTATTGCGGGGCATTCCCCAATAACAAATTCAATTTTTCTCGGGGCATTCTCCGGCCAAATGAATACAATTGAGTCAGATGCAATAAGACAAACCATTCAACAAACATTTCAAATCATCCAACAATTCATAATTCCTAAATTTGCCTACTCGACCTACCATTTGACTACCAATTTCAACCCATTCTTGACCCCATGATTAACCAATTATTATATAAAATCAACCAATCAAACCAAGAAAATTAGAAAAGCTCAAAACACATTCAAACATACCACAAAATCACATCATCAACCCATTAAATTAAGTAAAATGAAGAGAAGGATTTAAATAATTGACCCTTAGAAGAATCTTTCAAAATTGATGTATTATTCTGATTAAACTCAGTAGAATCCACGTCCAAAACCTTGAGTCGAACCTCAACAACGACCAAACTCAAATTAAATTTCGATCTCAAATCGAATCGAACCCCGACTCAAAGATTTAGACCCCGACCTCTATTTACTCAAGCCCATTTATTTCTTCCCAATTTTTTTTAGCATTTTCTCGGTAGTGGTTTGACCGAAACCGTCAGCTGGGTCGTTGTTGTCGTTTGCCGAAGCTCTGGTGAGATTAGGAAATGGTGAACAAACATGGGTTGGCCGAATTTCTTGTGGGAGCTAGGTTTTACCGACGGTTTTAGAGTTTTAAGATAATAGTGTTTGGTTCTTCGGTGGAACCCCATTTTGGTCGGCACCAACGGTGGGTTTACCGCTGGAATATTGACATGACCGACTATTTCTCTCTTTGTTTTTCTACCTCTCTCCATTCTCTCGATCTCTCTCTATCCTCTCTCCATCTCTTTATTCACTGTGCCTATGTGTATAGGGCTTTTTTCTCTGATGGGGTGTGTAACCGTGAACTGTAAGTGTGCCTGAATATCTCTCTAGTGTGTTTTGTGTATGTATATATGTAGCTATGTGTACACGTCTATCTGAGAGTGTGAGAGATGTGTGAGTTGTATTCTCTTATGGAGGAGAAATCTGAAAGGGGTTAAGGGGTAGGGGCACGTGGGTAGGGGTAAGGGGTATGAGGTTTGGTGGTAAGGGGTTGTTAAGATAAGGTGTGAGGTGGATAGGTTGTTATTTTTGTTATGCATTTATTATTGAGAGTTGGTTATTTTTGTCATTCTGTGAAAAATTATTAAAAATGAGGTGAGGTGTATGGTAAAGTGGGGTAAATGGGAAAATTCGACTTTCGAGAGGGACAAAAATACATGTCTACAATATTTTATTTAACCTTGACAAAAACAAGACATGGCAACTAGGAATCCATGTTAGGGTTTAGGTACTTTACTCTCCAAGTTTGCTAGTTCTTATTGTTATGTATGCTAGTAATTCATTCACTCATAGGCAACATCTTTTGAAAAATCTCATGAGTATGTGTAATCTTATTTGTGACAAATAGATTATTGGTGAAGATTTCAGCGAGGACAGTTTATTTTTTATTTCAATAAGCGTCTAGTTGTTTCATCTAAGGTTGCAGTTCAATTCTAGAGTACTGTACTTTATGAATTATCAAGATGAAGTTTATTCTAGATTGGTGATTGTTATTTAATTACTTTTATGCTTGAATGTTAAAATAATGGATGAAAATATTATATCATATCATATTTAACTTATTTTTTACCTGAAAAAGAAGAATTAACTTTGAATAATTTGACTAACATGGTATTAGGCTAGTTGAGAAATCGATTAAGCTTAGTAACAAAGTTATTTTGTTCTAGATATGAAAATAACTCCCTTAGACAAATAATCATGTGTTTGTACTGTTGTCTCATTTAATTTGAGGAAGCTAATTTAGACTAAGTTTATCATTAATCGAATGATATTTAGTGATTGCTTATCACGATTAATAGTTATAATTAATTCTCAATCACTTAGAAAGTTATGTAGATAATACCCGTCGCCCCGAAAATAAAAATTTATACAATAGTAGAAAATATCATCACCAAATTCAAATCTCGGGTCTGTGAATCCTAAGCACAAAGCTTTCCATTTTAGTTTACCATGAAGACTCTTATAAAGCCAAATTTCTTATGGACATCTGTTATTATTACTAAACATGGTAACTGAAATCATGTTATTAGAAGCGCTACTAACATAATATAGAAATGTATTATTAATGGTTGAAATACTTGTGCGATTATTCTTTCTTCAATGTAGTACAATGTGATAATAAACTAACTTTTGAACTGATAATTGAATTCTTAACTTGGCAATCTTAGAATTACAATTGAAGAATCTCTCAATGTTGGGACAGATACCCTCAAGATCCATCATCTCCATATTGGTGCACGAAAATTTTCAGTCTCCTCCTTTTCAATTTTCAGTCACCATCATCATGCTATTTAAATTTCTTTCATTCCTACTGAAAGTGACTCTAGGAACACCATTATTTGGTACTTAAATAAAGATGAAAAATTTACTATAAAATCTACTTACCATCTGATCGACTCTGTCCAAGAAAAGATGATAAAGCCCATACAATCTTCTTTGACTGTCGCAATGTTAGGAATTGTTACATTATAATTATTTACAAGTACAAAGATTACTCTATTGTTAGCTTCAGAATGCTATTTGGTCCAAAATTCGTAGAAAAATTTATAACAATTTCATCAAAATAACCTCCTCTTATATTTTTGGCACATTAGTCTAACAAGGAATAACAATCAATTTCATAACAAAAAAGGCCCAATCTCTTTCACAACTACCATAGCCAAGATTGTGAAGTTAAGAGCAGTCCCTAATCAGTAATTTTGTGAAGTTAATATTGTAATCCTAGCTATTTAACCAGCAAAAGATGTGTTTGAAGTCAATATGCGACTAGTAATGATATCAAAGCAAGAGATATTGAGAAGTAGAATTTGGAAACAACTTTGATCCAAGTATATAGTATATGTGAGATCTTTAGTTAGAACCAACCCATCGTAGAGGGAAAGTTCAATTTTCACTCAAATGGTAAAAATATTAAAAGAAAAAGTGATAAAAGTAATACTTAATTCTTAGGAATAAAATAATATACTTGGTACACTATGTGGGATAAGTAGAGATATCACATGAGTCACGTATTTTATGAGACTATTTTATTCTATCCTTCCATTTGAGAAAGTAATTAATTTCATCATTTTAGTACAAGTTTGAGGTAAAATAATTTTGAGATTAGCTAATACCTCAAATCAAACATGAAATAAAGTTAATTCTAAACTATATTTCAAAATTATTATTCTTAGCCAATGTACCAACTTTTAGGGTTTTGCCTTGATTTTCTTATCATATTTGAGTTTTACTTTTCTTTACAGTAATGCCAAAGTATTACCTTAATTATTTTTACTTTTTTAGAAAGGAAAAATATAAAACTCTTCCATATTCGACTGACCTCTTTCTTGGAGAAAATATTTTGTGCCTTTATAAATAGAAAATCCTTCTTCTTATTCCATAACACAATAACATTCACAATGCAGTCATTAAAGAGTCTTTATTGGGGGGGGGGGATTTTTCTTTCTCTAGTTTGAGTATTTCTTTTATATTAGTTTCATATGTAAGCCAATGAACAAATCATACAATGATATTATATTTTTTTAATATTTTTATATTGTGTCATCTAAATTATCACCGCCTTGATTTGCAACTTTAAACTTTCACATGATGACCTCTCGATTTAGATTGGTGACATGGTAAGATCAAAGTTACAATCAATTCGATGATAGTGTAGATATTTTATCAAAAATACAGAATCCAAAAATAAACTATACGTGGGGAGAATGCTAACAAAAGTTGTTCCAAGTATACCATTTAATAGCTCATTGGACACGTTGGGTATTAAAGACATCTACCTACCAATTTGAGGGGGAGTGTTGCAATGAGATGTATAGTGCGAGCTAAATTAGGAAACAAAATGAGTGATTAGTGGGATTGGAGACTAAATTGATATATTCTGTTTCCATTAATCTTGATTATCTTTCCATTTAGGTGCTTGTATTGATTACTGTATATTATCCTTCCATTTAGGTTTTCTTTTCTTTCTGTATAAAGTTATAGCCTTGTAATCATTCAAACATTGAAATCAATATAAAATAAACTTCTCATTATATTCGGTTTTTGTCATGGTATCAAAGCATGGTTCAAATTTGTGAGTAGAGGGAGAGTTTTTAAAAAAGAAGAAAACTAAAACAAGATAAAAGTTAGATCATGGGGATAATTACTCCAACAACTGAGAAGTCGGGTGTTGGATCTGAGAGTTCCCTGCTCTATGAACTAACATCTAAATTATCATAGTTGATGGGCAGTACATCAGCTGTAGCAAGCCATGAAGTGCTTGTTGTTCTGCAAGGTATCAAGCTAGATGGTACTAACTATGCGATTTGGCCCCAGGTTATAGAGATGTACATCTCTGAAAAAGAAAAACTGGGATATATTAATGGAGATCTTGAACCACCAGAAGAAAAAAATTCCACTTTTAGAAAATGGAGAATAGAAAATGCACCAGTGAAGAGTTGGTTAATCAACTCTATAGATCCCAAGTTAATTAGAAATTAGATCCAATTTTTTACTACAAAAGCAGTTTGGGATGCCATTGCTACGACATATTTTGATAGAGGCGACACTTCTCAAGTTTATGATTTGAAGGGAAAAATGATGAATTTGAAATAAGAAGGGAGATCCATTGAGACGTATTTCAACTATCTTCAAGGCTTGTGGAGAGAAATCAATTTTCGTCGACCAAATCCAATGAAATGTCAATATGACATTGAAAAGTATATTTCTATATTACAAGAAGATAAATTATATACTTTTATAGATGGACTGGATGACAGACTTGATAAATTAGAGGTGATGTGTTGCAACTCAAGCCATTTTCTACTGTAGAGGAAACATATGCACTTGTTCAGCGAGAAAATCTGAGAAAATCTGTAATGTTGACTAAGGAGGAGGACATCAGTGCAGATATAATTTCAAAGGCAGGACAAGGATCTCAACGACAAGTCTCTCTTCAACCAATGATCCATGGAAAGTATAACACCTCAAAACAAAAGCAACAAGAAGGAAGAGGTGGTTTCACATATTGTGGAAACCCAAAACATACGATTAAAATATGTTTCCAATTGAATGGGACTCCAGATTGGTGGTATGAACTGAAAAATAAAAGAAAGCAGGAGGCTATTAGAGCATCATTAGCAAACACTAGGGAGAACTCAAAAAGAGTTGAATCATTGACGCTAATACCACAACCAGAGAATACTTCACCGACAAGTGTCAACAACTCCATGGATCATAATCATTTAGGTCATCATAGTTGGGTTATTGATTAAGGGGCAACATACCATATGACCGTTGATTCTCGTGATTTAGACTCAACCTAGACGCACATGCATAGTTAATGCAAATAGAGTGACATTATCTGTTGAAGGGGCTAGAAGAGTGACACTAGCACCAAATCTCTCTTTACACAGTACTTTACTTGTCTCCTCTCTCTCCAATAAATTATTATTTGTGGGTCAAATAATGGAGGACTTAAGTTGTTGTGCACTAATATAAATAAAGTTTTGTTTATTTCAGGATATTCCTACGAAGGAGAATATTGGTCATGGTACTAAGCGAAGAGGCATCTATTACATGGATGATTACAATTGTGGCTTGTCAAATACAGCTCAGGAAATGATTAACAAGGAGAAATATATATGGTTGTGGTATCACAGGTTGGGACAACCATCTTTTTCTTATTTAAGGCGCTTATTACCAAGCTTGTTCTTAAATTTAGATGAAACCAAGTTCAAATACGAAGATTGTATTCTTGCTAAGAGTCATCGTGTTTCATATCCAATAAGTTTGAATAAATGTGAAACACCATTTATGTTAATTCAATTTAATGTTTGGGTTCTAGCTCCCATCTTAATTTTCTTCGGGTATTAGATGGTTTATGACATTTGTAGATGATTGTAAACGTATGACTTGGCTTTATTTGGTGAAAGGTAAATATGAGGTGTTTAGAATTTTTGTTTATTTCATAACATGATAAAAACTCAATTCTCTGCTGTTGTAAAAATGTTACGATCAGATAATGGTGGAGAATATGCAAGTAACCAATTTGTTGATTAGTTTCAAGAGAATGGAATACTTCATGAAATGCCTTGCACTCAAACACCTCAACAAAATGATGTCGTAGAACAAAAAATTAGGCATATTTTGGAAACTGCTAGATCTCTGTTGATAGAATCTAAAGTACCACAACATTATTGGATGGATGCAGTCTGTACTAGGGTTTACTTGCTGAACAGGATGCCATCACGAGTATTGAACTTTCAAACTCCATTACAGACACTTATTGATCATTCTTCATTACCGTCAGTACTATTGATTGAGCCAAAAATATTTGGTTGTGTAGCCTATGTCCATCTCTACAAACTCAGCGATCTAAACTAGATTTGTGTGTTTTCCATTGTGTTTTTCTTGGATATAGCGATCATAAGAAAGGCTTCCGCTTCTATGATCCTAGAAGTAGAAAATTGTATATCACATTGGATGTTACTTTCTTAGAATCACAACTATTTTTTCTGAGAGCTATATGGACTCTTCTCTTTAGGGAGAGAAACTTATTGAAGAGCAGAGTACAAATGATTGGGAGAATTGGCCATATTTTTATGAAAATCCATCTTTGAATGGCAAACCCCGGTTGATGGAAGAGACTCCAAATCATGGTGACAATAGTCCAGCTTCGAATGACATAGTTGGCTTGATGGAAGAATTTGAAAAACATGGTGTAAGTATACTAGAGAATGTGAAGGAGGGACCAGAATATACCCATGTGCAGCTGACAGAACATATCTTAGTACCACACGAAGACCAATCTCCTGAGTGTTTTCTTGAGGTACAATCTCTGAATTCTATTTCTAATAACGAACTAAATATTCCTTCCACATATAAATTTCCTTTCAGGCATAATTGAGGGCATCCACCAAATCGATACTCTCCAGATATTGAAGAAAAGAAAGAAAAATACCTAATAGCTGACTATGTTAGCATAAATAATTTGTCAAAATCGCTCAAAGCATTCATTATAAGCTATCCTCTGCAAATATTCCAAGCATTATACAGGTGGCCCTGAGTGACTCAAAGTGGATTCAATTAATAAAGAAAGAAATAAAAGCGTTTAGAGAATATGAATACATAGAGACTAGTACCGCTACCTAAAGGAAAAAAATGGTTAGATATAGGTGGGTGTTCAATATCAAAATACAGTGTTGATGGATCGATTAAACTTACCAAAGCGAGACTTATGGCAAAAGGATCTACTCAATCTTATGGTATAGATTATACAGAGACTTTTTCTCTCGTAGTAAAATTAAATACCGTGAGAGTACTGCTATCACTTGCTGCTAATTTGAATTGGCCATTACATCAATATGATGTAAAAAATGCTTTTTTTTACATGGTGATCTTGAAGAGGAATTATATATGAAAATCTCACAAGGCTTTGTTACTTCATAAGTAGGAACTGTATGCAAGTTAAACAAAGAATTATATGGATTAAAGCAGTTACCAAGAGTGTAGTTTGGATGCTTTAGCTTGGCCATGAAAAGACGAGGTTGCAAGCAAAGTAATGTTGATCACACCTTATTCTTAAATTACTGAAGAGGTATGGTGACAACCTTAATTATCTATGTTGATGATATGATAATTACAGGAGATGAAAAAAAAAGATTACAAGGTTGCAAAGTTATTTAGCTACTGAGTTTGAAATAAAGAACCTTGGAGAGCTTAAGTATTTTCTTGGGATAGAGGTGGCACTATCGAGCAAAAGAGTTTTCCTTTCCCAAAGAAAATATGTCCTTGGCTTATTGGCAGAAACAGGAATGCTCAATTGTAGACATGTTGACACTCCTATGGTCCAAAATCAAAACGAGCATCCAAATCAGACTCCAAAAATAAAAGGAGGTATCAACAACTTGTTGGCAAGTTGATTTATTTATCCCATACAAGACGGGATATAGCATATGCAGTGAGTCTTGTTAGCCAATTCATGCATAATCCTAGTGAAGAGCATATGGGGGCGATTACTCGTATTCTGCAATATCTTAAGTTGTCTCCTAGAAGAGGACTTATGTTCAAGAAACACAGTCATTCGAATATTAGTGGCTATACAGATGCATACTAGGATGGGAATGCAACAGATAGAAGATCAACATAGGATTATTTGACATTTGTTGGAGGGAACTTAGAAACTTGGAGAAGCAAGAAACAAAAAATGGTGGCTTTATCTAGCGCAGAGGCAGAATTCAGAAGTGTGACAAAGGAAATTTGTGAACTTCTATGGTTGAAGAGATTATTAACAGAAATAGGTCTTGACTCAAGTTCAACTATAAAGATGTTCTGTGATAACAAGCCATCTATACAAAATGCTCAGAATCCTGTTCAACATGACGGGACATAGCATATTGAAGTAGATCGGCATTTCATTAAAGAGAAACTTGAAGAGAAAATAATATGTTTTCCACATGTGAAATCAGAAGACCAGTTAGCAGACATGCTAACAAAAGTTGTTCCAAATATACCATTTAATAGATCATTGGACAAGTTGGGTATCAAAGACATCTACTTACCAACTTGAGGGGGAGTGTTGCAATGAGTTGTACAGTGTGAGCTAAATCAGGAAACAAAATGAGTGATTGGTGGGATTGGAGACTAAATTGATATTATTCTATTTCCATTAATCTTGATTATCTTTCCATTTAGGTGCTTGTATTGATTACTGTATATTATCGTTCTATTTAGGTTTTCTTTTCTTGATGTATAAAGTTGCAGCCTTAATCATTCAAACACTGAAATCAATAGAAAATAAACTTCTCACTATGTTCGGATTTTTATCACAATATAGTCATTAAGAGTCTTCATTAGGGAAAGAGTTTTTTGTCTATAATTTTAATACTCCCTCCGTCCCAAATTATGTGTCGTGGTTTTCTTTTTGGTCCGTCCCAAAAAGAATGTCGCATTTCCTTATTTGGTAAGTTTTTAAAGACACAATTACAATTTTACCCTTAGTGGTCCCATTTGATTTTAAATACTATTACTCCTTTTTTATTTGTCTTTTCAATTAAAAGTGATCCCACTTGATTTTAAATACTATTACTCCTTTCTTTAAGAAGGGTAATTTTGTAACTTTAACAAAGTCAATATTTATTTCTTAAATATCGTATCCGGTCAAATGGCGACACATGAGAGTATTTCTTTTGTATTGATTTTATATGTATGCCAATAACCAAAGCATATAATAATATTATCTTTTATAGTATTTTATATTATCTCATTTGAATTATTACCGTTTTAATTTACTATTTTAAACTTTCGCATGACCGTGTCCGCCCAACACCAACCGGCCCTATCATTTGTGAAGTTTGCTAGTTTGGAGATGACTTAGAGGTTATATTTACCAGTCAGTTATATCATCATTGTATGTAGTTGGATTTAAAGGTCAAGATAGAGATACATAGGAGCAATGTCTTTATTCAGAGCAATATCTCTAGACGACTTATGACTCTTCTGTCAGTTGAAGTAACTTGATATAATGCACTGAAATAACAACAAAATCATTAATCTCCTAATACATTGCTTCACGCCAAATCAGCACATGCCCATTGTCCTCTAGTGAAATTGTTCTTGGGTCATGTATTGCCAAACGTCCCTTTAACATTATATATAGTCAGTCCTCCTCAATAAGGCAAAAGTATTTGTGGGGCCAATTTACCTCCTTTTAGAATTTTGCAAATTAAGAGTGATTAAATTAACAAGAAAAAAGAACCTTTCTCTATGAAATTTTGGGCATTTGAGTTGGATCTGTTCTAATCCATTTTGAGACTTTTGTTTTCTGAACTTGTGCACATGACCCACTTTTGTTTCATTCAAATTTTCACATGTCATGTGATATCACCGCACTTTTATTTTAGCAAACCTATTGTTTGTTTTTGCTCTTTTTGTGATATCAATTTATCTTATTTAATTTATGGGCTAATTTGATTCCCAAGCACAAAAATGAAATTAAAAATAAAAGTTACGAAGGAAGTGACAAGGGGGAGAACACCTTGCATTTCCCCTTTGGTTAAGCAGCATGCAATGATGTCAATTGTGCTTATAGTCTGTTTGTTCAAGCTTAATTTTTTTAAAAAGTAATTATTTTTTTATTCAAAAGTAATGTTTTTTTAAAATTATTTTTTTTAAAAAAATTGAGATATTTGGTCAAGCTTATGAAAAAAATAAGTGTTTTTGTGGAGTAAGAAAAATAGTTTTTTCATAAGATAAAAAAAAGCAGTTTCTCCTTCAAAACACTTTTTAAATAGCACTATTAAAAAAATACACTTAAAAAACTTTTAAAAGTTTAATCAAACACTAATTGCTGCTCAAAGTGTTTTTTTAAATTTCTTGGTCAAACACTAACTATTCTCGCAAAAAGTACTTTTTGATTTTTTTTTAAATACTTCTCAAAACAAGCTATTTTAAAAGTTCGGCCAAATAGACTATTACTTTGCGATTTTTATATATCCCTTTTGAGTAGGTTAAATATTTATGTCGAACAACTTAAAAGACTGAAAATTATTTTTCTTTTGATTTGTGCAAAAAGTTGTATTTTTTTTTTAGATGAAATAAAAAGTACTTACACGTTAAAATCAATGAAAAATCATAAATTGATCAACTTATAATTAATTTATGATTTGAATAGAAATTTTACTCTTCTTCTTAGTATCGATTTTAACTCCTAGAATACACTTTCCAAAATAAAATTTCTAATTTTTTCTAAAAAAAAATTCATGTATAGATATTTTTAAGAGTAAATTTCATTGACCTTCTTAATATTTGATTGAAAAATCATACCCAGCTCCTTGACGACTTCATTTTTGAATGAACCAATGAACCTCCGAGATCTTAAATGAACGTGACAAAAAATGAATTTGGTTATTACATGTATACTTTCAAGTTTCAAAAGGTTAGGACTGACTATGAATTAGTACTATATGATTACATTGTGGTGATGAATATATCACAAATTATAGTGCATTACAAATTTTTAACTAAAATGGATAAAATTGAATAAATAGATATTTAGGCTGACACACGAGTATCTCACTGAGGTAAGAGCTACACCGATCTAGTAGTGTAACTCTTGACTTGTTCCCTCGGAATATAACTAACCCAACAACGTCGTGCAACTAAAATAACTTTGAATTAGTTGGATAGTCCACATCTGCCAAAAAACGATCATCTTTTATATAAAATGATTCTCTTTTTATAGTGAATAAGTTGGAGACTTAAAACATTTTTCTTTACCTCAACTCTCTCTTTCTCTATACTAATCTCAAAATATATACATAATACAATACTTCTCATCTTTTCCACTATTACAACACAAGAAAGAAAACATCCTTTATATAAGTGTAAGATTTCTTCCACAAATAAATGTCAAGAATGTGAATAGTAATTTGAAGAGTAATGGACAATTAGTAGAAGATAATGAGAACAAGACATTGTGATCAATTACATGAGTTACAACAATAATGACAATACTCTCATCACTTTATGCCTACTAATTAATAATTATGCACTTTGACATATTATAGTTTTAGTATTAAAATGCACCAATATAATGTATTATTTTTTAATAATTAAAATTTTAAGCGATAATATGATACATAATTACACCTTCATATGCCTCTCCTTTTATTATTTTCTTTTTTATTTTGATTTTCGGAACCTCATTCTGCTTTATAAACTTTTTTACGCATAGCTTATATCGACGCTGGTACAGAAATTGTGCCTTGACTAGTCAACTTTTATATAAACTAGTATAGAATACGGGTGTTGCACGTATGTGTGGAATTTGACATTAAAAACATACATAAATTATATTATTATATATTCAATTTTAAAAAATTACACAAATGTTACTATATTAGACAATCTATCTGCGTTATATAAAATAAGTATCAAATATATAATTGGAATAAGCGGTAAATTTGTTGTCATGTGATCAGGAGATTACAAGTTCAAATCTTGAAAACAACCTCTGACAGAAATGCAAGATAAAACTGCGTACAATAAAAACTTATGGTGGAAAAATGATGAATTAACCCTTAAGGCTGCTCTTTTTAATAAGTATCAAACAAAATATGAAAGGTCTTAAAAATGATTAATGTTGAACCTTTAACTAGCATAACGATGGAATAAATCCATTTTCACATACCTCAAGTATTGTATTGAGACTTCAAATTTTGCCTTCAATTATTGAAGTTGATCGTTTATATCTGTTCTTGTGAAAATAATAAGCAGAACACGCTAGATATAAAATTAATAACAAAATTATAATTATAAATAATTACTAAGAAAGTAATTGAATGACTAATTCTACATATTAGGAAAATAATTAAATTACTATTTTGTCTAGGGTGAAACTATGCAAAATGTAAGAAATATCACTCACCAGAGGGCATAAATATTATTGCAATTTAAATCTTATTAAAGCTATAATAACTTGGAATTTTTAAATAATTCTAAAATGATTCTAAAAATGAGATATCGAATAAGTAATAAGAACATACCGGTTGAATAAGTATAAGACCGAAAAATAAAAAAAAAACAGTACACACATTGAAATACAATATTAAGAATTAGGAACGGTACATGATAAAAAGTTTACTTGAGCATGAACAATAATGAGCGATGAAATTAATTAAAATTTTTGTTGGTGAAAATTACAATAAAATTACAACTGAAAATTACAAGTGAAGAAAATAAAAATTATCTTCCTCTTCTTCGGTTGAGGGGCGGATATCTCGTTCTCTTTAAGGAGATTCAAGTCCACTGCAACAAATTGTTTCACCGGTCCGCAATAATCTTCTTGACTTGTCCCCTCCAGGATACAACAACCTTCTCACAAAGAAAAACTCAACAACACTGGACAAGAGTTTAGTTCAAAGCTCCACAAAAAGAACACCTCCCTTCAACTAATAAACTCTCCTTTTTACTTTTGTGAACTCTATATTATCTTGTACTTTCAAAAATATGCAAGACCACCTCTATTTATAGGAGAGGAAGTCTTCCAAGCGATGAATAAGAATGAATGAGGAGTAGTAAAGACGGAATATCAATGGATTCTAGGTTACAAGAGTTACAAGATTAATGAAGAGAATAAAGGTAGAAGTTACAAGAGTTACATGAAACTTATGTCCACATTCTACCACCACTAACTATTGTGATTAATGGCTCATTACACAAATGAAATGGGAGTTTTAAAGCTGAAAATGCAGCCATGTAAACGTGTAAATTATACCAACATGGGATGTGGTGCAGTGGATGGGGCTGCTTCACCCTTAACCAGAGGTCGAGGGTTCGACCCTGGGTATGGAGCAAACTCCGTTGGGAGCACTGCTACCTTAATGGGCCCTGTAATGCGCGATCCGAATTAGTCGGGGCTCCAATGCGGGCACCGAACACCGGATGAAAAACCAAGAAAAAATGTGTGAATTATGCCATATTACGACATTAATGTTGGGGTATAATGCTGCCAAAAATGAGAGTAACTCATAAAATTTTCAAGGCATTATATGTCACTTACTCACATGGAAAAGAAACTACAAATATGCCTGCAACGTATTAATGCAAATGATGCATTTTATTAAAATTAAATTCTCAAACTTCATCAATCCCCCACTCAATTTAATATTAATAAGAGAGTCTAATAGCTGAAGGAAGACTACCATGCATAATCAAGGTGTGCTCTGCATTGAACCTCCACTTAGTAAAACAGTAATGTTTACTCCAAAGCCGTAGTACTCTATGACTTGAACTATGACTGCTTAGGGGAAATAAAAAGTTACTGATTACACATAATTGTCACGACCCAAGGCTACACCCTAGTCGAGACAACAATGCTTATGTCCACAAGCGATCATAAGCTAACCCATGAGTTGGTACCTGCTGTGAGCACTGGACAAAATAGTAATACATCACCTGTGCGAAAGGTAAGCTGATAAGATACTGTAGAATTGGATACTAAGATACAAATCAAAACATGCATGAAATATATCTGATAACACTGAAACGAATGATTGACTGTCTACCTGATTGTCTGAAAGCCTCTAAACATCATGAGGAGTTGATGGGACAAACCCCCAACTAACTCCGACTGACTGAACATAAGAAAATGCTGAAATGACAAATAAATATATCATGTCCTCGATGGATGAGGACTTACCACTACTACTGCCGAGTAACGCTAAGCTATTTAAGAAAAGTCAAAAAATTGAGCATCCAAACCTAAGTTATAAGACAACATAGCGCAAAAAAAAGTACGCGGTTAGTACTTTGAATGTACTGGTATATGAGATGATAACTGACTGAAATGCATGAGGTAACTAAGTCTGAATGCATGAACATGTAATATATGAGAATGCAAGACGAAGCATAAATATGTTTTTGAAATAAATCTGAAATCTGAAAGTCCGAAATATGTATAACTAAATGACTGAAAACCTGTACACTTTGTCAAGCAAACCTGAACTGAGATATATTGAAATAATGACTAAAAATGTGAAAGGTAGCATACAACTAACATGCCTCAATCTGAGCTAACCGGGGTCCATTCTGTAACACCAGTTGGAAGGGTGTCAGCACCGTGTCACGGGTACTAACACTGGCTGTGTGGATCCACTAATCATGAGTCCCGAAGGACTGGGGAGTCAGTACTAAACTGGTGGGTGAACCCTAAACGAGTGTCAGTCCTAAACTGGCGGGTGACATTTCATAATCCTACGCTGGCTATGTAGTTCTGTAACTTAGGGACTGCTACTAAGGACCCAGTCCTAACTGGCGGGTGAGCCCCCATCCTTAGGTTCGCTCGGTGCTAAATCCTGCTCCCAACCAAACTAACACTAGTACTGAACTGAACTAAGTTTAACTAAATATTATTTCTGATGGTGCTCATCATGATTATATCAACTAAGTAAATAGTAATATTCATGGTTTAACTGAATCATTACTTGAAAATCTAAAATCATGTAAAAACACAAATGTATCGGGTGTTCATAACCCTTCAACACTGAATGATCGTAAAATACAATAGTAAAGCTTAAAACTTTAGTATGGGATCATGGTTTAAAAATCCAAAAGCATAGACATTTTATCAAACATGTGAGAATCATGAATTTGACCATGAGAATGTTTTAAAACATGGGAAAGTAGTGTGGTTATGTGGGTAAAATCATACCTTAATAATATAACATGAAATTCACTCGAATATGACATGCGAAATTAAAATTTAAAGCATGAGACAATCTAATCATTCCTGGGATCATACATGGACCTGAATTGAATTTAAATTACCATGGAAAGCATGAATTAAACTCATCTTGAACTTAATAAACTTCATAAAAAAGGAAAAACTCATACTTTACTCAAAAGGGGAGGTTTTTGAGCTCAATGGGTGAAAGGTACTCATTGATGAACTCCCATATACCTTAATAGCTATAGTCCTGAAGATTGCTTGAGCTTAGAAGCTTTGACTCTTGATTTCTTGAGAATGAAGATTGGGTTTGTTCTTGGGGGAGATGTAGGGTTTCTTGAGAGCAAATTGGGGTAAAAGAGGCAATTAATGCTCTTTTGGAAGCCCCAATTCGTGTTATGGACGAAATAGGATGAGGAAAAATGACCCAAATTCCTCTAAGGCACTTAATTAATGAAATTGTGCGGGACAGAGCCATGCACCACACTTCTCTCCCCATGAGAGAGAGCAACGTGACGTGTAGCTTACTCCAAAGAGAGCAACACATTGCGAAGCTCCTTACCATGGGAGGGAGCAACACATCATGGCCAAATTGTGTTGCCTCACTACTTTGGCTTTCCAAACACGCCCCGAACCTCGTCCAAAAATCCCAAAACTCTCTCGAGACATACTTTTAACCTCCCTAACCATGAATCAACTTAAAAACCAATATTTTAGGGTTAAGAAGGCCAAATAAAAAATTCACAAAGTTTAGGGGCCTTGAAAATGACTAAGTCCTCAACACTTAGTGAAATTTTCAAGCCTTGAATCCCTTAAGCATGCAACTAAGAGCTGAATCGAGTTTAGAATATTACGAAGTATTACAATATCTCTCCATTTAGAATATTTGTCCTCGAATGAGACTATTTAGCTGAGCATACTGAGGAAATTGAGATCATATTTTGAACATGCATGACTTGGGACGAGATTACATAAATGAACCTGAAGCATGATACATGAACTGAACTGATTTCGTGAATGCATGCAATGACATGAGAATGGTTACATAGCTGAACTGAGAACGAAAAACAGTCAATCTAAGGAAAATCGTTACCTCAAGCTGAATCTGAATTTGTAGAGAAAGAATGAGGGTATTTGGTTTTCATGTCTGCTTTCGCTTCCCAATTATTTCCCTCAACAGACTGAATCCGTCATATAACTTTAACTAAGGGAACTTCTTTGTTCCTTAGTCTGCAAATATGACGATCAAGAATCTCAACTGGGACTTCGTCAAAGGAAAGAATATCCTGAATTTTTATACTTTCTAGAGGAACAACAACAGCTAAATCACTAATACATTTCTTTAGCAAAGAGACGTGGAACACTGGATACACTGATGCCAAGTCTCCATGTAACTCAAGCTCATAAGCTACCTTTCCAAAATAATTTAAAATTCTATAAGGGCCAATATAGTGGGGACAAACTTTTCCCTTCTTGCCAAATCTCTTCACTCTCTTCATAGGTGAAATCTTCAAATAAACCAAATCACCAACCTCAAACTCGAGATCTCTTCTCCTCACGTCTGCATAAGATTTCTGGCGGTTTCAGGCTGTCATCAGCCTTTATTGAATCAATCAAACTTTCTCTATCACCTCAAATATTGAATCTAGCCTTATCAAAGTAGCCTCACCTACCTCAAACCAACCAATAGGAGATCTACATATCCTCTTATAGAGAGCCTCAAACGGATCCATCTGAATACTGGAGTGATAACTATTGTTATAGGCAAACTCAATCAAAGATAAGTGGTCATCCCAACTACCTTTAAAGTCATTAATACATGCCCTCAACATGTCCTCTAGGGTCTGAATGGTCCTCTTTGCCTGACCATCTATCTAAGCATAAAAAGTTGTACTGAGATGAACTTGGGTGCCAAGACCCTTTAGAAAAGCCTTCCAAAAGTGAGAGGTAAATTGAATACCTCTATATGAAATGATAGACAACGGAATCCCATCCAGCTTAACCAACTTCTTAAGATAAAGCCTGGCATATTCCTCAGCTGAATACGAAGTGTGAACCGATAAAAAATAAGCTGATTTGGTCATTCTATCCATAATAACCCATATTGAATCATGCTGACGATGCGTACGAGGTAATCCTGTCATAAAATCCATGTTCACCACTTCGTACTTTTAAGTGGGGATACTAAACGCCTGCAATGTACCACTAGGACTTTGGTGCTCAACTTTGACCTGTTGATAATTTGAACACTTAGCCACAAACTCTACAATATACTTCTTCATACTATTCCACCAATAGATTTCCTGTAAATCACGGTACATCTTAGTGCTTCCCGGGTGGATGAAATACCGTGCACTATATGCTTCTGCAAGAATTTACTGTCACAACCCATCAACACATGGAACACAAAACCTACCTTAGCAATGAAGCATACCATCTCTCCCTTGGGAGAAAACCTCCACCTTATGATCTCTAACTGCCTCCTTTGACTTAACTAAACTGGGATCCCTATATTTTTATCTCTTTCACTTCGACAATCAAAGAAGATTCTGAACCATTCTGAACCCAAGAGCTACCTTTAGCTGAATCAACCAACTTGACACCTAGTCTAGCAAGCTGATGAACCTCACAGACAAACTCCTTTTTATCATCCTCTATGTAGGCAAAACTACCCATAGACAATCAACTAAGGGTATCTGCCACTACATTGTCCTTGCCCGGATGATATAACACACTCATATCATAATCTTTTAATAACTCAAGTCACCTTCTCTAATGAATATTCAGGTCTTTCTGAGTGAACACGTACTGTAAACTCTTATGGTGAGTAAAAATATCAACATGAAGCCCATAAAGATAGTGCCTCCAAATTTTTAAGGCAAAGACAACAACTGCCAACTCAAGATCATGGGTAGGATAATTCTTTTCATAGGGTTTAAGCTATCTAGAGGTGTAGGCTATGACCTTGCCCCTCTGCATCAAAACACAACAAAGACCAACTCTTGAAGAATCACTGTAAACTACAAATCCATCTAAATCATCTGGCAACATCAAGACTAGGGAGGAAGTGAGTCAAGTCTTCAACTCCTGAAAACTCTTCTCGCAGGAATTTGACACTGAAATTTGACTTTTTTTTGAGTCAATCGAGACATGGGGGATGTAATAGAAGAAACCCCTTCAGCAAACCATCGATAATAGTCAGCCAAACCCAAAAACTCCTAATATTTGATAGAGAAATTGGTCTGGGAAAGTTCCTCACTGCTTTGGTCTTTTAAGAGTCAACTCTAATGCCATCACTGGAAATAATATGGCCAAGGAAAGCTACTGATATTAGCCAAAATTCACACTTACTAAATTTAGCGAACAATTGATAAGCTCTAAGAGTCTATAATATAACTTTCAGACGATCTTCTTACTCATTCTCACTACGAGAATAGACAAGGATATAATTAATGAAGACTATGATGAATGTGTCCAAGTACTGCTTGAAACCCTATTCACTAATTCCATGAAAGCTGTAGAGGAATTTTTTAGTTCGAAGGACATAACCAAGAATTCGAAGTGACCATATCGAGTTTTGAAGGCTGTCTACGAAATGTCACTTTTTCTAACTCTAAGCTGATGATAGTTGGATTTGAGGTCTAGAGAAATAACTAGCACCCTGAAGTTGTTCGAACAAGTCATCAATTTTGTGGAGTGGATACTTATTCTTGGTTGTGACTTTGTTCAACTGATGGTAGTCAATGAACATTCTAAGAGAACCATCTTTCTTACGTACGGACAAGACTGGAGCACCCCATGGAGAAACACTAATCCTAATGAAACCCTTATCTAAGAGATCTTTTAATTGTTCTTTGAATTCCTTAAGCTCAGGTGGAGCCATTCTATAGGGTGGAATATAGATAGGCTGGGTATCTGGAAGAAGATCTATTCCGAAGTCAATTTCCCTTTCAAGAGGAACTACGAGAAGATCATCAAGGAACACATCTGTAAATTCCCTTAATACTGAAACTGACTCAAGACTCGGAGTCTCAGAACTATAGTCCTTGAATAAAATAAGATGGAATATGCACCCCTTAGATATCATCTTTCTTTCCTTAAGATAAGAAATAATTCGACCCTTAAGCATAGAGATACTACCCCTTCATTCAATAAATAGTTCACTAGGAAACAAAAACTGAACGACTCTATTTCTATAGTTAATTGAGGCATAGTATGAGTGGAGCCAATCCATGCCGATAAAGTCATCAGAATCAGGCATCTCTAACTCCACAAGATCAATTGAGGTGATTGGCTGAGATACTATGATCAGATAATTTCTGTATACCCATCTATCTATAATAGATTTACCCACTAGGGTAGACACTAATAAAGGCTCCGCTAATATTTCAGGACTGACACCAAAATTGACAGCTATATAAGGAGTTACAAAAGAAAATGAAGCTCCAGGGTCTAATAAAATATACACATAAATATGAAAGACTTATAATATACCCGTAACCACATCAGGAGAACTTTCCTAATCATGCCAGGTCTGGAGGGCATACAACCAGTTTTGACACGGCCCACTAGTTGTACTGAAAGTGGCACCTTGCTGAGTCGGGCAACCTGCTGAATCTGATAAAAGATTAGACTGGCCCTATTGGCATGAATTTTTCCCCCTATGAGCAACCACTGAACACTCTCAAATCCTATGACCCAGTTTGCCATATCCAAAACACACATCACTACTAGCCTCACACATACCCTGGTGATTCCTACCATATTTCTCTTAGAGCGAATTAGTATGACCACTATTCATACTACCTTGGGACATAGAGCCTGGTGCTCTATCTTGATTATCTTTCCTGATCTTAGGCACTGGCACACTAGCTGTAGATGGAGTTGGGGCTAAATTTTTTTGACGAAACTGAGAACGGTTACCACCTTCAGACCTTGGCTGAGAAAAGTTAAAACTACCTGTTCTTGCCCTCTTGTGATCTCTCTCTCTCTCTTTAAGATTCTTCTCTTTAATCTGCAGAGCATGAACCATGAGTCTAGATAGTTCTATATCCTTAATCAACATGGTAATCCTACACTCCTTAACCATACTTTCAGCTATACTAGATACAAACTTACTCATTCTAGACCTATTGTCTGCCACCATAGTAGGAGCATACCTCACCAACTGAGTGAACTTAAGCGAGTACTATTTCACACTCATACTACCTTGCTTCAAGTTGATGAAATTCTGTACCTTAGCTTCTCTCAACTCTAATGGAAAGAATCTGTCTAAGAAAGTCATGGAAAACTCTTCCCGCTTAATAGGCCCTGCCTCTACACCTTGATCCTCCTTCTACTACTTAAACCAGGTATGAGCTACATCTTGCAACTGATGTGCAACCAACTCTTCACTCTCACTCGAAGTGATGCCCATGATATCTGTCACCTTCTGAACCATGTTCAAAAACTCCCGCGGATCCTCCTTAGACTTGGATCCTGATAACAAAGGGGGATTGATCCGAGTAAAATCTCAAATCCTATTTGCAACTGTATTTTCCACTGAATTGGCTGGGTCAATAGCTCGATAGTTGTTCTGAGCACTGAATGGACTAAAGTCGTGAAAGAGGCCCTGAATTAGGTGTGAGATATATGCTCATTCAGGGGATCTTCCTAAATAGGTGGTGGTGCGGGATGATCCCCATTCCTACTTTCGTTGTTTCTTCTGGGAGGTATTATCTGTAAATGGAATGAAAGATGGGTTAGAAAAAGGAATTTAATAGAGACCATGCTCTTTCGCAAGACATGAACACTAAAAAAAGAGAAACTTTCCTAAAACATCTTGTAGCCATTTTTCCATAAGTGTGGTGCGCTTCACACCAATGCACAAGACTCTACTCAATGCGGACTTTAGAATCCCTAGGACACTTTAAAACCTTAAGTTGTTATACCAATTTTTGTCACGACCCGAGGCTACCCCTAGTCGCGACAATGGTGCTTACGACCACAAGCGACCCTAAGCTAACCCATAAGCTGGTACCTGCTGTGAGCAATGGAAAAAATAGTAATACATCACATGCACTGAAGGCAAGATAATAAGATACTATAAAACTGGATACTGAAATAAAAATCAAAATATGTCTAGAAAATATCTAATAACAACTGACAACACTGAAATGACTGATTGATTATCTAACTAATTGTCCGAAAGCCTCTAAACATCGTGAGGAGTTGTTGGGACAAACCTCCAACTAACTTCGACTGACTGAACATAAGAAAATACTGAAATAAATAAAATAAATCTATCATTTCCTCTATGGATGAGGACTCACCACTACTGTTGACGAGTAACGCTGAGCTGATAAATAATGCTTGGGAAACTGAGCGTCCGAACCTATGTTATAAGATAACATAGAACAAAACAAAAGTATGTGGTCAGTACTTTGAATGCATTGATATATGAGAAAAGGACTAGCTAAAATGCATGAGGTAACTGAGCCTGGATACATGAACATGTAATATCTAAGAATTCAAGACCAAGCATAAATATGTTTCTGAAATAAAACTAAAAATCTGAAAGACTGAAATCTGTATAACTGAATGACTAAGAACCTTTACACTTTGTCAAGCAAACTTGAACTAAGATATAATGAAATACTGACTAAAACTGTGGGAGGTATCATATAATTAACATGCCTCAATCTGAGCTAATCGGGGTCCAACCTGTAACACTAGTTGGAAGGATGTCAGTACCGTTCCACGGGTATAATCACTATCTATTTGAATCCACTAATCATGAGTCCCGAAGGACTAGGGAGTCAGTCCTAAACTGGCGGGTGATCCCTAAGAGAGTGTCAGTCCTAAATTGGCGGGTGACATCTCATAGTCCTACGCTGGCTACAAGTTCTGGAACTTAGGGACTATTACTAAGGACCCTGTCCTAACTAGCGGGTGAGCCCCCATCCCTAGGTTTACTCGGTGCTAAATCCTGCTCCCAACTGAACTGACACTAGTACCGAACTAAACTAAGTTTAACTAAAAATTATTTCTGATAGTGCTCATCATGATTATATCAACTGAGTAAATAGTAATATTCATGGTTTAACTGAATCATTACTTAAAAATATGAAATCATGTAAAAACACAAAGGTATGGGTGTTCATAACCCTCCAGCACTACAATATTAAAGCTTAAAACTTTACTATGGGATCATGGTTTCAAAATCCAAAAGCATAGACATTTTATCAAACATGTGAGAATCATGAATTTGACCATGAGAATGTTTTAAAACTTGGGAAAGTAGTGTGGTTACGTGGGTAAAATCATACCTTAATAATATAACATGAAATTCACTCGAATATGACATGCGAAATTGAAATTTAAAGCATAAGACAATCTAATTATTCCTGGGATCATACATGGACCTGAATTGAATTTAAATTACCACGGAAAGCATGAATTAAACTCATCTTGAACTTAATAAACTTCATAACAAAGGAAAAACTCATACTTTACTCAAAAGGGGAGGTTTTTGAGCTCAATGGGTGAAAGGTACTCATTGATGAACTCCCATATACCTTAATAGCTATAGTCCTGAAGATTGCTTGAGCTTAGAAGCTTTGACTCTTGATTTCTTGAGAATTAAGTTTGGCTTTATTCTTAGGGGAGAAGGAGGGTTTCTTAAGAGAAAATTGGGGTGAAAGAGGCTATTAATTCTCTTTTAGAAGCCCCAATTCTGGTTATAGATGAAATAGGATGAGGCCAAATAACCCAAATGCCCCTTGGGCTCACGAACAATGACACACTGCGGGAAAGAGCCATGCACCACGCCTCTCTCTCCACGGGATAGAGAAACACGCCGCATAGCTTACTCCAGTGGAGAGAGCAATGCGTCGTGGAGCTCCTCACCATGGGAGGGAGCAACGCGTCGCAGCCAAATTGCATTGCCTCACTGCTTTGGTTCTCTAAGCACGACCCGAGCCTCATTCGAAAATCCCAAAACTCACTCGAGACATACTTTTAACCTCCCTAACCATGAATCAACTTAAAAACCAATATTTCAAGGTCTGAAAGGCCAAGTTAAAAATCTGCAAAGTTTAGGGGTCTTGAAAATGACTAAGTCCTCGACACTTAGTGATATTTTCAAGTCATGGACCCCTTAAGCATGTAAATAAGATATGAATCAAGATTAGAATATTACGGGGTATTACAATAATATTCAAGGTGTTGGCATGAGCTTTATAGCCAACACATTATGGCCTTGTTCTATCCGATTTTAATGAGTGTCTTTTGAGAATGAGCTTAATTATTATAGGAAGCAACATACTTCCACACTCACATAAGTGAAATCTGTCGAGAGTACTCATTTAATTTAGCACCCACTCATACGGGCTACTGATTTTCACTGAGTGTTTTTTAAACTCAACCTCCATAACCATTACAGGAAAATGCACTCACACCATAGGAAGGGATAAAAAATATTACATTTTTTCACAACAAGTCATCATGTGATTCATTTTTCCCATTGAACCTAGTTATAAGATCTTTAGTCCCTAGTTTAGGTTTTCTCACATATGAATCAAGATTCAACAGGCTTCAATCCCATCCCCCTTGATGTGCTCTAGAAATTTTCTCTTGCTAAGGCTTTACTCATTCGATCTGTAATATTATCACAAGATTTGACTTAATCAAAATTGATGGTACTATTTATCAAATATGATCTCACATTACTATGTTTTCTTCTTATATATCTGGATTTATCGTTGTAATAATGGTTTTGAACTCTATCAATTGCGGCGGTGCTATCACAATGAATTAAAATAGGAGGAATTTATTTTTTAAATAAGGTATTTGAAATAATAAATCTCTCAATCAATTCGCTTCCTCTCTAACTGAAGCTAAAATAATTAGTTTAGCCTCCATGGTAGAGTTAGCAGTTATAATTTGCTTTTTAGATTTTCAAAAAATAGCATCACCATCTAAAGTAAAAATATAACCAGTAGTAGATAATAAATCACCTGATAAAGTTTTCCAATCCGCATCACAAAAGCCTTCAAGTACAACAAGATATTTTTTTATGGAACAAACCACAATTTTTTGTTCCAATTAAGTACCTCATTACTCTCGTTATAGTATGAAAAATGTTCAATACCTGGCTTTCTAGTAAACATACTAGGTACTCCAACTGCATATACAATAGCAGGCCTAGTGCAATCAGTCACATATCTCAAACTATCAATTATACTAGCATATTCTTTTTTATTTATAACATCATTTTCACTTTTAACAGAAAACAAGTGAACAATAGAATCAAATGGAGTTACAACACGCTTGCAATCAAGGAAATTATATTTTTTCAAAATTTTCCCAACATAATTTGACCGATCAAGGAAAATTTCATCACATGTTCATGCAATTTTTATTCCTCGAATAAAATTTACCTCACCAAGATCTTTCATATCAAAATGACTTCTAAGAATATTTTTAGTTTCACCAACAACATTCCTTTTATAAACAAAGATCAATTAAACATCAATATATAGGTAAATTATAACATGCAAATTATTTCAAGACTTATGATATATGCACTTATCACACTCATCTGTTCTAAAGCCATTATCAATCATCCAGAAATAAAACTTTTCATGTCATTGCTTTGATGCCTGTTTCAAGCCATATAAGGATTTAGTAAGTTTACACGCTTTGCTTTCTTGGCCAGCCTTAACAAAATACTCGGGTTTTTTCATGTAAATCTCCTCATTTAGGTATCCATTTTAAAAAACCATTTTTACATCCATTTGATAAATTTGTAAATAAAAAATTACCACTATAGAAACTAAAACTCTAATGAATGTAATTCTAATTACCGGAGGAAAAGTATAAAAAAATTCTAGGCCTTCTAGTTGTTTAAAACCTTTATCCACTAGCCTAGCTTTGTATTTATCAACAGATTCATCTGATTTTAATTTTTTACGTAAGACCTATTTACATCCAATTGTTTTATAATTCGATTTTAAATCAACTAGATTCTATGTTTTATTAGGAATTAGTTATTTCATTTCATTATTTACAGCCTCTTTCCAAAAAAAGCATCATGAGAAGACAAAACTTCTTTTAAAGTGAGAGGGTCATCTCCAAAGTTAAAAACATAATAATCAGGATCAAAATCTTTTTCTAATCAAGATTGTTTACTTCTTCTTAATTTAAAATCATCATTTTCTTTATTTTTCAAAGTATAAGTAGAAGAATTAGGTAGTGACAAATATATTTTCCAGTCCTATGACCCCCACTATTTTTAGAATCAAAAGAGAATTTATTTTCATGAAAAATAGAATTACCAGATTCTATTATAACACTATCTTCAAGATCAAAAAAATCTATAGGATGTACTATTTGAAGCATAACAAAGAAAACATTTTTACCCAACTTAGAGATTTTAGGATCCATTAACCTTACATAGGATAAGAAACCCCGAACTCTTAGATATCCCAAGTTTGGCTTATGATCTTTCCACAACTCAAAAGGTGTTAGTCTGGTCTTTTTATGAGGCACACGATTCAACACATAACAAGCAGTCAAAAGTGCTTCACCCTAAAAACTTAAATGTGCACTAGACTCAATTAACATGACATTAGTTAACTCAATCAAAGTTCTATTCTTCCTTTCATCTACACCGTTAGATGCAAGAGAATATGAACGAGTAGTTTTATGAATTATACCCAGTGATCTAACAAAATAATTGAACTCATGTGACTCATATTCATGGCCTCTATCACTTCTTATTCTTTTTGTTTTTCTATTAAATTGAATTTCAACTTCATGGAGAAAAGTTTTAAAATTTTCAAATGCATCACTTTTATTTTTCATTAGTTAACATGTGTAAACTTAGAAAAAGAATCAATGAAAGTGATAAAATATCTATTTCCTCCGCGACTTAAAATTTCTCCAAGTTCACAAAAATCACTATGAAATAATTCTAATAATTGAGGCCTTTTTGTGATTTAGGATTTACTACAAGTCTCACATTTTTTAAAATTCTTTTTGATCACTGGAATTAATCCTAAACTACTCATGATTTTCACATAATGATCATTTATATGACACAAATGAACATGCCAAAAATTAGTAACAGAAAACATATAAACAGAAGTAGATGTTTTATTCATTTCAATATTCAACTTGAACATATCATCACAAGCATACCCCTTTTCCACAAAAATATTATTTTTCACAATTACGTATTGGTCAGATTCAATAATCTTTTTGAAACCTGCTTTATTAAGAAGAAAACTGAACATCAATTTTTTTCCTGGAAGGAGTATAAAGTACATCTTTTAAAAGAAATGCCCTTCTAGAAATAAACCTCAACTCGACATCTCCCGTTCGAAGCACTTGTATTGTGTAAGAATCTTCAAGCATGATGATTTTGGGCTCCTCAAAAGGAGTATATTTTTTAAATCAGTCATTTTTATAACAGACATGACAGTTTGCACTAGAGTCAGCCCACCACCCATCAATATTCTACACCATGTTTATGTTTGTTATCACCGCCACAAATGATTCTTCGGTAACGTTTGCCTGGGATGTAGGCCCTCATTTTTGAAATTTGTAAAATCTAGCAATATGTCCACTCTTGCCACAGACAAAACACGATCCCTTTTCTTGAGCATATTGATTTTTTGCCTGGTTATTTTCACCATTATTGTCCTTGGGATGTCTACCATCATTTCTTGATTTTCTTCTCCCTAGGCTTCAAATTAGTATTTTTGTAAGTATTAGGGGCAGTATTATTTGGAGTAGTTAAATTTAACTTCGGTGTTATTTATTCTCCACTGTTTTCAAAACTGCATCTTGGCCCCTTGCTTCTTCGTTCATGCGGATTCTCATTATCAAAGTCTTAAGAGAAGTTTCCTTTTGCTTGTGGCACATAGTTTTTTGAAATTCCTTCCAAGAAGGAGGAAATTTAACTATTATGCCACAAATAATAAGGTTATCTCCAATTTTGACTTCCCCAGACCTGTGCTTACCAACAACCATTATGAAGTCCTGAGCTTGCTTTACCACTGATTTATTATCCACCATTTGGAAATGAAAAAAACTGCTAGCGGCATACTTTTTTCACTCCAGCCTCCTCAGTGTCATACTTATTCTGTAATGTTTTCCAAATTTTCTTTGCATTAGAGTGAGTTCAATCATAATAATAATAAAAATTATGAGATAGACAATTTAGTAAAAAGTACTGACAATTATAGGAATCAACATCGTATTTTTCAACTTTCTCTTGAAGAGTAATAAGTTCTTCATCACCAATGGAAGATTTATCTACTTTATTTGGATTCTTCTCAGTTAACACATAAGAGATATTGAGAAGACTTAAGTAGAAAAGCACTTTACCCTTCCACCACTTGAAGTGAGTACCGTTGAACCTGAATGACTTGTTAAGATCTCTCATCTTGACATCCACAAATTTTTCAGTTGTTGTAATGGAATGTTCTTAAAATTATTGACGAAAATTACTGTAAAATTACAGCTGAAAATTACAAGTGAAGAAAATAAAAATTATCTTCTTCTTCTTCTTCTTCGGCTGAGGTACAGATATCTCACTCGCTTTAAGAAAATTCAAGCCCACTACAGCAAATTATTTCACTGGTCCAACAGTAATCTTATTGACTTTTCCCCTCCAGGATACAATAGTCTTCTCACTAAGAACAACTCAACAACTCTGGACATGAGTTGAGTTCAAAGTTCCACAAAAACAACACATCCCTCCAACTAATAAACTCTCTTTTTAACTAACATTTGTGAACTCTATATTATCTTGTACTTTCAAAAATATGCAAGACCACCTCTATTTATAGGAGAGTAAGTTTTCCAAGCAATGAATAAGAATGAATGAGGAGTAGTAAAGATGGAATATCAATGAATTTTAGGTTACAAGAGTTAATGAGGAGAATAAAGGTAGAAGTTACAAGATTTAAATGAAACTTATGTCCACATTCTACCACCACTAACTATTATGATTAATGACTCATTACACAGATGAAATGGGAGCTTTGAAGCTGAAAATACTGCCATGTAAATGTGTGAATTATGCCATAATAAGGCATTACTGTTGGGGTATAATGCAAATAAGAGTAACTCATAAGATTTTTAAGGCATTATATGCCACTTACTCACATGAAAAAGTAACTGCAAACATGCATGAAATGTATTTATGTAAATGATGCATTTTATTAATATGAAAATGCTTAAACTTCATCAATTTTTTTAACTGGTAAATAGAAGTTTGTTCTATATATTTTGATTGTTGAAAACTTGTTATATTTATTTGTTCAAGGATTCACAAAAATTCAATAAAATACATTAAATTTGCTTCCTTATTCCTTACAGCTTCTTCCCACAAAGTAAGAAAATAAAGGAAAAAATATAATTACCTATTTTTATAAAAATAATTATATCTATATGATCATATTTAGTGAATTTCAATTATGACATATATAGTATTTACTTCAATAGCCATTTTTATTAGATCAATATATGGTGATAAAAAATGGAGAGATTTAAGGCTAAAATGTTATACATGTATTATCATATATAGTGAATGCATATTTATTGAAAAGTTAGAAACCTCAAATTTTGGGACAAAATTAGTTTTTTCCCTATAAATAAAGGGGCTTTCCTTCATTGTTATTCACCCCTCAAGATACAAAAATTACTCTCTCTTATCTCTTCATTCTTATTTTTTTATATTTTATCTTTTATAACACGTTATAAGAGTCTCTAACCAATTGAGATATCTATTTTTATTGGTCCGACGGTAAGCTTGAATCTTTGGTATGGTAAGATATCGACGTGACGAAATACTTTAGTAACCTGACTATTGCATCTGATGGCTAATGATAATAGTGAGTTTGTATAAGGTATCACCTGTATATGTACGACTATCGTTGCTTATTTTAAAATTATTTTTTAGAAAAAAATTAATACCAATCGATGTATTTTTATTTTCTCATATTAATGATTCATATGACTTTTTGTAAATCGTGATTAGTAAATCGTGATAATCTTATTACTGGAGATCACATTAAGAAACTTGATATATATTATTATGGGAAAATGCTCTGTTTCTATCCTGAACTATACACGGAATCGCTAAGACACACCCAAACTTTAGAAGGGTCCTATTACCCCCGGACTAATTAAAGCTGTATTTTTGACAACTTTAGGGCCTACGTGGCACCTACGTGGCACATCAGTGAATCAACACACTGAAGGTCCACGTAGGCTTGTGCCACATATGTTCTACGTAGGCACTAAGGTTGTGAAAAATACTATTTTAATTAGTTCAGAGGGTAATAGGACCCTCTTATAGTTTGGGTGTGTCTCAACAATTTTGTGTATAGTTCAGGATGGAAACAGAGCATTTTATCTATTATTATTGAAATTATAACACTCAAATTTTATTTTTGAAATATATCTTTAAAATTAAAGTCTTGGGTGAGTTGCAGTACTACTTTAAATAGTTCACTAATTTGGCTATAAAATTATGTATGTGATTTACTGTCAATTGTTCTATGTGTTGGTTACTTTTGCCTTAGTTAACCACATTTTTTATTAAATAAATTTTTATGACATTATAAGGTCTAATAGTTTGCTATATTAAAGGTATAAAAAAAGTTATATAAATGGGAATCCTACATAATTTTAGCCTTTGAGAATAAGATTTGAACAGAATCAAGTGATGTCTTTTCAAAGTCCCATCGCCTAAAAGGGTAATACATAGGTTTGAATTTCGATGCACCATGAGGATAAGACATTAAGTGCAAACCCCTTTGATTTATGGCCTAAGATGCCTTTATATGGATAAGATCTTGAGTTTGAATCTCTGTGCACCATATTGATGATATTATGATGGCTAAGGCAATGCGGTTTTTTGTGAAAAGTCATGAAACATGTCCCATTGAATATACTCCATCCCCTGAAGTAAATGTGGTAGCAATGCTTAATATGTCTGAAAGAAGATAAGTGATTGAATGTACAAATATAAGCATGGGGGAACAATATGATCATAATTATCAAAAGTGATAATATTTTCACACGCTTATTATGATTATAAGATGTGTTAGAAAAAATTTCTCTACAACCATATGTATGCCTCAATTTTCTCCTGAAGTAGAAATATCTTTAAAAAGGCTATAAAATATCATAATTTGATGTGCTTAAGGCACAATTATATTTTATTTTTGGGGAATGATAATTTCAATCATTATAAATACAGATTTATACTCTGAGGGTGAATGTGACTGTATATAAATTCAAACATGTTCTTAGTTGTGAAGATATCACAATCCACCTCCAGAAGAGGTAGAATAATTGAAAGATTGAATATCTCGAGGTTACTATGGTAAGAACCATGAATCTTAAAAGTTACCCATGTATGATGAGATCACAAGCCATAATAAACTAAAAGTTTATTGTTTATTGATACAAAATTCATGACACAATAAATAAGAAGTTTACTAAAGTGAAAAACGCATGTCATGGTAAACTTGGAGTTTACTAGTATAAAAGTTCATAAGTTGATAGGAATGATTGCGACATCCCAAAGATGTGCATATTGGGTATTGAAAATATATTGAAGAAATAGAAAATTCTTCATGAACTTTTAATTTTGCTTGTTCTCATGATAAGTTGTGGACCAACTAATGTTGAGGTTGGATCCCCTAAATTCTGAAAAGTATTAAAAGTGAATAAGGGTCTATTCATCTATCATGTGATTTATTGAAAAGATGAATCAATAAGATAATCACATGTACATTTATATATTCATAAAGTTGTTTTCTCAATAAATTTGAGTTAAGAGTATAATTTTTAAAGTAATCAATACAATTCATCTTGATAATATTGATTTGATATTGAATGCCTTTGATAAATAGCTAAACCATCGTCAATGAGAACAAAACTTCATGTATTGATATAAAATATGATATATTGCATACAATAGCACTTGTATACATTAGATTAATAGATTATGATTATTTATTTTCTCTCAATTGGTTCAAGGTCATGAACCAAATATTTCATATGAAAATTTTTGATGTGCGGTATAAAAATGATTCTCTAAAGTAAATTGAAATGTATGTTAGTTTTCTAACTTAAGGAGGAGGTAATAAACAACTAAGAAATATGATGTGAATTATCATTTATGTGATTCTTATTCAAAGGATAATTCAAGTTTAAATACTATGAGTATTTGCTGACCCAAAAATTGATATTATACTTAGCTATAAATTCTCCAATTGGATGCAGATGAAGAACAAAATCTACTACATGTATGAAGCATTATAGATCAATTGGTTTTGAAAGTAATAATTCTTGAAAAAGAAAAAGGAGCAAATGATCCTCATAAAGAGACAATGTGTTCTTAAAAAGCCTATGGCATAACACTTCATGAAATCTTATAAAAGGTTCAGGTACTTAAAAATAATGAAGTGATGAGATCTCAAAATGTTATGTCACATTGTGAATCGATACAA